>CM040183.1:24711053-24748553 GCA_022606455.1 Callitettix versicolor | reverse complement strand
TACAAGACATAAGGAAGAAGCAAGACTGAAGATTAACGTCACAAATCACGGATGAAAAGAGTAATCTGACATTTTATTGCTTCTGAAAGATAAAGAATGGTTAAACCAGGATAAACAACATCGGGAAAGACTCGGGGCTTTTGTTTGAATATGTTTTATTTAAACTGCACCAATCGTAAGTAGCAATCGTTAAACAGAATATTTGCGGTGCAATTTGTGAATTTTCCTATTTAAATCCAAACTTTATCTTTATGAAATCAAAATGAATAAGAGCAAAACACGCGTTTGTGTTCTATATCATTGCTCCTTTAATATGCGTTATTATTAATTACACAAGTGTGCACATATTATATTGTGTGTGTGTGTATGTGTGCGCGCGTGCGTATGTGTGTGCGCGCGCATGTGTGTGCGTGCGCATGTGTGTATATGTGCGCGCGCGTGTGTGTATGTGTGTGTGTGTGTGTGTGTGTGTGTGTGTGTGTGTGTGTGTGTGTGTGTGTGTGTGTGTGTGTGTATGTATGTGTGTATGTTTGTGTGTATGTGCGTGTGCGTGTGCGTGTGTGTGTGTGTGTGTGTGTGTGTGTGTGTGTGTGTGTGTAATTGTAGCCTATGTAATATATATATATATATATATATATATATATATATATAAATATATATATATATATAGTGTTCGAAATTTCAGTTCTGTCATTTAATGTTTGCACAAAAATCAATTTTGGTAATAACTTGAACATGTTCGTTAACTAATGTAATTCGTTCAACAGTTTCAAAATGGCGGCGATTTCATGTCTTTGAACACTCGTAACTGTTTTTCTTAATTGTTTTGAAAACAAGAGTTTATGGCGGTGCAATCAACATTTCAAAAGAAAAAGTAAAATAAAATTAATATTTTTGGAACTTCGCTTCCATCACGACTGCTTATCGCGATTATGTTATTACCCCATCTGTACGAATACTATTTACAAATGAGTTACAGTTTATTAAGTTTAATAGTTATTAAGCTCTATTTTAATAGACTAATAATTGCTGTCACGCTGACGTCCATTATAAGACAACCAGATGTCTGTGAAATTAATCATTATAATTACAAAGTACCTTCCACAATTCTGACAGTTGCATTTTTTTAACTGTTGAATGTGTTTAATAAATATTTTAAGTTATAAATGTGAAACGTCTCCAGGCCAGCTGTTACAGTCACTTTAACAGAAGATATGATCGTACAATATAACAAGTTTAACACTATTAGCGGGCTATATAGCCTACATTTGTTTCTTCCCGTTTAATTTTAAAGTCTCGTCTTGTCTCGTTTCTCTCTCTCTCTCTCTCTCTCTCTCTCTCTCTTTCGTGAATTTTATCTCTGAAGGGAGCGAGCTCACTACGCAGAAATATAGCTTCACAAGCCTTGGAGGGAGGGTCATGAATATACTTGGGGTTCCTATTTGTATGGCAGCAGCTATTACGAAAAGGAATCAATTCCAACTGGTACACGTGAGATAATGTTCTAATATCAAACTTAGGAAAGTCAGTACTTATCGAGATATATAACGTTTTGGACTTTAATACATTACTCGCAATGAAAAATGAGCTATTTTAGCAACTATCATTGTAAAACCCGGATGAAAAAAGTCGAAATAAGATATCAATATTTTGTATTATGACAAAAATTAAAGAAATTTAATAAAAAGCCATTTTGTAGTAAAATAATCTTCGAAAATTCGCTTATTACAAAAATTACTAGCAAGTCCGTGCGATCTGCAGGAAGCAGTTAATGGGAAAAAGAAAGAATTATATACAACAATGCATAGCAAGAAGTTGAACAGCGTTATAACACGTTTTTAAAGCAATGTTATTCATGATATTTAGGTTAATACACCAAGCCTTAAATTTCTTCCATTTTCGTATTCAAAACTTCAGACTATAAAATTAATTACTGAATCCTAATATTGTACCTTATTGAAATATTTATTAATGAAACTTACTATAACCGTATTTTACATTATACGGCTAAATTAGGCTACAGCATTTACTGTTTACTAAAAGCAGTCTTTTATTTAATGACAATTATATATTAGAACTGGTCTAGATATTGTTAACGATTCTACTTTCAAAACTGATTCCGTACTGAATTATTACAAAACAACAATGAAAAGGGGCTAAAATGTACTGCATTTTTTACGAAATCTCTATCCGTAATTGAAAGTCAGTATTCATTGTTTACTAAAAGCAGAGACTTATTATTAAAACTGGCCTATATTTTCTTTCCTATTCTATTTTCAAAAATGATTCGGTCAGTTATTAGTTTATTCATGGATACAGCAATAATTTAAATATTACTTTCAACAACGTTTTCCTTAGCAATCAGCTGTTCTGGTACATACACAATTATTTGTCACCTATGCCTGCATTGTGCTGCACTCTCACGGGGACACTTTATACTGTTCCTAGAATTTTGTTTACAGAACTTTATCGGTCTTAAGTCGTTTTTATTTTACTGTAAATCCATAAAATGTGAAAGTATGAGAAGCATGAGAGTTCTTTCGTGTTCTGATAAACCTGTAGGTACCGCATATATGTAGTTTCAATAAAGTACCTTGCTTTTTGGGACAAAACCGATCGGAACGCTTATCGTAATAATGTACCGAAGATGTTTAAATTTTACTGTGAAGAATTTTCATTGCATCTATCCGCGGTAAAGCAGACCCGTGACTGAAATGAGGGGTGAGGTGATTGCATACGCTTCCCGAAAATCAGTCCGAGAAGTTAATGATTTGAAACTGGTTCAAAATTTGTTCAAATTTTGGTCATATATAATAATAAAGACAAAGTAGACATGCAACTTGTAAAAGTGAATAGAAGTTTATACAAATTCTATTTATCGTTTCCCTGTGTGTCAGTTAAGCGAAGCAAACTGCACAGAACTCTTTTGTAAATATTTAATATCCATTACTCCGATACGGCAATGCCTACACAACGACGACAAGCGGTGACATTTGTTTACAATTTAAAATGTGTTTTGAGTCCTACCTCTTTTACAAATAGCTCATGTAATTTACATTTTACTTGCATGTTATCATTACGCGGTAAAAACATTTAAGCAGATATTTACTCATTACAGGTACGTATTAATTAAAAAAAAACGAATTCCAAAATTATTTTTTACCTTACTCGTTTCTTCAAATCACGTTTTCACCATCGCAATCAACGTTAAAATCTGCATTTAATTATTTGTTTTTAAATTACACTGAAAATACTAAAATATGAACCCTGACCGACGTCACATGCATTTCATAATTTCAACGGATTTTGAAAATTCAAAACGCTAACGGTATAAATCGACTTACGAAAATTAAAAAAAAATGTTCCAAGATTTTAAATGTTAGCAATTTTTAAACTGTCGAATGATATCGCTAAGTAATTTGTCAAAGTTATTACCGAAATAGATTCTAGTGCCAAATTTGAATCATCGGACCAAAACTGCAAACGTAATAGTACTAACACAAGATCGTGAGTTTTTCATAACAATCGCTAATTTTCCAATTAAAAATTCTCCAAACACGGTGCAAAAAAAAGTAACAACGTTTCTCAAATTAAATTAATTTCATAAAACGTTCTGGTTTTTATAAAACAGGAAGAAACCTATTTATATTAGGGAAAACATTTAGAAGTACTATTTTTACTTTTTCGATGTATCGCATACGTTGTTTGTGCATGTAAAGTGATGCTATATCTCTGCATACACGAGAAGGTGAAGTAAGGATGCGCACGTTCTGTTACATTATAAAACCGTAAAATTTATTGTACAATGTAGAGCTACTGCACAACTTGTATAAATATATTTACTGTATCTCTGCACCTTTGCAGAGAAACTCAACAAGATTAACTCCCCGTGCTTGCTGATATTCTTTGCTTTGACCTATTTTCTGGCTTATAACCTTACAAAATAAATATAGGCATACGTTAAAGGAACTATTCTGTTCCAGACTAAGTAATTATCTTCTTTTCTGCTTAAAACGTTCGCCGGCGTCTTACAATTCCTAGCTTCCATTTTGCTCAGTCGTTCCGTAGATCTTGATCAAATCCCCTCTCTCTCCTTATCAATTCCTTTTCTCCAACTAAGACTCGGTCTTCCTCTATTTCTGCGAATATGTGAAAGTCGATTTTCCTCCGTCCTTAGGACATGGTCGTTTGGTAATCATCGTAAGTAATCTTTAAAAAAAAATATTTCCCGCGGATGAATACGTGTTAATTATATAATAAGGCATAAAGTAAAAGAAAAAAATTCAAAAATCACTACTTGAAAAACAACCTACATTGTATAAATACCATGACTTGGGAAAATAACAATAATAATCGATAATGTAAAATTTGTGAAAATTCTATTTTTCAAGAATTTTTTACCGTAAAAAGGTTTCTAAGAACTTTTTTAATAAAAAATAGTTCCGGGATATGAGATACGCCAAATTTCATATGTTTCAGATGTGCACGCGCGCTAGTAAAAATCAATGCCTATTAATTTTTAACAAGTTACAATTTACATTAATAATATAACGAGTTGCCAAGGTATAAAATGTCATGATCAAGTAACGAAGATATTTCTAACAGTAGAGTGTATAAGATATTTCTAACAATGTCTGGAGCAAATACGTTCCTGTGTTCCAGTTTGCCTGTTACTTTTCGCGGATCACGTATAACTAGGGTTATAATGCAGTTTCTATGTAACTAATTACAGTATTACGCGTACTTACATTACTGTTGAATTTGATTTATGATACGTTTTAGTTTCAAGGCAGCGTGTTTTACATTTCATTTTTTTTCTAAATTAAGTTGAAATCTGTGTTTACAATACCGCCCAGTTCTAGACAGCATTTAAAAAAAATTATTTTTAAAAAAGTGTGAAAAAAAATGTTTAATAATAACAACTACATTTTGAAACGGATTATATACGACGGTTGTCCGTAAAGTAAGGTTCCCAATAATTTTTCACAATGAAAAACATGTTTATTTGCATTGAATAATACTTTTTTGGAACACTTACACTTTTTTCTATTTTTCGACATAATCGCCGTTGAGATCGATGCTTTTTTGCATACGGTGAACCATCTTTTGTATGCCTGAGTTGGGAAACTCTCCCGCCACGCCGCGAAGGTAGCTTAAAATGTTTTCTTTCAGTGACTCTGGATGTTTCCACTGACGTGATTGTTCTCTCGTTTCCGGTGTCGTATAGTGCACCCAGGTCTCGTCCCCAGTGACAATGGAGTCGAAGAATTTCTGGTCATCGGTTTCGTAGGCCTGAAGAAATTCGCGGGCCGCATCAATCCGTTGCCGTTTGTGGTCTGCTGTAAGCTGTCTTGGGACCCACTTTGCACACAAATTTTGCTATACCCCAAATGGTCTGTCAAAATTTTATCAATGCAAGTCTTCCTGACATCAGCGATCATCTCGAAGGGCGTCCAAACAGTCACCCTTGCTTCTTCCACTTACGCAATCATTTCGTCCGAAACAGATTGACGTCCAGAACGCTGTTCGTCATGAAAGTCCGTCTTTCAATTCTCTGCACCATTTGCGCACGTGTGCATGCTCATACATTTTTCTCCGTAGACTTCACACAGTTGGATATGAATGTCCACCGGCGCAGTGTTTTTGCACACAAAAAACTAATCACAGAGCGTAATTCGCACCTGGCGGGAGACAGAAGAGGGAATTCCATTATTAACGGCTACCAAGCCAAGACTGATCGTCGCAGAGCGCTCCCGATGTGAGGATTGGGAGCGGAGGAACCAAGCTGCAAGCCAAAGTCACCGACTCCCGCGTAACAACGTTCGCAGCGACTATAGCGCCTTGGGAACCTCACTTTACGGACAACCCTAGCGCGCGCGTGCGTGCGTATGTATGTATGTATGTGTGTATGTGTGTATGTGTGTATGTGTGTATGTGTGTATGTGTGTATGTGTGTATGTGTGTATGTGTGTATGTGTGTATGTGTGTATGTGTGTATGTGTGTATGTGTGTATGTGTGTATGTGTGTGTATGTGTGTATGTGTGTGTGTGTGTGTGTGTATGTGTGTATGTGTGTGTGTATGTGTGTATGTGTGTATGTGTGTATGTGTGTATGTGTGTATGTGTGTATGTGTGTATGTGTGTATGTGTGTATGTGTGTATGTGTGTATGTGTGTATGTGTGTATGTGTGTATGTGTGTATGTGTGTATGTGTGTATGTGTGTATGTGTGTGTGTGTGTGTGTGTGTGTGTGTGTGTATGTGTGTATGTGTGTGTGTGTGTATGTGTGTATGTGTGTATGTGTGTATGTGTGTATGTGTGTATGTGTGTGTGTGTGTATGTGTGTATGTGTGTATGTGTGTATGTGTGTATGTGTGTATGTGTGTATGTGTGTGTGTGTGTATGTGTGTGTGTGTGTATGTGTGTGTGTGTGTGTGTGTGTGTGTGTGTGTGTGTGTGTGTGTGTGTGTGTGTGTGTGTGTGTGTGTGTGTGTGTGTGTGTGTGTGTGTGTGTGTGTGTGTGTGTGTGTGTGTGTGTGTGTGTGTGTGTGTGTGTGTGTGTGTGTGTGTGTGTGTGTGTGTGTGTGTGTGTGTGTGTGTGTGTGTGTGTGTGTGTGTGTGTGTGTGTGTGTGTGTGTGTGTGTGTGTGTGTGTGTGTGTGTGTGTGTGTGTGTGTGTGTGTGTGTGTGTGTGTGTGTGTGTGTGTGTGTGTGTGTGTGTGTGTGTGTGTGTGTGTGTGTGTGTGTGTGTGTGTGTGTGTGTGTGTGTGTGTGTGTGTGTGTGTGTGTGTGTGTGTGTGTGTGTGTGTGTGTGTGTGTGTGTGTGTGTGTGTGTGTGTGTGTGTGTGTGTGTGTGTGTGTGTGTGTGTGTGTGTGTGTGTGTGTGTGTGTGTGTGTGTGTGTGTGTGTGTGTGTGTGTGTGTGTGTGTGTGTGTGTGTGTGTGTGTGTGTGTGTGTGTGTGTGTGTGTGTGTGTGTGTGTGTGTGTGTGTGTGTGTGTGTGTGTGTGTGTGTGTGTGTGTGTGTGTGTGTGTGTGTGTGTGTGTGTGTGTGTGTGTGTGTGTGTGTGTGTGGTGTAAACGTGCGCACACAAACAAAACGCTAACGACTCTTCCTTCCAAAAAAATTTAGAGGACATCGTGCTTCCTTCAAAGTCCCGTGTTTGGACAACCCGTGCAACAACTCATACTCATTAAGAATTCCACAATAAAAGTGCCTGAAGAACAAATTGATACAGGTGTACAAGAGAGTAAGAAGTGACGTAAATATAACTACACAGAACAGCTGTAAAGTAAATAAAATATTTGCTATACGATGTACGTTCAAAGAAATTTAACATCAAAGATTGTTAAACTGACATAATACTACATAGTTAGATTGTGTGACATGTTATAATGGCTGTCACGGTGACAATACAAGCGGTGTGACAAACTGTCTAACGGCCTTGTAAACGTAGGCTTACCTTTATGTTTCCGAAACGTTACATTCATACAGGACAGTATAATTTGCAATTATTGTTAACGTAAACAACTGAACAGCGAGTTTGAATTTATCAAGAAATGAAATCCTCAAAAATATTTCCTGAAAAACTGAAGCATAGTACATTTTTCAAACCTTTACGAAATGCCTGTTAAATTTCACTGGATTCGACAGAGGTTTGAACGAGTGATAATTAAAAGCGTTAACCTTTTCCTGATTTGGGAAGAGGTCACTGTATTCTCACAATGTAAAAATAAAAATTCAGTATTGTCCCAAGTAAAGCTACCAAGTTTGGAATAACGTATATTGATAAGGATATTGATAAAAGTGACCTAAAAGCGCCCTCTCTAATAACTTTAGGGTCTAAATCTGATAAAACTAAGTTAAACAAATAGAAGAGAAGGGGTCAGTCAGTTATTGGTTAAAATGGCCACTTTCCAAGTTCGTCTGGGATTTCCATTATAATGGGGTCTATTATGAATAATATTATCTCGCTGACGTGATAAGCGAAATTCCGAAAACGTATATATAGGCCTACCATTATTGGAATTCTGATTTCGAAATCATAATCAGCATTCAAATGTGCACCTATTGGCATTTCTAAATTTTAAATTACATTAAAAATTACGTACATGAACCTTGACCGCCAACAAGTTAAGGCAAAAAGCACATTAAGGCTATTATCGTCTCCCTATATGTAAGTGTGAGTGTAAAGTGTTAAAGTCGTAAGTGTAGTGTTGTGTGTGTTAGACTCGGGTAACGCGAGGGACGTCTAAATCCTATCAACAGATGCAGGTAATCTGCACCCCTTCGAACTTCTTCACCTGATTTTGCACACTTACGTGGTTTTCAAAGCTGATTACGATGGTGCAATCTTACAACTGAAAACATAAGTTATGGGTTTTTTTAAAATTTCAAATGCCCGCCAAAAATTCACCTGCAGGTTCCGGGTTCTGCGCCTTACAATGATGACCGATCCAATAGCTGATTTACCAATAAAAATTCACTAACAAAACTAACTAACGGCTTACACAAAACAACCTGCTTTTGTTATTTGCTTTTTAAAAAAAATATTGAAGTATTTTGATAAAAAAACTTTTAATTGCATCGATTTATCAGTTCAATATCTATACTTCAATCGCGTAACGTTTAATGCTTCACAGAGTCCAGTTAATGAAGCAAAATTACATAAAAGTAAACATCAATAATACCGCTTTCACTTTGTCCAATAAAAAAAATATACGAATTTAATTACAAGTTAGCATTTTCTCAGCTTGTTATCTATTATACGTAATTTACACTTGACAAAGTCGATGTTTCACTTTTCTTGCTCCGTTTCGTAAGACCTCATTAGCAAACTAAATTAACTTTTCCTTGAGTAAATGCGCTTTGTTCGTGAAACTTGCTTTTGTTTAATTTTCTTTTTTACATTGTTTGTTTTAATACAGTTCATTAATCCAACCTCTTTAATTTAACGCCTCCATTAAGAGATAACATGGTAAAGAGAAACAAAAATTATTATTTAAACACGAAACGCGTCTGTCTGACGTGATGGAAGCGAATTTACAAAAATAATTTATCTCACCATTTTTCTTCAATCACACACTAGCACTGTAAACTTCTAAATGACACTGAAAATAGTCAACGACCGCTGTTGGAAATCGGCGAAGTATATTTACGCTTATTACGCAAATTTGGAATCTGGTAAAATGATTAATTTACACTGTTTTATAGGCGTAACAAAGATTTAATAAATGAAAGCACTATTTTTTTTTTTTTTTTTTTTTTTTTTTAATGTCCGACTATTGTGCACACTTGGTCTAATGCAGACGATGGGATGAGTTATAGCGTATGAAAATGCCAAGCCCTCGCCGGGAATCGAACCCGGGTACTCGGGGTGAAAGCCTAGCACGCTATCCACTAGGTCACCGAGGCGGCTAATGCACTAAAACTTGTATACGTGATAATATTATGCTTAAATCACTACCGCCATCCTATCCTCTTGGTGTTCTAATGTAACGAATCTGTGAGTGGAACTTGTAACGAATGTGTTCTTCCATTGTGTGTTCTTCACATTCTTCCATGTGTTCTTCATGTTGTGTTCTTTCTAATGATTCAGCCGTCACTGACTTTTCCAGGGGGGGGGGGAGAAACCCTCCATGTGACCCATAGGATGGCACCCTTACTTCCAACTAACTGTAAAATACGCTTCAACAACCGCCTTGAAATTTAATTTCTGAATTTTAATGGCTTTTGAAAATTCAAAATGTTAATTTATACAATTATTAACGCTGATTACACGGTGAAATCAGATTTGAAAAACAATTTAAGATAAAAAAAAGTTATGAATTTCTACAAATTTCAATTAGGCCTAACCATTTTTAAACTGTTCAACGGATTTTGCCGATTAACAAACGCGTCTAATTTATCACCAACATCGATTTTTGTGTTGGGTTTAAAATAATTCGGACCAAAATTGTGAAAGTTAGCGTGTTGACACACACACACACACACACACACACACACACACACACACACACACACACACACACACACACACACACACACACACACACACACACACACACACACACGCACGCACGCACGCACGCACGCACGCACGCACGCACGCACGCACACACACACACACACACACACAACGGGTCTGTGTCTTACCACGATTGCTGCTCTATAGCTCACTTTCCAATGGAAATTAAAAATAACACAAAAAGTATTATCTAATGTATAAATATAAAAGCAATATCTATAACATATTTTAGATTGGTTACAGTTTTTTAATAAAAAAGCTGTTAAAAAACGTTTTATTTGAAGTACGAATTGACTTACATCTTCAAAATTGCTTCATAACTTGCTTGATAAAATTGCTTGATAATATACGGGTGGACACCCAAGAATTTTTTTTAAGGCGAAAAGCACATTGAGGCTATTATCGTTCTCCTAAATGTAAGTGTGAGTGCAAAGTGTTAAAGTAGTAAGTGTAGTGTTGTAAGTGTAAGTTTTTGTTAGACTCGGGTACCGCGAGGGACGTCAAAATCCTCTCAATAGGTGCAGCTAGTCTATCAACTGCCATACCATGTTGAATACACCGGTTCTCGTCTGATCACCGAAGTCAAGCAACACTGAGCGTGATTAGTACTTGGATTACGTGGTACAACAAAGATAAACCACATTATAACATACAGAAATGTAAATACTACAATCGATTTTTTTCATTATCACCAAACTTCTTTTGTAATTAGAACAGTGGGGGAGTAAAAACCATCGCTCGAACCTGTGCAAACGACAGCTGTAACGAACTTGCCACTAACCTATCGACTAAGTTACTGCGCCCCTTTTCGCTTTATTAATAAAGTTAAACATAAACCAACTAATTTGCAATCAACAAGTCGGTTAACTTTGTCCAATAGAGTATCGATAACGTCAACAAATTGAAGTAACACGTCCGGAATTTCAGTATAATAAATCGATAGTTTGCTGCTGTCTTGTCGAGATTAATGGCTATTGTGAAGTGAGCCGAACTAATCGATTCTGTGATCAATGACATAAACACGTGGTGACATGACTTGTGTTGCTTTTAGCCTATAGTATAAAATGTAGGCGTAAAATAACATTTAATAAACAGTTATTTTTATAGTCTCTTTTTGTTTTGTCAATTATTTATGATTCTTGTTTTTTTTTAAGGTGAAAAGAACATTGAGGCAATTATTGCCTCCCTAAATGTAAGTATGAGTGTAAAGTGTTAAAGTTGTAAGTGTAGTGTTGTAAGTGTGTAAGTGTGTGTTAAAAGGACGACATAAAATCATATACATTAAATTCATGAGAGATATTCTTACCACATATCAAAGATTTGTACGCGTATTAATAATGACTATACAACTGATTGATATCTTTGTCACTAAAAGAAGTATTAAAAAAATACGGTGTCGTAGAAAAGAGCTACTGAAATTTGGATGCATTTTAACCGTTTTCAGGTCACGTTTTTACTCATAGCTCGGCTTTTTTTTAATTTTTTAAAGTCCACTTTTAGTGTAAAATGATAATCAATTTTTCACAATCAGCATTAATGATCTTATCAAATTTTCCTTCAATATACTTTAACAAAAAAATAGCGATATTTATATCCCCTTCAAAAAAAAAAACTTTCGAAAAACTGCAACAATCTGTATTTGCTTAAATTGCTGTCATATATAAAGGATTATAAATCAATTTAATGCAGACAATTTAAAATTTAAAACAATTATAGGCCTAGTTCAAAAAATAATAACAATAAACTCAAACCGTTTCATTTCGATTTACACAATAACTGTAAATTTTTAATTTTATACTTCGTTCGCTGACTATAAAATGAATCTCCACACAATATGAATAAACACAAACTCTGAATAACACAATACAGTATGAATAACACAGAAACTAGAGCAAAACCTGAAAAACGATTTTGAACAATCCGCCCGGTTTTTCTGTCGATAGCTTCTTTGATAAAATAATTAAATTAAAAAAATTGTGAACAGTTTTTAGCCAACATTTCAACTTTAAATTACACTGCAAATAAGAAAATGAACCCTGACCGCCGTCAAATTTAATTTCTTAATTTCAAAGGATTTTGAAAAATCGAATTTGTTCGGTTTTTAACGCTGATTACGAAGGTGAAATCAGATTCTCAAAAACATTTTCGAATGGTTATCTTTTCTTATAATGAATATAGCAAGAACTGAACTTATGTTTTCCTTTGATTAAAAAAAAAAACTACAGCACAATATTATTCACCGTGAAATTATTTCAAGCTTTTCATTAAAATGATTGGCCACGCTATCTGCAACACTCATAAATCTCCTTAAGGAACATTCTGCACCTGCTCTATGCTGTCGAGTCCTGAATAAGCAACAATAGCTTAATATTCTTACAATTACTCAAATACTGTATTCAGACAAGGTAACAGTAACGCTAGGATAGCTGTTAAAAATAACGTTATAAACAAATAAAATATATACAACATTCTTTTTATATTCTTCTTCTTTTCTGCTAGGATTATTGTCACTATGTTCAGTATAATAATCTGCATTCCTTAGCTTCGTCAATTCTACATTCGTTGCGTTTCGGAGATCCAGATTTTAAATTATACTCAGTATAGATATAGTTTTTGAAGATGGAGGTTCTCCGAAACGCGTCAACGAATGTAGAATTGACGAAACTAGGTAAAACAGATTATTATACTGAACATAGTATATACACAACATTTTGTCAATTATATCCAATCGAAAAAAACAGGAAAATCGTTATAATTTCTCAAAACCTTTTTTCGGTACCAAGACCTGTTCGAAAGGACGGTCATTTCAATTCTTTAAAACTTTTATTTCTTAACGACCATAATTTGCAACAAGGACTTAACTTCTGAAACAATTATTCAGGCAGATATCGGCGTTAAGGGGAAAGGGTAAAGCTTACGACAATTAAAGCGAATTAGGCAACGAATTTTCCCAATATATTTACAAAATCGTTGTCTACCATGTTTTAAATTAAATCCTGTGAAGCGCAGAAGAGCTTTTTGTATTATCCAAAAAAATGCAAACTATAACTTATAAAGATTTTTTTTTCTTTAACGTCCGACTATTGTGCACACTTGGGTTAACGCAGACGATGGGATGATTTATAGCGTATGAAAATTCCAAACCCTGGCCAGGAATCGAACCCGGGTCCTCGGGGTGAAAGCCTAGTAAGCTATCAACTAGGCCACCGAGGCGGCCTAATTTATAAGAAGGAACGTGTATGCAAGCGCTACGGTATTGGGCTAATTTAATTATGTTAATGGAAAATAGTTGATGTTCAACCGTAGATTGGTTACGGCAATCCAAAAGTTTTTGCGACAGTCATAAATCCCAAGAATTCCCTCCTAGTCTCCACCTGCGCTGATCCTGCAAGTCCTGAATAACTGATGACACATAACTCTGAGCAAGGTAATTAGTAAGTTGAAGTGTCCTTGAAGGTATCAAGACACCTTTAATTACAAAGCAAGATTAATTAAACAAGAACGAATAACAAACATTCACGTTAATTACATTGTAATTGTTGAATATTTAAATTTCGATTTAATGCAGTCTTCAATCGAAATTACACTTTACGTTACAGTTAAATAAACTTACATGGCAAAGACTAAACTGTGCATGTTTCGAGTGGTTTATAGATCGAATAAATTATAACATTGGTTCTTAATTCAGGTTCGATCTGATTCAGACTTGGCATGCGACTTCGAAACTGCGAGGATAAGTTTTGTTATCCAGAAAAAATAGAGATTCAAAATGACTACTTATTATCAACTTAAACACAATTTGCCCATCAGTTTCATAACAAAATATGCAAAAGGAGGTCAAAATTCGCCTTAGTATTTATGAATGTTTATTGTAATTTTAAAATACTAATTTATACTGACTTTAACTGTGACTAAACATTTTTTTTCAAAAAACTTTTGATTTTAATAAAAATTTACAAATCAAAAGAAGTTAATGATAATTAGTAATATAAATGAGCAAATTTGATTAAACTAAAAAAATCACTGAACGTTTAATATAATAAAACACGGATAAAATTATATTTAAAAAAAGTTGGGCGTTTTAAGTACTGTATTCCAAAAGGCAGAGTACAGAAGACCTCTTCCTTGTTTTCCTATACTTCCACTGATCATTGCACACTACGTTATATAGTCCTGAAAGTTTAATATAATAAAACACTGATAAAATTATATTTAAAAAAGTTGGGCGTTTTAAGTATTCCAAAAGGTAGAGTACAGAAGACCTCTTCCTTGTTTTCCTATACTTCCACTGATCACTGCACACTACGTTATATAGTCCTGAAAGTTTAATATAATAAAACTTAGATAAAATTATATTTAAAAAAGTTGGGCGTTTTAAGTATTCCAAAAGGCAGAGTACAGAAGACCTCTTCCTTGTTTTCCTATACTTCCACTGATCATTGCAGACTACGTTATATAGTCCTGAAAGTTTAATATAATAAAACACAGATAAAATTATATTTAAAAAAGTTGGACGTTTTAGTATTCCAAAAGGCAGAGTACAGAAGACCTCTTGCTTGTTCCTATACTTCCACTGATCACTGCACACTACGTTATATAGTCCTGAAAGTTTAATATAATAAAACTTAGATAAAATTATATTTAAAAAAGTTGGGCGTTTTAAGTATTCCAAAAGGCAGAGTACAGAAGACCTCTTCCTTGTTTTCCTATACTTCCACTGATCACTGCACACTACGTTATATAGTCCTGAAAGTTTAATATAATAAAACTTAGATAAAATTATATTTAAAAAAGTTGGGCGTTTTAAGTATTCCAAAAGGCAGAGTACAGAAGACCTCTTCCTTGTTTTCCTATACTTCCACTGATCATTGCAGACTACGTTATATAGTCCTGAAAGTTTAATATAATAAAACACAGATAAAATTATATTTAAAAAAGTTGGACGTTTTAGTATTCCAAAAGGCAGAGTACAGAAGACCTCTTGCTTGTTCCTATACTTCCACTGATCACTGCACACTACGTTATATAGTCCTGAAAGTTTAATATAATAAAACTTAGATAAAATTATATTTAAAAAAGTTGGGCGTTTTAAGTATTCCAAAAGGCAGAGTACAGAAGACCTCTTCCTTGTTTTCCTATACTTCCACTGATCACTGCACACTACGTTATATAGTCCTGAAAGTTTAATATAATAAAACTTAGATAAAATTATATTTAAAAAAGTTGGGCGTTTTAAGTATTCCAAAAGGCAGAGTACAGAAGACCTCTTCCTTGTTTTCCTATACTTCCACTGATCACTGCACACTACGTTATATAGTCCTGAAAGTTTAATATAATAAAACACAGATAAAATTATATTTAAAAAAGTTGGACGTTTTAGTATTCCAAAAGGCAGAGTACAGAAAACCTCTTGCTTGTTTCCCTATACTTCCACTGATCATTGCAGACTACGTTATATAGTCCTGAAAGTTTAATATAATAAAACTCAGATAAAAGTATATTTAAAAAAAGTTGGACGTTTTAGTATTCCAAAAGGCAGAGTACAGAAAACCTCTTGCTTGTTTTCCTATACTTCTACTGATCATTGCAGACTACGTTATATAGTCCTGAAAGTTTAATATAATAAAACATGGATAAAATTATATTTAAAAAAAGTTGGACGTTTTAGTATTCCAAAAGGCAGAGTACAGAATACCTCTTGCTTGTTTTCCTATACTTCTACTGATCACTGCACACTACGTTATATAGTCCTGAAAGTTTAATATAATAAAACTCAGATAAAAGTATATTTAAAAAAAGTTGGACGTTTTAGTATTCCAAAGGCAGAGTACAGAATACCTCTTGCTTGTTTTCCTATACTTCTACTGATCACTGCACACTACGTTATATAGTCCTGAAAGTTTAATATAATAAAACTCAGATAAAAGTATATTTAAAAAAAGTTGGACGTTTTAGTATTCCAAAAGGCAGAGTACAGAATACCTCTTGCTTGTTTTCCTATACTTCTACTGATCACTGCACACTACGTTATATAGTCCTGAAAGTTTAATATAATAAAACTCAGATAAAAGTATATTTTAAAAAAGTTGGACGTTTTAGTATTCCAAAAGGCAGAGTACAGAAGACCTCTTGCTTGTTTTCCTATACTTCCACTGATCATTGCACACTACGTTATATAGTCTAACGTCTAACTGAATGCCGTGCTTCGCTAAGATATTCTATAAAACAAAAATTTAGGAACCAAGTTTAACATGTCTCATTATTGTCAGTGTTGAGGCTATGTTACATAGATCATAATCGAATGAACTATGAATACCGTAAATCGATTGATAACAGTATAAATCAGGCATAGAGGCCTATATCTGTTCATATACACCTGCAATGCTATAATTAAGCAATTACGACTTCGCTTTGATGATGAACTACTCTACTCGTATATCTTCAGCCGCCATCGGTGACGCAGTTGTCCTTATCACTCCCATGTTAAATTACCTGTTCTCAGGTACACGTAACTTTCTAAAAAATTGCTGTATCAATCAGAAACTTCTAATTTACAGCTACTTGTCTATAATAATAAGAATCAGAAGATTTTTTTCAAAATATTTTTTTTATTAATATTATAAAATGCTTACCGTTTGTAACAAAATGTACGCCTATAGCCTAAATCTGTTTCTAAATCAGGTTTTTTTGAAGAAAACATTTATTTATATTATATATAAATACATATATTATTTATTTATATATATTTATTTATTATTTATTTATATATATTATTATATTATATTATAAATAAATATCAATATTTTCCAATTTCATTTCTTATTGTTGTTTGAATACATCAAGGATTGACAAAAATCGATGAAAATTTTGGAGAAGAGTGTACACAAACAAAGGCATAAATAGAAGTCCTGAAAAATAAAACAATCAAAAAATACAATAAAAGACAAATTAATAAATTTAAAAAAACACCTAAATAATTTACAAACTATAAAATTATAACAACACTACAACTAGTCAACAAATAATATATATTGGGTTTAACGTCCGACTATTGTGCACACTTGGGCTAATGCAGACAATGGGATGATTTATAGCGTATGGGATGAAAATGCCAAGCACTGGCCGGGAATCGAATCCGGGTCCTCAGGGTGAAAGCCCAGTACGCTATCAACTAATAACAGTAAACAAATAAAAGCAAGGCTGTATGTAAAGAGGCCCTAAAAAACAACTACATAAACTTGTATTTTACTAAATAAGCCTACGCGCCGAGGGAAGCCTATTACACAATCAATGTTTGAGCGATCATCTCCCAAGTTCACATTTAGGCTATCATTTCAGTTTAGTACAATCAGAAAGTGTACTTTTTTATTGTGACTGCCATATTACAAATTTGATATAGTGGCGGATCCCCGTGTTCCATCAGGTGTCCCTGTGTAAACAAGGAATGACCGATGCGAAGACGGGTAACCACCACTTCTTAGCGACTACTTCTTTTAATTGCCGACTCCTAATGGCCACGCCTTCCGTTTGTAACTTCTTTACAATATAACTGCTCAGTTTTAACACAAAACGCTGGCTACGCTTATACAATGCATATATATATATATATATATATATATATATATATATATATATATATATATATATATATATTAACGTTCGACTATTGTCCACACTTGGGCTAATGCAGACGATCAATACAATACAATTAATAACAATAATCACTTTAGTTGTTAAAAAAAAAATTCAAAAGTTAACAGGAGGGACGACCGTTGAAGAGAAAGTTTGAAAGGAGCCAATCAGTAGCGAGCGAAAACGTATGATTTTGAAGAGCCAATCAGAAGCGATCACATCAGGTTTAATGTACACGTGTTGAATAGAGGAGGGGTACGACGTGGAGATAGAAAATTAAAAATAGGACGGGCCATAATATTGATGTCCAGTATAGATATAGTTTTTGAAGATGGAGGTTATCCGAAACGCGTCAACGAAAGTAGAACTGACGAAGCTAGATCAATATACTGAATAGATAATAATACTAGCAGAAAAGAAGAAGAATATAAAAAGAATCACTTTAGTTGTTTGTATTTATCGCAGTAGTGAAAAAAATACAAATATTAATATTTAAAGTACAATTAATAACGATTATAATAACCACAGTAAGAATAACGTTATTGCAGGAACAGATGTGGTGCGAAATCAGCTGTTGGTGAACATTACCTCCAACCCGCATTACTACAGAATACCACGCTTCCGTTACGTGTTACACGTTTTGTTTAAAAATTACCTCGTATTTTAAGAAAGCGGCAGATATACTGCTTGCCAAACTACACAAAGGAAAGAGGATAGCCTCGCATTTTCAAATTGTTTGTTTGGTGAAGCTTACTTTGGAAGAAAGTCAATTCTATCTGCGGCAGGAAAGGGCCGTTTGAATATTATTCCTTTGCCAAAGTCCTTCGCAAAAACAGTTTTATTGAAAGTAAGCGCTGAACGTTTGGATTCAAGTTACAAAAGAAAATATCAAAGATTAAATCGATATGGGACAAAATCTAATTTGTAGTACGTAAAATTATCTTGGAGTTCTCTACTTGACAAAAGTACTGTACTGTTTGTGTGCGGAGATGAAATATTCAAACGAAACAAATATGCAAGCGTTACAATTAAAAAGCCTTTCGCATCAGGCCTACAACTAAGCAGACTGACGGTTACAATTAAGGAATATAAATCTGATGTACCAATAATGTACCAAAATGATTTCCAGCCAAGTTCGTCACAAATCCTGATGTGTGATGTGTGCGTGTGTGTATGTGTGTGTATGTGTGTGTCTGTGTGTGTATGTGTGTGTTTGTAATATGTGTGTGTGTGTGTGTGTGTGTGTGTGTGTGTGTGTGTGTGTGTGTGTGTGTGTGTGTGCGCGCGCGCGCGCAAACAATGCTTATAATCGGATTCTTCATAACAATGCGCCATCCCATACTGCACTCTCTGTAGAAGGAGTTTCAATGAAAATTTGAAGGAAAATAAAATTTTTAGACAATACGAGTGTAAGTTTTTTGACCGCAAAAGGGCTTCTAAAATGTTTGCAAAATAAATTTCGAAATACATACCTATTTGGTAAATTTCACAAACTGGACAACTGAGTTAAGCCTCCAACGAAGTGTGTGTGTGTGTGTGTGCGCGCGCGCACGCGCGCACGCGCGCTCGTAATTAGTAAATTTACTTTTACATAAAAAATTCCATTTGAAAGAGTCCTTACGTTATCAATACACCTTTAGTTAAAAAGGAAGATAAACGTATTGAACAAATAAATATTCCGGTTATACAGTGTTACAACAATTCAATTCAATTTAAATGGTGAAAATTTAATTTTAGATTTTAATGCAATCTTCAATCGAAATTACAGTGAAAGAAACTTCCATGCCAAAGACTAAACTGTGCATATTTTGAGAGTGTATAAATCCAATCAATTAAATTATATCATTGGGTCGCTATTTTAGGCTGATATGTTTCGGACCTGGCACGAAATTTTATTTTTGAAACGGCACGGACATGTCTGTTACCCAGGAAAATCTATTTGACAGTTTCAAAATGGTGATTCAAGAGCCATCATGGTAAGACCCAGACTCGGGACATTGAAATGAGTACAGATACAAACCTCGTGATCACTTTTTGAAGGTCGTTAAATTATATATATATATATATATATATATATTCTCAATTTTGGTCCGATTTAATTCAAACTTGACACAAGAATCGATAATGGTAATATCTTGGACAAGTTCGTTAACCAGAAAAATTCGTTTAGGCCTAACAGCAAAACGGTGACCATTTCAAATCTTTACAAATTCATTACGTTTTGAAATTTTCAAACCCGTTGAAATTAAGAAATTTGATTCGACATCTGTCAGGATTCATTTTCTTATTTTCAGTGTAATTTGGTAGTTCAAAATCGTAATACATCTAAATCTGAACGCAGATTATGAAGGTGAAATCAAAATTTCAAAAACGGTAAGATGAAGCAAAATAATTTTGGAAATTCGCTTCACAACAGCGACACAGCTGCGTGCCGCGATTATTACACGTGAGGAAATCAAAAGTTAAATACAGTAATATAAAATCACAGATGAAGTGAATAAAACAATAGCTGCGTAATCTACAAACAAGCAAACACATTGACTGCAAATGTCCTGACCAGCTGCTATATTTACATCTTATCCCGTGAACGCTCTCGCTCCAAGATGCAAATCTCTTATCGCAGAGTGTTGGGTATTACAATGATAATGTAAGTGGTGGCAACCCTGCAACTTGTGTAGGCACTCCAGCTTTGACCTTAATTTTACGTTAATTCCACTCCAAGCAGCATATTGGCGTGACCGCTCAGTTTTGAACTGTGCTGGTAATAAGTGAACACGTTGTTTTTGTCTCTCGTCATGGAAATGGAATCGCGGAATATTGCGCAAAGATTTGTCAGTTTTTATGTTAAACTGGATAAGGATGCCATGACAACTTACGGTAAGCTTCAGAAGGCTTTTGGAAATGAGGTCATGTCAAGAGCTCAAGTTTTTCGTTGGCATAAAAGGTTTTGTGAAGGCAGAACGAATGTTGAAGATGAAGACCACAGTTGACGCACATCAACCTCAAGGATAGAGTGCGTGAAATCTTACAATCCGATCGAAAATCCATGAACATGATTTCAGAAGTTAAGATCAATCGAGAAACTGTTCGCCAAATGATACTTGAAGATCTGTGAGCATGAGAAAAATGTATCCAAAAATCTTTCCCGAAAATCTCAAGTAGCAACAGCTGTCACGGAAATATGTGGCAGCTGATTTGTTACAAGTGTCCACGTATCTTTACTGAACAGTGTTACCACTAGTGAGGAGAGTTCGTTCTTCCAGTACGATCCAGAGACAAAACATCAAGTTCGCAATAGTGTTCAAAGGGATCAACCCAAACCAAAAAATACTCGCATGTCGAAGTCAAAAGTGAAATGCTTGTGTGCTTCTTCCATTTCAAGGGATTGTTCATAAGAGCGGATCAAACAGTTAATCAACTACAAAGAAATTCTACAAAAACCCATCATGTGTGTGTGTGTGTGTGTGTGTGTGTGTGTGTGTGTGTGTGTGTGTGTGTGTGTGTGTGTGTGTGCGCGCGCGCGCGCGTGCGCATGTGCAAACAATGCCTATAATTGGATTCTTCATAACGACAATGCGCCATCCCATACTGCACTCTCTGTACAGTAACTTTTAATCTCAAACTGTATCACCAATAGGTCCCCTACTACTACAGCCGCCTTAGTCACCAGACATCGCTTCGTGCGACATCTTTCTATTTTCAAGACTCAAAATGGCTTTCGAAAAACTGAAAACGTTCAAAAAGCTGTAACGAGAGTCTTACAGAAAATCCAGATGAGAATTACACAAATATTACCTGCAGTGGCAGAAGCGCTGTTAAGTGTGTGCAAATACGTTGAAGGAGATTTAACTACAGATGACTAAAAACCCAACATATTTTTTCACCTCAGTTTCATTATTTACTTTATAATGAAACTGCGTAGTACTTTATTACGTACCGCGTACTAATCGGGTCATTCACTGACTGGCGGTACAAATTACTTCTTACTTTCAGACAGACTAGAAAGTTTTGTGTATATGTAAATCGTTTGAAAAATATTTAACTTTACTTAACAAAAAATGTTTTTTTGTGTTGTTCACATCCGAACGTTACTTTAACAGAACTTATAGGTAGTGGTTCAAAAACATAACTCTAACTTTTAATAATAATAAACCTTGACCGCCGTCGAGATAGTAATTTTTTTCTTTTCAGAGTTGGTACACTGACTTGTCATGATTATTTCCATGACAACGATTTCAATAAAATTTGATGCATTAGTAATCATAAAGTAACTATTTTGTACGTATTCGTGAATTTAACGATAGAGTTTGTGCAATGTAATGGAGTGATTGGAAAAATCCTTCTTTCGATATTTCAATTAAATTTTACAGTAAGAAAGCAGCGACCAGAGTGCACAAGTAAACAGTTCAATCAGCAAGAAAACAGCTGTTTTGCTTCTTTCATTTTCTCACGGTGGCTGACAACCTGTCATCGAATGTTTAGTTAAAATTTTATATACATTCTATTTTAGGAACAGCACAAATAGCAAATAGGTAAATCATTAAGAAATAAGTCAGAAGGGCAGGAAGAGACTTAGTCCACTGAACTGTAGTCATTAGATACTGTCATTAGACATGTAGTCACCAAAGGTCGGATAATTTATGAGCCGACGTCAGTTTAGTCCAAGCTAAAAGTACCTGGGCCGAGGACACTAAATACCTTAAAGAAAAATTCCCGAAGGAGTTAATTCCTCTCACGCACAAAGAAGGTTTACTGATGGAAGCGCTCCTGCTTCTTTTAATGGCCTATAGGAAGGAATGCGATTTTATTGGACGGCATAGCCTGTCCTAGTGGCCAAAGAAGGTGTCCACTGTCGGTGCTCAGATGAATGTACGGAGGAACAGCTGATACGCAGAAGAGCGAGGTCGTCACGAGGTTTTTTCCAGCCAGACGTAAAGACAGAGGTTATTAATATTCTGGAGAGGGCCAATCAAAGGACATCGTGGGGACCTGTAAGCTACTCAAATTCGTGAGAGAGTTAAGATAAGGGAATGCGAAAAGTCTAACAAAGCTTACGTGCATGATGATGCAAAGCGTCCGCTTTTCTTTCAAGAAAACAATTCCAAAGCACATATCAAGGATCCAACAGCATGATGATCACGCTTGTTTCATGTATATTTGATACAGTACAGTATGACTTGATCATTGCTTTCTGTCGATGTTATATCAAATGGTTTTGGAAATGTAAATAAATGTAAATAAATATTTGTTACAAAAAACGAAACGAACTCTGTAAAAACTGCATAAACTTTCTCACATTTCGGCTAAAACATTCGGTTGGGAAGTTACTTGAAAGCACACCATAATTCGGTCTAATTTCTCATAATCGATTCCTTAGATATACTCAAAATTGTGGTCATATATGAAGGTCGGTGCACCGAATCTGACAAAAGAAATGTTGAGTTCGATAGTAAACGAAGCAATAGAAAATCGGACAGGAAAAACGAAGTTATAAAATAATATCCATTAAATTGGATAGAATTTCAATTTAGAAACATATTTTCTGGTAGAATTTTGTTAATGTTTACTTTCAACGTATTTATTTTAATATAAATTAATTTAATTCCTGATTCATTGTTGCCCTAAAGCAATTAATGTTTCTTTAACAAAAGCTTTGTACTGTTTGAAATAAAAATACTGTTTTAACACGCTACTTAAATACAAGATACGTTTCATTCTATTATCCTGATGATAAATGATATATTACATCACAGGTTCGGTGAGTTGTGATTTTCCGTCTGGAACTGATAGTTCCAATAGATCGGGATTTTCACACCGAAAACTTCACGGGCAGGTCACAGTATGTACGATACTTTTCATTATACTACATAGAAAAATATAACACACTTCCAACTCGTAACATCGATAAAATCGAGTAAATTTTTTTTACAATTTCATTTCAACGCGTAAAACCGGGCGGCTACCAAATGCGTATGAGTGCAGCGGAAGGAAGACTAACGGCAACCGGAAACGGAGTTCAGTCAGTTTAAAGAACGCGTTTGTATCTTTTAAATCTAAATATTTAGGCTTACTGTAACTGATTCCAGGAAACTACTACGTTTAAAAATCGTAAGCTAGCGACGGTAACCTAGGTAACGAGAAATAATAAGTTTGGAGGCGTGGCAGCGTGGGGGAAACAAGGTGAGCGTCAAAACCAAACCTAGACAGAGTCGAAGCTACGCGGAATAAAGCCCAGCGACACCGCTTGACTCCACCCAGCACCGTTACACATTCAGTGGCCGCACTTACTTTAAAACAATCAGGTTTTTAAAGCATAGTCCACTCTGCTCAGTGTAACTCCGCTTCGCTTTTGCTGGCCACTCAGCCTAAGAATATTCTTTTTTTTTTTTAAATTCCTCATTGTTTGAAATTACTTAGCACGTTAGTGTTGTTTTGAATGGAAAGATTTTGTTTTATAAAATATTATCTGGAAAATAACAGGATCATCACAACCGCCGAAATGCGAGACGAATGTCGAAATACACAAAAACTTAAAAAACTAAAACGTTTACTCTTATTTGAGGTTATTACACAAACCTGTAGTAATGAATAAATGTAAACCATTATTATTGAAATCAGCTGACGCATGCTGAATGTAGGACGTACTTGTTTACGAACAGCTGTTTTATATGTAGCATAATATAACAGTAATGATATACTGGTAATTTCAAATTAACCTGATGTTACATTCTTAATGAGCGTCTGGTTATTACCACTTAAACTATTAAACTTTGACGTCTGCATATTACAGCACCTTACACAGGCTAAGTGCAAAACTGAACAAGATTATCTAAGTAAAGCAAGACTTGAACTTGCACATCTGTTTAGCAACCTCTCCCCTCCCCCTATTACTCCTCGACCTACTTCTTCGCTTCCCTCCTGCAAATACCATTACCGATAAAGTAATAAGAAAATAGGTTTAAAGAAAATGTAACAAGACACCCATAATGGTCAAAATACAAAAACCAAAACAAAAGTTTAGTTTTATGTTATGTTTTTAAGTTTTTATTTTTTAACGTTTCAGAATATTAGTTGACTTACACTCTCAAAACGTCGTGTATTGTTGCGATGGGGTCATATGACCAAAAGATCAAACAACCAAAAGTTCATTCAACCAAATTCTACACTAATATTTTGGCCCAATGAACGTTTGGTCATATGAATCGTGTTTTAAGAGGCGAGATCATATGACCATAAGCTCAAACAACCAAACGTTCATTCAACCAAATTATATTTAATATTTTGATCGAATGAACTTTTGGTCATATGAACCATATTTTTATTATTTTAAACACCATCATACTACTTACCCTGTTCAACTTAATTATTTAGCACAAGTGTTAATTGTACAACAGTGACGTTTTATTCTTGTATTATATATTGATAGGTGTGAATAATAAATGTTTAAATTATGTTAAACGCAATCACACTACTTACCCAGTCCAACTTAATTATTTAGTATTCAAGTGTTAATTGTATAATGGCGTGTATTATTAATTTAAATATTTAGTACTGAAACTTGCCTATATGCAATAATTAAAAAAACTGAATATATAAAATATTGAAAGTATATTCAACTGTAGGCCTAAACGCTAAAACAATACAGTAATGACTGGTCTGGGTATGTAGTGTAATGGCGTGTATTATTAATTTAAATATCAGTAATGACACTGATCTATATGCAATAATAAAAACAACAGTGTTTTACAAAATATACTACTTAGAAGAAAATATGAACCTCTTTGTTAATAAATCTCGAAGTTATTACACATTTTTGGTCGAATGAACCTTTGGTTGTTTGATTTTTTGGTCATATGAACCACTCTGCTAAAAACATGGTTCATATGTCCAAAAGTTCATTCAACCAAAATATTTAAGTATAATTTGGGCGAATGAACTTTTGGATGTTTGATCTTTTGCTCATATGAGCTCCTCCCGTATTGTTTTGATGACATATGTTCGATTAAAAAGATAAGGCTGAGCAGCCACGAAATGCGAGCGGAGCTGAAAAGTAAGACAAGTGGGCAGAGCTGAGCGAAATGAAGTTGGACGACAACCAGAAGCGGAGTTCTGTCAGTTTAAAGAACGCATTTGTACCTTTTAAATTTAAATATTTAGGCCTACTGAAAGGAATTCTAAAAAATATGTTTAAAAATCGTATCCTAGGCAACTGGTAACCGAGGTAATAATAAGTTTGGAGGCGTGGTCATCGGGGTGTGGGAAGCTGAATCAGTTTGGAAAGGGAACCAAGAGTCAAAGCTGCGCGGAGCGGAACCCAGTGACGACGCTTGACTCCGCTTAGCTCCGTCAGTGGCCGCACTTACATTAAAAAAATTGTTTAGGTTTTGAACGCATAGTTCGCTCCGCTCAGAGCAACTCCGCTCCGCATTGGGTGGCTTAAATAATAATTTTTAAAAAGGACCTCATGCAGTCAGTGTCGAATTAAAAAATATTAGTTTCTTTGTTTATATTATTAGTACGGAGTTCTGCCTCATGTGGTCCAAGCTAATATAATATGATTATCAAACATATTATTAATTATAACTATCACTTTAGTTTGATTAATTCCAGGATATTTCAATAAAACAACTTGAATACAATCAATAACTATTTGTTTATTTGAACTCAATAAACAACAATGACAAACATAACCTAAATAAAAGCAGTACGCAGTGCGAAATCATCTGTTCACGTTACCGTCAACCCTCAGCGTCATTTTACATTTTACACACATTAGGTTCTAACGCTTTAATTGTTATCGTGACGCAAACATTGTACAGTCACGTTAAAATATTACTGCAAACACGTGTCGTGTGGTTTTAACTTCAAGCGTCAGTTCTACGAGAAGACATAGTTGTAGAAAACGTAAAAAACGTTCGTTGCAGAAAAGCAACAAAATTCACACCGATTTAGCTTACAAGCTTGAAAGTTGTACGGTTAACAATGTGGCTATTAATTAACAGAAAGGACCAATTTAAACTTTTAATTAAATTTAGTTTTGCTATTCGGAATGGATTTAATTTAACGAAACACGCACTCATTAAACCGTTTAAATTGTGTAGTGTTTACAGGGCAGGCAAATGGTTGTCAACGAGAGTAGGTCTAATACATGCTTGTGTTTAGGTATACTCAACCCGCCCGTGGCGGTACAATGTTACAAAAGTTAGGCGCGACAAACAACCAAAGGTTCATTCGTATAAATTATATTTTAATATGTTGGCCCAATGGTCATATGCACTGTGTTTTTAACAGAGTGAATTGTATACAAGCATTCATAAGTTCATTCGAACAAATACGTCTGGAGAGCCTTCACACTGTATAAACATCTCTCATTCCTCATATATTATTTCTCGAGTCAACATCCCTTTTTCTCAACACATACTATTCGTACAGGCATAAATGAGGTATCTTTATAAAGATTTTTTAACCGGCTTCTGCACTGCAAAACGATTTTGCGCCAAAAACTTACTGTTTGTAGAAACATTTTACGTAAAAGACACTTTTAACTCTCACAGGCAAAACTGTCATGGATACGCATGCGCGGCATCACAAATCAGACAATATTTTGTATATATTACGAAGCTAACTTATTAACCACGAGTACACAATCCCTTTTAAAATGCTACTTTTTTCCACAACATGCTTAGAACAATTTCAATATTTACTTAAAAGTGTTTGAACTTATAGGTTATGTGGTCCTGCTGACAGTCCAACGTACAAGCCGGAACAAGCATTTCGAATACCAAACACATGTTTTGGACACTGTTTCTGTACAAATATATTTGTGATTTCTCCTTCTAACGTGCATTTATCTATTGTTAATACAAACATCATAAAATGCGAAGTACAATTAGAATGTCCAAATACAGTTAGAGGTAATCAAGCATGCTTTTTCAATTGACTAAAAGACAGTTACCTAGTAAAATTGCGTTTGCTATCACTATAAACAAATCGCAGGCAAACATTAAAGAGCAGGATTGTATTTACCAAATGCCGTTTTTACTCACGGACAATTGTAAGTAGCATTTTCAAAGGTAACTAAATCAACTAACATGTTTGTATCTACTAAAGAAAATTAAATACAAAAAATACGAAAGGATTACATGCTTGCATCAAATATAGTATACAACCAGGTATTGTAATGCCCTGTAAAAATGCTGTTAAACAAAAACAATTATATGTATATACTACAATGACTCATAAATTTGTGACTATTGTTTCAAACTGATCATTTTCGATTTATTTTTTAAACACGTTTTCCCTCCCTTCCAACTACCGCCCTCACCCCAACGACTACTCTTATTCAAAAGGCTGTGTTTACTTAAAACGTCCATAGTGCGAAATTTCTCACGAGCCCACTGGTTTGCATTTTAGTACAGGACGATTCTTTAATATTACTTATATAAAAACAAGTTCCATAATGCTTATTTAAATTGTAAATTTTTATACAATTTACATATAGTAATGTGTACATACACATTATATTTAAATTACACCACGTGCTCAGCCTAAAATTCTTAAAATGTTTTAGTGTTTACAGTTGAATATATTGCCAATACTTTCTACAAAACTGATTTTTTTGTTATTGTACATAGATAAGTTTCATCTCTAAATATTTAAATTAATAATACACTCCATTCTTCTACGTTCCCAGCCCACAAATCACTATATTTTTTATCATTTACAATATTATAATGGCATTAATTACTAAAATTTAAATACGCATTACGCATTACTGAACTTGTTTTATATATGTAATATTAAAGAATACACCTTTACAAATAATATAAATTATACTGTGTGGAAGCTTCCCAGGTGTATACGGTCGAATGAGCTATTTGGCCATATGATCCACTCCGTTAAAAACGCTGTTCATATAACCAAAAAATCATTGGACCAAACTATTAAAATATAATTTGGTCGAATGACCCGATCCCGTTGCGGCTCAAACGAGATCTTGCAGTAAAAATGTCCTCTCACGTCTGCATAAATATATCTCTTAAATACGTTCTTCAATTAATAATTAAATTCGTTATAACTGATTATAATTTGTAAGTTATACAGAAAGAATGTTGTAGAATGCTAGGCAACAAGTAGAGCCACTTTAGAATAACCGAGACACTTCATTTAAATTTTAACAGTCCGCTGATACCATTTCTTGCAAGCATACAAATTTAAGGTTTACATTTTAATTTTGCATTTTTTTTTTAACATTAAAAATAAATAATCCTTTATCTTCAGTATTTTTCAACATTCATACATTCGTCATCGTTTGTGAACGAGGTGTGTTCCGAAAATAACGAGAATTTTTAAATTTCGCGGGCTTGGAGAGTCCGATTGTCAAACATTTTTTTTATTATGTTAGTATACATACCCTTGAAGTATGATAAAACTTTCACCTGTTTTCATTGTTGACTTTGTCTGTGACAGCCACTAAGGTTAGACGTGTTTTTATGAGCTCGGTGATTTTCGTTTGTTAAAAGAAATGGATCAAAGAATTTGTATCAAATTTTGCGTAAAAATGGAATAAAGTGTAACAAAGTGTGTGAAATGTTAACAAAGGCCTATGGTGAGTCTGCTATGAGTAAAGCAAGAGTTTACGAGTGGTATAAGCGTTTCCAAGAAGGCTGTGAAGACAGAGAAGATGACGAACGCCCTGGACGCCCCAGCACATCAACAATCGATGAAAACGTGGAAAAAGTGAAAGAAATTGTTATGAACGATCGCCGAATCACAATTACAGAGGTCGCTGATAATGTTGGTATATCGATTGGATCATGGCATGACATTGTTTTAAATGTTCTGTGTATGAAACGCGTGACATAAAAATTCCTTCCAAAATTTTTGAATTTTGAACAAAAACAGCGGCGAATGGAAGTTGCTCAGGAGTCACTAAATGAAGTCAACGACGATGCAGAATTACTAAAACGTATTATAACAGGTGACGAAACATGGGTTTACGGATATGACGTTGAAACTAAGGCTCAATCATCCCAGTGGAGGTATTCTGGCTCGCCAAGACCGAAAAAGGCTCGACAAGTGCGGTCGAACGTGAAGGTGCTCACTGTGTTCTTCGATATTAATGGCATAGTGCATCATGAATTCCTGTCACTAGGTGAAACGGTCTATAAGGAGTACTACCTACAAGTTCAACGCCGTTTGCGTGAAGCAATCCGAAAAAAACGCCCTTTGGGAAAACAATTAATTTTGCACCACGATAATGCACCAGCTCACACTTCGTTGCTTGGTTCGTGAATTTTTGGCCAAAAACAGTACTGTAACGATGCCCCAGCCTCCATATTCGCCAGACATGGCTCCGTGTGACTTTTTCCTGTTTCCAAAAATTAAGAGAGAATCTTAAAGGGCCGTCGTTTTACAGCCGTAGATGACATTAAAAAAGCATCGCTAAAAGAAATAAAGGATATCTCAAAGATCGAGTTTGAGAAGTGTTTCGAGGATTGGAAGCAGCTCTGGCACAAGTGCATAATCTCCAATTGGGGCTATTTTTAACGCGACAAGAATAATGTAGAAGAATAAATAAATATTTTGTTCAAAAAATTTAAATTCTCGTTACTTTCTGAACGCAGCTCATACATGGAAACAATACACTATGTTTACAATACACAAACGGTGACAAACGCCAGAATAAACAAAAACATAAAATAAGGCTTATGTTATACAAATGTAATAATATATTACTTGAATTTAATACGTAAATATTGATTCGACACACCCTGTATAACGCTCACAGATGAAAATGTTTATTACCCTTGCTAACACAATGCTAATACATTAACAAACAAACAGCGATGACAAGGAAAAACCACAACGTGTTGTATTGTCAAACCTCGGTGACATGCTTCACGAGAAACATAGGAACCCTTTCAACCCCCCCCCATCATATACACACACAAACACACTAGGAAAAATGACAGAGTAGAAAGCAAATGAATAAGTAACGACACGAATAATTACCTTAGAGTTAGGAGACTAATCCACGCGAGATTCAATCAATTTAATTATTACGGCGTAAATTAATTGCTTTCAGTGTAACGTTTTGGAGGCAATGCCGAGGGCAGTAAAATTATGTTGATACTGTTTGTATTTTTAACGAGTTTCCATGGGAGAATGAGCGGCCATCATGAACCAGAACATTGAAAAGAGCTTCAGTTCTGACATCTAGAACACAGATATAAATTGTGACGGAATAACTGTGTGTGCGTGTCTATGTATTTCCAAAATATGTTTATAATGAAATGTAGTACACACAGTACTGAAAATAGAACCGCCTCGGTGGCCTAGTTGATAGCGTACTGGGCTTTCACCCCGAGGACCCGGGTTCGATTCCCGGCCAGGGCTTGGCATTTTCATACGCTATAAATCATTCCATCGTCTGCATTAGCCCAAGTGTGCAAAATAGTCGGACGTTAAATACACCAAAAAAAAAAAAAATAATAATAGTCTACACAGGACAAACGGGATGAAAATTTAGAACTACGTTTAAAGAACACGTAAGATCATTCAAATACGGCAAATATGATTCAAAATATGCGTCATATTTAATAAAAGAGGGACACATAGTTCGAGAAATAGAAAACTCAATGAAGGTACTACATATGGCAGAAAAAGGAACACGTATGAACATTTTAGAGAACTTGGAAATTTTAAATCTAAATTAAAGGGAGAAAACATAATAAATGAACAGATATCGTCGCAAGCACATATTACGTATAAAATCTAAAAATTTTCAAAAATTAACAGAAGGGACGACCGTTGAAGAGAACGTTTGAAAGGAGCCAATCAGAAGCGAGCACGTCAGGTTTAATGTACACGTGTTGAATAGAGGAGGGGTACGAGGTGGAGATAGAAAATTATAAATAGGACGGGCCATAATATTAGTGACCAGTATATAGTTTTTCAAGATGGAGGTTCTCCGAAACACGTCAACGAAAATAGAATTGACGAAGCTATGGAAGGCAGATCATTATACTGAACATAGTATAAAAATAACACCAAAAAAAAACTGAAAATTATAGCAGAAAGTTTTAAACTGTGTCAGGAAAATTCATTATAATAAAATAAACTAGGAAACTACTTAAACTTCCAAAAGTAACTAAATTGAAAATGAAGAAATAAAATGTCTACTTTACAATCAAATTTCTAAGAATAAATGACAGAACTGTATTTTGCTGTTTAGAGGAACAAACGCCACCGTAAAGTAAAATGTATTCAGCTGTTAAATCCGCGTTTCACTATTATTTCAATATTAACGATTACAACATAAATTGAGTTTATTTGTTCACTGTAAATCATTATGATAAACATAATCTCAGTTCAGACAGTAATATCGAAGGAACAACTGTGGTTGAAAACCAGCTGTGGCACAAAAATTGAAATTTTTCTTTTGAAGTAAATACTTCTTATGGCGGGGTATGGATGTATGTTTTGCACGAGAAAAAATTCAGTTTGCCGTCACGCATCATGCTCTTATTTATATATATATATATATATATATATATATATATATATATATATATATATATATATATATATATGTGTGTGTGTGTGTGTGTGTGTGTGTGTGTGTGTGTGTATACTACTTTTTATGGCGGGGTATGGATGTATGTTTTGCACTGGAAAAAATTCAGTTTGCCGTCACGCATCACGCTCTTATATATATTTTTGTTTTAAAATGTTTTTGAAGAGAAAACTTGCATGTTCGCGCCATTATATTACTTACCCAGTCCAACTTAATTATTTAGTTTTGTGTCAAGTGTTAACTGTGTAACAGTGACGTTTTATACGTTATTATATATTGGTAGGTGTGAATAATAAATATTTAAATGCCATTAATCTACTTACCCAGTGCAACTGAATTATTTAATATTCAGTTTTGCGATATGTGTTAGCTGTAGGCTACAACAGTGACGTTTTAATAATATTTTATACTTCTTAATATAATATTTTAAATTTGAAAGTTTATGTGTGTTTTTGTTTGTTATTCAATCACACATTACTGGACCGAATGAGATGTAATTTAAAATGAACATGGTTTAGGTACCTGAGATGGACATAGATGTATTCTCGTTTTAAAAATCTGAATTCCTGTTATTATTTATTATAAAATTATTGTTTATAAGCTTACATTTGCAATGATTTTAATTGAAACAATCTTATAATAAATTAACAACCTGCCTTTCAAAACTAAAATATTGCTGTTTCCATTGAAGTTGGCATTTATAATGACAATAAATCACAGGTTCAGATATTAAGAGTAGCAGGAATACATTTGGGACTCCGTGCTTCTCCCATGGTCAGTGCCTATTCTAGTGTCGAGTAGCAAAAATCTATGTCTTGGCAAAAAACCATAAAATCATATAATATTGTATTTAGAAATATATTAAACTGAAATGAACGTACTCGTGATTTTGAAAATCGACTATAAATTTTATTTTGTAGTGTAAAATATACAGCCATAACCCGTGTTAAAAAGTCATGCGACTGCCACCTTTTTTTTCAATTGTTTTATTTTTTATATGCATAAATCTTTAATTTACTGGACGTGTTTGTTGTAGAGGATCGGTGCCCTTAGCGCTAGTCTATACAATTCGGTTAGACAAAGACAGTGTCCCAGTTGTGTTCCTTGTTGCGTAGAATCTCATTAAGCGAAATAAATTAACTTCTCTTTTGGTTCGCGTAACTTGGTCCTCTTGATTAATTTGTTGTTTACGTATTTCTGCCGTTATTTGTCGTAACTCTAACAGATAAGGCTTTACTTAATTAACATACGTAATGTCATTATGTACAGGGTCGGCGCAAAATTACCGAGACAAACCGAATAATTTATACGGTAAAATAAATTAAAAATTAGAACGTCACGAATGTTTTGTAAATAAATCACTGCACGATAGAAAACTAAAACTACCCCTCAAGAAATAGAGGGCGTAAAGGAAACTAAATATTTTTAAAATTTAATATAGAAACTTTTTCAACTGAGAAAAATTATATAAAATAAAGGTGGATCTTACCATACAAATATTGCTTCTTTAAACACTGTTCACCCCCATCACTGAAGAGTTATAATTCTTGAATAATTGCTTTTGAGAAAATTAGTAAATGTACATGTGCATTGCTGAAGAGTTAAATGAACGAACTAATTTCGGTTAGATTGAACTCATACTGTTTTCCCCCAACACTGGACCACGTAATTTTTTAAAAATTTCCAATAATATTGATCAAAATTTTCTTTAAAAAATACTACGTTAGTAAGGCTTACAAAAACAAAACGAATTTCCTCAAAAATTACACAGATATCAACAAAAAAACATCACAAATCATCATCACAAAAGTGAGACTTCGGATATAAATAAAAAAATAATCCCTGACCACCATGGAACAAAACGTGAAAGTTTTTCAACCTATATTATTGTTTTTTTTTACTTATGAGGACACAGTCAAATGTAAATTCAAGGAAAGCAAAAAAAACAACTATTTTTGTAAAATAAACTATAAAGTTTTTATTAAATATTTAAAAGTCTATTCACAAAATGTCCCGTGTATTTATTTGTTCAAACAAACATTAACGAAATTACGAAAGAGCATTTTACTTGCTGTCCGCCATTTTAATAAAATTCCAAGAGCGTTAAACGCATTTTCACAAATTACAGGCGATAAAACGTGGGCAAATTGAAAGAACGTGGCTGGAATCGCACCGAAATACACTGATAGAAGTTTGCTGACTGACAACGTAAGATTAATTACCGCTAATCCATTTTGTGATTAAGAACGCACAGCGTCTCTCGGCAATTATACACGCATGCGCACTGGTTAATGGCGGCCGAGTTCCTTACAGTCGTTAAGAATCGACGAATTAATTATAAAGATAGATTGCGATGGTGAAAAAATCGATTAGGCCTACATACCTTTCCCTTTTCTGGACACCTGAGTAAAAAAAAAAGTGTTTTTCCTAGAATGATGGCCTGCCATTCACTGACGGAGTAATGCAATTTTGTAGATAGGGGCGGTTGTTGGATGATTAAATTTAAAAAAGGGCTGCCTAGAGAATGACAATTTTTGAAATAATACCTTCAAAAACTAGCACTACTCAGCTGTTTTGAGACTTAAAACGAATAATAAATAAGTGTAAAAATTTATTCCATTTTAGACAAAAAAAATCACTTAATCTTCCTAGATTACTAATTTTTGAAACATTTGCAAAACTGGATCCATTTACATAACTTACTCTCTCCTTAATATACCTACCTATAATGTTTTATATACAGCTGCAGTTACTCCAGTTGCTTTACCCTTAACGTCAACACTGATCCTTCGTCCTCATTAGCCTAAGCAAGTGAAGTTAAGCGTCATAACAGTTTCTCAACCAAGTTCTGATCAATTTTAGAGTAGAAATCTCTCTAAAAATTGGTTGCAGGAAGAAAAGAGACAACCAACATAAAATATCTAATTGATACACCCGTTTTCACCCTCAGTGCAAGCACATATGTGCATACGGACAAAACGTCATGTATATAGGCTTACAAAGTTGAGATCGGGATAATGTGACGGGTTTCGGAAACTTTAGCGGCCTTCGACTCTTTTTCTCGAAGCTGCGACATTTCCACTTTAAGGAAGTCAAATAGGATCTTTTAAATTGTTTAATTTATTTCCTTTGTCTCGGGAGGGGCCTTGCTGTCATTCAATGTCCATCGCTAAATTTTAAAGTAACTGATCGGTTTTAATGATTCTTGACACTAAGATATGTTTCAAGAACTAGAACTATTTTTTGGTACTTCACGATCAAACTAAAAAACGAAGAATAGAAAACTCTGGCAAGACGAGAAGAGGTACAAAAGAGAGGCTAAGGACTTCTGGGACTTCGATATAGTTCTACGACTTCTGGTCTTCGTAACTATTAGTTCAAAGAACAATAGACCTCGCATTACATTCTTAAATAATAAACAGGGCGCTTCAGGATTGCGCTGGTAAACCTATCCGCCAATTTAACCGGTAATTATAATATTTACAAAAAATATTACCGGACCAACTTTATTGGACATTTTTCGCTCTTTCTCCATTACGACAGGTCTTGCCGTTCAGCCAGTATTACAGGAAATAACCAACAACTATACTCTCAACGTTTAATCGCAGCCCGCCATCTTGAAACGGAAGTGAATGACAAACAATCTGACACATATGTAATTCGGACATTACAGAACGTACCCTCATATCAAATCTCAAAACAATCAGCCAACATTCCAGTGAAATTGTTTAAATAGTTACATTAACCAATGTTTCGTTAAGTTGAATCGGTACCAACAATGTTGAAATTCCAAGTTTTCGAACCCCCCACTATCACTGCGGGCATCGCCGTTTTGAAAAAGCGCTAAATTTTAGGAAATGACCCTATTTTTTTCAAAAAAGTTTCTAAAGTATTGATCTGACAAAAAAACTTACAAACCAATTTTTAAACTACCGTAAATTATCTATTAATTTGAGATTATTTCAAAATTTATCACAAAACGAAATTTCTAGCTGTAATACTTCCCGAGATACGGCATCTTAAATTTCCAGAATTTACTCTAAACTGTTATAAATACAGATTTTTGTCGGTTTTTGCTTGACAGCAAGTAAATGGCGAGCCTCACGGCAAATCTTGACATAACACCTGCAGTAAACACGTCACCCTCCTCCCGTTCTCGAACCTCTGCATCCTAACGTGTTTGGCTAAAACTGCGTATACTTGTTATTGTAAACCAGGTTGTTCGGATATTATAAAAGATACCCCCGTAACAAATTTCAAAACAATTGGTCAATGCATTTAGCGTAAACTGCGTAACAAACACACAAACAAAATACCGAACGGCCGAGTTGGAACAGAGACCTTCCTTCGCTCGGTCAAAAATACGCTGATATTTTGTTGTTGTTGTTATTTTAAGGCGAAAAACACATTGAGGCTATTATCGCCTACCTAAATGTAAGTGTGAGTGTAAAGTGTTAAAACTCATAAGTGTAAGTGTGTGTTAGACTCGGGTACCGCGAGGGACGTCTAAATCCTCTCAATAGGTGCAGACAGTCTGCACCCCCTGCGGGGGGTAAGATTTCTAACAGGTTTTCTTACGGGCATGACATTTTCAAAAGAAATCTTTTCGTTTAGCAGGAGATACTGCGGATAGGGAGAGGAAACTCCTAGCCACCTGCTAGTAGACTTTAGCTACAAGGAAGAACTAAAACTCTACCCACAGAAGTGGAGGAAATATCCACCTTGAATCCTCTCCAAATCCTAGACTTTATGCAGACTACGGATGGAGGAAGAGCCATAACTCAGTATGGAACACAATGGATCTACAAAGATCACAGTTCAATAATAACCAATGATATTCATTAAAGAACGGTCTGTCCTCATATCGGAAAATTTTTGTTTGTTTAACTTCAATAGAATTTCAAGTAAACTATGATTATCCAGGAAAATATCTCCGACAAATCTACCGCTGTGTTCTTAAATATATCCAGAGCTACACTTCACAACAATTATACGAGAATTTTATTTTTTATTTTTTTATTTTACTTTATTTATTTTTATTTTAAGGTGAAAAGCACTTTGAGGCTATTATCGCTTCTCTAAATGTAAGTGTGACTGTAAAGTGTTAAAGTTGTAAGTATAGTGTTGTAAGTGTAAGTGTGTGTTAGGATCGGGTACCGCGAGGGACGTCTAAATCCTCTCAATAGATGCAGCTAGTCTGCAACGCCCTGAGGGGTCACTGTGTTCATGTGAAGTTTACTTTTTTCTCAAAATTTCTCAAAATCG
>CM040183.1:24601053-24706053 GCA_022606455.1 Callitettix versicolor | reverse complement strand
GGATATCTACAACACGTTTTGAGGAAGGGACGGTCGTTAAAATTATATATATATATATATATATATATATATATATATATATATATATATATATATATATATATATATATAACTACAACACAGTCATAAAACCGGAAGCATTATACGCAAGCGAGACACTAGCACTCCACACAAAAGGTACCATGGAAGACATATTGGACAAAGAACGCAAAATCTTGAGGAAGATCCTTGGCCCAAGATTAACAGAAGACGGATACAGGTTACACTGCCCGAAGACCACAGAGAAGATATCGAACCTGGCAGCAGATATCAGAAGAAGGAAACTTAAATTATATAGACACATCAGTAGACTCCCAACAACGAGACTTTCCAACAGAATCCTTAAGTATACACAAAGAGTCAAATCAACAACGTCGTGGATCATACAAGTCAGAATAGACCTACATGACGCAGAAATAGACTCAACAGACATTGAAGACAGGAACGCATACAAGAGAAAGATGCTCGGGTGAAAAATCCCAGAGAATGAAATCCCAAAGAGAGCGGGGGTGAAATGGACGGATGAGCGGAGGAGGATCCATGGGGACAGGATGAGGGAGGTGTGAAGGATTAGAAGGAACAAGACATGAGTCAGAGTGCTTTGTGTGATCCAACAGGGCCTATACGCAAATAATAATAATTATATATATATATATATATATATATATATATATATATATATATATATATATTTTTTTTTTTTTTTTTTTTTTTTTTTTTGGACGCGAGAGTGTGTATAGCATGCTCACGTTCACAATTTCGATCAAACTTGATTGAAACAATACATGAAAATCGATTTTAATAATATCTTGAAAGAGTTCGTAACCAATAATCCGTTTTATAGTTTCAAAATGGCGGTCATTTCATATCTTTAAAAATTCATAACTTTTTTTCTTGAATTTGTTTTGAAAATTTGATTTCACCACCTTAATTATCATTAAAAATTCAAAAATTATTACTTTTTTTCTCAAAATCCGTTGAAATTAAAAATTTGAATTTGATGACAGTCAAGATACGTAAAGTAATTTATTAGTTTACTTCTGTAAAAATCGTCAAAGTTTCTCTACACTTAACAGAGCGAGAAAAATAAAGGCAAAATAATAAAGGAGAAATAAAGGAGAATAAACAAGAAAAATAAACGGTAAATATTCGTACAGACAAATTTAATCTGACGACAATTTTGTTTTCCAAAGTCACTTATGCCCAAGGACACACGGTTAATGGCAATGAGAAGCTATCAAATGGACTCGCACCATTTACCCTTAGCGTAACTTTATGTAAATCTGATAAGGGGATGGCAGCTAAGCAGGGTTGGGAGGGTGTTACGCATTGCCTCGGCACTTTAACTACCCCCATAACATTGACCCTTTAGAATTATATTTCTTGTCGTATAAGCTGTATTAAACGAGGGTAAATGCTAGTAGCATATATAAAACTGTTTAATGCACTTTATTTAATTTTTATGGTTAAAATGGTAAACTGTCCAGTTTTGACGCAGATGATACGTCTGTCAGTATCATGGGTTTTTATTTTTGTGGGTAGAAAGCCACATTTGGCTTGGGATGACGAGATCTAACCCTTCAGATAGAGGAAGAAAATGATATTTAAAAAAAAATTAAGATTAAAACATTATTACTGGAAACTGGTTTCCATCACGTCAGCACGACAGCTAAGTAACGCGATCGTTTTAGACAAAATCGTTAGCTTCTCTAAGGTGTACTATTTATGTCCACTATTTGAAGAAGACCAGGCATCTCTGAGGGTCTCACACACGTTGTTAGTAAGGGTTTGGAAACCCCGAGGTATCCTAGCTGAATCTAACCCTTCTTCCTCTATCTGACGGCTCAGATCCCATCATCCCAAGCTAAATGTGGCTTTCTACCCACAAAACCATAAGAGTCCACGATACTGGCAAAAGCAGACCTAAGGAATGAAATTGAATGGCGATGGAAGAAACTGGAGTTGTATAGAACTCATAAATAGTGAACTGTAGTAGACTGTGGGGACCCAAGGCGGAGTTACCCTTCCTGCAACTGAAGAAGTGAGAGACGGATTAGAACATCTCGTAATAAGGCCGCCTACAAACGATTTTAGAGAAAGTGAAATCGCGAAACAAGAAGAGAGGAAGCGGTATCAGAGAAAGCTACCATAAAACCTAGAAGAAGAAAACCTCACACGGATCAAATCTTAGGTGTAAAGATTATAACTCTTGTTGTAGCGCTGATGGGAACCGTACTCTAAGACTGGAGGAGATCATAACTCTTGTAGCGCTGATGGGAACCGTACTCTAAGACTGGAGGAGATCATAACTCTTGTACACTAATGGAAACCCGACTCCAAGACTGAAGATCATAACTCTTGTAGCGCTGATGAGAACCGAACTCTAAAACTGGAGATCATCAATCTTGTAGCGCTGATGGGAACCGTACTCTAAGACTGGAGGAGATCATAACTCTTGTAACGCTGATGGGAACCTTACTCCAAGACTGGAGGAGATCATAACTCTTATAGCGCTGATGGGAAACTTACTCTAAGACTGGAGGTGATCATAACTCTTATAGCGCTGATGGGAACCGTACTCCAAGACTGGAGATCGTAACTCTTGTAGCGCTGATGGGAACCGTACTCTAAGACTGGAGGAGGTCATAACTCTTGTAGTGCTTATGAGAACCATACTCCAAGACTGGAGGGGATCATAACTCTTGTAGCGCTGATGGGAACCGTATTCCAAGACTGGAGGAGATCATAACTCTTGTAGTGCTTATGGGAACCTTACTCTAAGACTGGAGGAGATCATAACTCTTGTAGCACTGATGGAAACCGTACTCCAAGACTGGAGGAGATCATAACTCTTGTAGCTCTGATGGGAACCGTACTCTAAGACTGGAGAAGATCATAACTCTTGTAGCGCTGATGGGAACCGTACTCCAAGACTGGAGGAGATCATAACTCTTGTAGTGCTTATGGGAAGAATATTCCCAGACTGGAGGAGATCATGACTCTTGTAGCGCTGATGGGAACCGTACTCCAAGACTAGAGGACATCATAACTCTTGTAGCGATGATGGGAACCGTACTCCAAGACTGGAGGAGATCATAACTCTTGTAGTGCTTATGGGAACCTTATTCTAAGACTGGAGGAGATCATAACTCTCGTAGCGCTGATGGGAACCGTACTGCAAGTCTGGAGATCATAATTCTTGTAACTCTGATGGGAACCGTACTCAAAGACTGGAGGAGATCATAACTCTTGTAACGCTGATGGGAACCTTACTCCAAGACTGGAGGAGATCATAACTCTTATAGCGCTGATGGGAACCTTACTCTAAGACTGGAGGTGATCATAACTCTTATAGCGCTGATGGGAACCGTACTCCAAGACTGGAGATCGTAACTCTTGTAGCGCTGATGGGAACCGTACTCTAAGACTGGAGGATGTCATAACTCTTGTAGCGCTCATGGGAACCGTACTCCAAGACTGGAGATCGTAACTCTTGTAGCGCTGATGGGAACCGTACTCTAAGACTGGAGGACATCTTAACTGTTGTAGCGCTGATGGGAACCATACTTCAAGACTGGAGGAGATCATAACTCTTGTAGCGCTGATGGAAACCGTACTCCAAGACTGGAGGAGATCATAACTCTTGTAGCTCTGATGGGAACCGTACTCTAAGACTGGAGAAGATCATAACTCTTGTAGCGCTGATGGGAACCGTACTCCAAGACTGGAGGAGATCATAACTCTTGTAGTGCTTATGGGAAGAATATTCCAAGACTGGAGGAGATCATGACTCTTGTAGCGCTGATGGGAACCGTACTCCAAGACAAGAGGACATCATAACTCTTGTAGCGATGATGGGAACCGTACTCCAAGACTGGAGGAGATCATAACTCTTGTAGTGCTTATGGCAACCTTACTCTATGACTGGATGAGATCATAACTCTTGTAGCGCTGATGGGAACCGTACTCCAAGACTGGAGGAGATCATAACTCTTGTAGTGCTTATGGGAACCTTATTCTAAGACTGGAGGAGATCATAACTCTCGTAGCGCTGATGGGAACCGTACTGAAAGTCTGGAGATCATAACTCTTGTAACTCTGATGGGAACCGTACTCTAAGACTGGAGGAGATCATAACTCTTGTAACGCTGATGGGAACCTTACTCCAAGACTGGAGGAGATCATAACTCTTATAGCGCTGATGGGAACCTTACTCTAAGACTGGAGGTGGTCATAACTCTTATAGCGCTGATGGGAACCGTACTCCAAGACTGGAGATCGTAACTCTTGTAGCGCTGATGGGAACCGTACTCTAAGACTGGAGGAGGTCATAACTCTTGTAACGCTGATGGGAACCGTACTCCAAGACTGGAGATCGTAACTCTTGTAGCGCTGATGGGAACCGTACTCTAAGACTGGAGGACATCTTATCTGTTGTAGCGCTGATGGGAACCATACTTCAAGACTGGAGGAGATCATAACTCTTGTAGCGCTGATGGGAACCGTACTCCAAGACTGGAGGAGATCATAACTCTTGTAGCGCTGATGGAAACCGTACTCCAAGACTGGAGGAGATCGTAACTCTTTTAGTGCTTATGGGAACCGTACTCCAAGACTGGAGGATATCATAACTCTTGTAGTGCTTATGGCAACCTTACTCTAAGACTGGAGGAGATCATAACTCTTGTAGCGCTGATGGGAACCGTACTCCAAGACTGGAGGAGATCATAACTCTTGTAGTGCTTATGGAAACCTTATTCTAAGACTGGAGGAGATCATAACTCTCGTAGCGCTGATGGGAACCGTACTGCAAGTCTAGAGATCATAACTCTTGTAGCTCTGATGGGAACCGTACTCCAAGACTGGAGGAGATCATAACTCTTGTAACGCTGATAGGAACCGTAATCTAAGACTGGAGGAGATCATAACTCTTGTAGCGCTTATGGGAACTTTACTCTAAGACTGGAGGAGATCATAACTCTTGTAGCGCTGATGGGAACCGTACTCTAAGACTGGAGGAGATCATAACTCTTGTAGTGCTGATGGAAACCGTACTCCAATACTGGAGGAGATCAGAACTCTTGTAGCTCTGATGGGAACCGTACTCCAAGACTGGAGGAGATCATAACTCTTGTAACGCTGATGGGAACCGTAATCTAAGACTGGAGGAGATCATAACTCTTGTAGCGCTTATGGGAACTTTACTCTAAGACTGGAGGAGATCATAACTCTTGTAGCACTGATGGGAACCGTACTCTAAGACTGGAGGAGATCATAACTCTTGTAGCGCTGATGGGAACCGTACTCTAAGACTGGAGGAGATCAGAACTCTTGTAGCGCTGATGAGAACCGTACTCTAAGACCGGAGGGCTGACAGCCACAAACAAACCGTGCGTAGGCTATACGGAACGGATAAGGAAACAACAAATACCAGCTTCTAGACTCCTGAGGACTTCCAGCAGAATAACCTACTCCGTGGACTGCTAACCCATTGACGGTACCAGTCTACTGAACTAGAATCCAAGAATCTTAGTTACATAACAGATTCTTTTAAAGCGGTTTTACGCGTCCGCAAACACCATAACCTCTCCGTAATCAGTCAATCGGTGTCCAAGCAATGAATGCCATTACGAAGTAACAAGCTGAGCGTGCTGGCACAAGCATTATAACGGTTACATTGTTTAACACTCGACAAATAAAACTGCGACACAAAGTGACATTAACACAGGTGACAGCAGTACCGATACTAGTATCGTCACTTCATACTAGTGTGATACTTTGATACGCCGAAAAATAACACTGAAAACCTTTCAAGCCGATTGGCACGCTGCACGCAACAACGCACAAACATACGATACATACAGCATTGATAGCCGTGACACTTAACTCAGCTACACTTTAGTGCTCATACTTTTAATGATTTTCTATTTTTGAAAATGAGCTATTGGTGCGGCCATCATATCAGACTCAGGCCAGGGATAATGAAATGATCTTTGATTCTGATTTTAAAGTCCTTTTTTATATAGCGTTATATATGTACAAATTCTGCTTACCTTATTCCACTAAGCCTTGAATTACTTCAACTTCAACTTACTACTACAATAAATGTAGTCGTTACGACTTTTGTTTAATTTACATAACTAATTATCTATATTTAAGTGGGTATAAGTTTATCCTGGACCTACAGATCAGCAATGCGAAATGCCATTCTAGGATTCCCGCCTCGTTCTATTATCAGGAAATTACTATTATCACGACTTACAAAAAATGGTCCTTCGACTACTCTTATTTTTTTTAATAAAATAATATTTTTTGTTGAAAATATATTTAAAAAATTAATTTACTACGATTAAATAAATATATTAATTTAATAATTAAAACAAATAATACTACTACTTCTTAAAAAAATACAAATATTTTAACTTCAATACACAATTAAATAAATTATATAAATTAGACAAATAAAACAGCAGTTAAACTGGTTAAAAAAACAGTATTTTTTAAACAATTTCTGTAATCGAATCAAAGATAAAAATCATGTATCATGTTTTCTCTTCCGTTTTATTTTAATAACGATAATTCGCTCGAAAACAAAACAAATTAACACAGCTGGTTCTTAACAATATTACCTGAAACGTATCAGCTGTTCAATGAAATAAGCTGATGGGTTATCAATTAACATAAAACAACGTATCTTTTAATGTTACAATTTATCGAAATTAAATTAAACATTCATAGTCTTCGTAGTTTCCGTAGTGTAGTGGTTACCACGTGCGCCTCACATGCGCAAGGTCCCCGGTTCGATCACAGGAAATTTTAATTATAATTAATTTAGTATGAGACTTGCGACGCGCAAAATATACTATTATATGTCAATATAAATTTGTGCACTCGCATCACACAAAATCCAACATCACAACCAACCCTAAAACATGATACAAGTTAGAGATTTTAAATGACCCAAAACTCATTAATGAAGTGATTTTTTTTATAATTATGTGAGTGTAACTATGACAACAAAATGAAACATTGATCAATCAATTTGTAAATAGGCCCACAGTAAAGAGCTTAACAGAAACAAAACACACTAATGAAGTTATTGTTTTACAAATATGTGTGCGTAACTATGAAAACAAAATGAAATATTGATCAGTTAATTTGTACATACAGTACAGAGCTTAACAAAGATCTTAAATGACACAATACATACTAATGAAGTGTTTTTTTTTTATTAATACGTGTCTGTAACTCTGAAAAAAATGAACATAGATCAATCAATTTTGTACAAACAGTAAAGAGCTTATCAAAAATTGTTTTATAATTTTAATAAATCAGAAGTTCTAAAAGTTGAGGAGGGAACTAAAATTGTAATAAACTTGTAATAAAGTAAACTTTGAACTTCCCTTAAGCTCTTAAAGTAACTCAATTGGAAAGGAAAGCTAAACTTTCCAGTAACGTGTGCCTGCTTGTTATCTCATATTTTAATTACAACCTTACTGAGTTTACTTTAATGCTGTATATGATTGTTAGAAGAAGTTTGTCATGTCATTAGGCTATTCTACGTATTATTAATAAGTAATATTCATTTTTAAAAAAACTAAAAATATGTAAAAAAACTGTTTTGTTAGCTTTGTGTGTGTGTACGTGTACGTGTACGTGTGTGTGTGTGTGTGTGTGTGTGTGTGTGTGTGTGTGTGTGTGTGTGTGTGTGTGTGTGTGTGTGTACGTGTGTGTGTGTGTGTGTGTGTGTGTGTGTGTGTGTGTGTGTGTGTGTGTGTGTGTGTGTGTGTGTGTGTGTGTGTGTGTGTGTGTGTGTGTGTAAACGCGCGCGAGTAGAAAATTTGAAACAAAAGTCGTTTTGGGAGTTTATACCAGTTTATGGGAGTTTACTTTACAAGTTTAGAGGAAAAACGTAAAGTAGACTCTGAACGCTGCCAGTATTGTTTCGTTTTTGTACGAAGTATTCGCGAACATTACATTTGTTTAAGTTTTAAATTTAGAGTATACTGACTTGAATTGATTTTTCATATAATCAAAATGAGATCAAAATCTGATGAACCGATTTTGAGAAAGTAGGACTTTTTTACACCAGCAAACAAAAGATTAACTGAAATTCGTGTAATCGTCTTTTTCTTAGCTAGTTAGCGTTGTAACTTTGTACAGTACAACGCCTCTCTGCCATCTCTGCCTTTCTTAGCTTCAAGTACTTTAATGTTGACGCGTTTCGAAAAACTTTAAAAACTTTTTACTGTAATAAAAAAAAAGATTATCTTGTTCAGTAACTGAACGTATAAAAGTTTTGCAAGTTTTATTTGTTATAAATTTAAATTTGCTGAACGCTGTACTTACATAACTGTGCACAATAATTGTAAGACGGTCCTAAAATAGTTGCTTGGGCTAGACAGAGATGTCGCCACAAGACATTAACCCCCGCAGGACCACTCTCCTTCAACTATTCCTTCCGCAAATAAGATTAAGTTATCTCTGGATGAAATTCATTACTGCATACTGTACACTCGACGTCCTGGCATTTCCCCTCAATTTATTTACTGAAATAGAAGTGATGTCTCTGGAATTTCACTTGTCGCGATAAAAAGATATTGTAATTTTTAAATTTAGGGAACTACGCATCATTGACATTGAACTACCTATACATTCTACACAGAACTCAATACTGATGACATTTTTGTCTTCAATTTGTTTTTTAACAAAGTTTGTGAGATCCTACAGGTCTGATTGACTTAAAATTATATATCTCATAATTTAATACTGGAAAAGTGTTGTTCTTACTTAAAGACATTTTTGTCTCCAAGTAGTTTTTTAACAAAGTTTATGAGATCCTACAGGTCTGATTGACTTAAAATTACATACCTCATAATTTAATACTGGAAAAGTGTTGTTCTTACTTAAAGACATTTTTGTCTCCAAATAGTTTTTTAACAAAGTTTATGAGATTCTACAGGTCTGATTGACTTAAAATTATATATCTCATAATTTAATACTGGAAAAGTGTTGTTCTTACTTAAAGACATTTTTGTCTCCAAGTAGTTTTTTAACAAAGTTTATGAGATTCTACAGGTCTGATTGACTTAAAATTATATATCTCATAATTTAATACTGGAAAAGTGTTGTTCTTACTTAAAGACATTTTTGTCTCCGAGTAGTTTTTTTAACAAATTTTAGGAGATTCTACAGGTCTGATTGACTTAAAATTATATATCTCATAATTTAATACTGGAAAAGTGTTGTTCTTACTTAAAGACATTTTTGTCTCCAAGTAGTTTTTTAACAAAGTTTATGAGATTCTACAGGTCCGTTTGACTTATAATTATATATATCATAATTTAATACTGGAAAAGTGTTGTTCTTACTTAAAGACATTTTTGTCTCCAAGTAGTTTTTTAACAAAGTTTATGAGATTCTACAGGTCCGTTTGACTTATAATTATATATATCATAATTTAATACTGGAAAAGTGTTGTTCTTACTTAAAGACATTTTTGTCTCCAAGTAGTTTTTTAACAAAGTTTATGAGATTCTACAGGTCTGATTGACTTAAAATTATATATATCATAATTTAATACTGGAAAAGTGTTGTTCTTACTTAAAGACATTTTTGTTTCCAAGTAGTTTTTTAACAAAGTTTATGAGATTCTACAGGTCTGATTGACTTAAAATTATATATATCATAATTTAATACTGGAAAAGTGTTGTTCTTACTTAAAGACATTTTTGTTTCCAAGTAGTTTTTTAACAAAGTTTATGAGATTCTACAGGTCTGATTGACTTAAAATTATATATCTCATAATTTAATACTGGAAAAGTATTGTTCTTACTTAGACATTTTTACTCAGTGCCGGCCTTAGCCTTTTCGTCAGATCGGGCAGGATTTACTGTGGTGCCTATGTAAGGGATGAGTTTTCAACGTACGCAGATAAAAATATACATGAATATATTTTTGAAATACATTTAAAATTAAACTTATTATTTTTATAAAATAACATTATTTATTTATAACTTTATTATTATTGCCGTAAAGATTCATAAGATTAATAACGATAATTCGCTCGAAAACACAACAAATTAACACAGCTGGTTCTTAACAATATTACCTGAAACGTATCAGCTGTTCAATGAAATAAGCTGATGGGTTACCAATTAACATAAAACAACCCTTTTTATTAACTGTTTTAGTCCTTTTAGGCACTTTCATGTGCGCGTGTGTGTGTGTGTGTGTGTGTGTGTGTGTGTGTGTGTTGTGTGAGTGTGTGTGTGTGTGTGTGTGTGTGTGTGTGTGTGTGTGTGTGTGTGTGTGTGTGTGTGTGTGTGTGTGTGTGTGTGCAATAGATGATTGATAGTAATATGAGATAGTAATACCAGATGTTCTTATTACAAAAAGTAATCCAATTTGTTTTTTGTTATTATTATTATTATTATTATTATTATTATTATTATTAAAAGCACCACATTTTTTTCCTATTGAAAATTGATTTTTCTATATTTTTTTGCCAACGTAATCTTTTATTAGTACAGACTAATGTTTCCGCAATATCTTGCTCATTTGTCAATGTAGGTAAAAAAGTAAGTCTATCCTGTAACAATGTACTTCTTAAAAATATGTTTTAATTAATTTTATTTCGAAAAGCTACGTTCTCCATTGGCAACAGCTACTGGCGCTGTGAATAAAATGCACACGTTTGGATATAATCCACACGTTTAATAAAATTTAATATAATATAGGTGTAATTGTTTTCATAATCTACTATATCCATATTAAGGAAAGCCTTTATACTTATTAGTTCGTCATATAATGTACAATCAACGTCTAACCATGAACGAGGTCAGTTTTGTGTCCAAATTCTAGCAAAATACTTTTAAATGGAAACTATCAATACAATCAATACAAAATAAAAAATTCCACGCATCTGAATATTCATTTAGCTGCTCGAACACTCATGTTTTTTTCAGAAAATATATATCATTGAGGTAGGGTAAAAACACAGCCTATCTAGGCGCAGCGACAGCAGAGCTTAACTGGGCTCCGCGGTAAAATTCGGAATTAACAATTTTTGAAGACAACAATAAGGACTTACTCTCGCGCTTAAAATTTACTAACGTTCCTTTCCCAATTTATACATTACAATATACGTATGAAAGAGAGTAGTAAAAATTAAAAAAAAACACAATAGCAAATTCCGCCACGTGGGAATAAGTCCGATTGTTGAGTTAAAAAATAAATAAGCCCGGTTTTCGTCGTCGCGCCCAATTAAGCTCTGTTATTGTCGTGCGTTTAGACAGTCTGTATTCTTGCCGTAACCCGACAACATAGGCATAACTACGATAAGGCAATAAAACATGGTTTAGAATATTTGGGATTTTTCGGGAAAAACATTTTTCCAATAAATAAGAACTATAAATAGACAAAAATAAAATTCGGGGTATAAACACGATCGGAGCTAAATTGGTGCTCCGTTCTGATCGATTCTCCGTAAATACCGACAATTTTTCATTCTTTAAATAATTTAAATATACGAATGTATGTTCTAAACACGACTAATAATATTTAAAAGTGTAATCAATATTAATCGAATGTTAATTTTCTTTTAATTTAATTCGACTCTCAAAGACTGCAGTATACGAGGTGTGTTCAGAAAATAACGAGAATTTTTAAATTCCGCGGGCTTGGAGAGACCGATTGTCACATTTTTTTTATTATGTTTGTACACATGCCCTTGAAGTATGATAAAACTTTCAGCTATTTTCATTGTTGACTTTGTCTGTGACAGCCACTAAGGTTAGACGTGTTTTTATGATCTCGGCGATTTTCGTTTGTCAAAAGAATAGAATCAAAGAATTTGTATCAAATGTTGCGTAAAAAATGGAATAAAGTGTAACAAAGTATGTGAAATGTTAACAAAGGCCTATGGTGAGTCTGCTATGAGTAAAGCAAGAATTTACAAGTGGTATAAACGTTTACAATAAGGCTGAGAAGACGTTGAAGATGACGAACGCCCTGGACGCCCCAGCACATCAACAACCGATGAAAACGTGGAAAAAGTGAAAGAAATGGTTATCAACAATCACCGAATCACAATTAGAGAGGTCGCTGATGATGTTGGAATATCGATTGGATCATGTTATGACATTGTTTCCAATGTTTTGTGTATGAAACGCATGGCAGCAAAATTCGTTCCAAAATTGTTGAATTTAGAACAAAAACAGCGGCGAATGCAAATTGCTCAGGAGTCACTAAATGAAGTCAACAACGATACAGAATTACTGAGACGTATATTATATAATGTTATATATATTATATTATTAATGACGTTAATATTATTATATTAATTAATTAATATTATATTAATATTATATAATGACGTTATATGTTATAACAGGTGACGAAACATGGGTTTACGGATATAACGTCGAAACTAAGGCTCAATCATCCCAGTGGAGGCATTCTGGCTTGCCAAGACCGAAAAAGGCTCGACAAGTGCGGTCAAACGTGAAGGTTCTCACTGTGTTCTTCTATATTAATGACATAGTGCATCATGAATTCCTGCCACCAGGTGAAACGGTCAATAAGGAGTACTACCTACAAGTTGAACGCCATTTGCGTGAAGCAATCCGAAAAAAACGCCCGGATCTGTGGAAAAACAATTCATGGCTTTTGCACCACGATAATGCACCAGCTCACACTTCATTGCTTGTTCGTGAATTTTTGGCCAAAAACAGTACTGTAACGATGCCCCAGCCTCCATATTCGCCAGACATGGCTCCGTGTGACTTTTTCCTATTTCCAAAAATAAAGGTAAAATATTAAAGGGCCGTCGTTTTACAGCCGTAGATGACATTAAAAGCGCATCGCTGAAAGAACTAAAGGCTATCTCAAAGATCGAGTTTGAGAAGTGTTTCGATGATTGGAAGAAGCGTTGGCACAAGTGCATAAACTCCAGTGGGGACTATTTTGTAGACGACAACATCACTGTAGAAGAATAAACAAATATTTTGTTCAAAATATTAAAATTCTCGTTACTTTCTGAACACACCTCGTATACTCAAGTTAAGCTTAGTTGCATCAGAATCAACATAGGATTACTACTGAGAAACGAGTATTTATACTATGCTCAACGAGTATTTGTACTATACTATGTATACTATGCTCAACGAGTATTTATACTCAAACGTTGACTGTCTTTTGGTACGGGAACATATACCTACTTCTACAAGCTTTGACAGAAACGTCAAAATGAGTAATGACGTCTGCATTTACAATATTTGTCATATTTTCTTTCATTTAAAAAGTGTATTGTTAATTAAAAATCTGGATAGCAGTGCCCCAAATTTCGGGTAACCAGCTGGCGCCTTCCCCCAAAGGCCGGCACTGTTTTGACTAGACTTTTGAGCAGTGTGTACCCAAATAGGCAACAGTTACTTCTAAACTTTTTGTTGGTACCGTTTGAATTGCCTATTACTGATTAAACGACTACTGGAATAAAAGAAACAATACCAAGGGTATTGCACTGCGACCTTTGTAAAGCTATTGTGTCCTTTTCTAAATTCCTGAGATGCTCAGTTACAGCGCCTTCTCCAACCGTTGCCTCTATATAAAGACTATAATTTGAGAGGATTCAAGGTGGGTAACTCAACCACTACTAATTGGTGATTTTCCAGTCCGTTACTGAGGTGCTAGCTTTGCTAATTCCCTTTCATTTTTTCATTTTCCCTGACTCTTTTATTATGGGAGTTGTGCTTCCGGGACAACGGGGGAGTTGTGCTCCAATTTGATCAGCCTTCTTGGGAGCAATGATATCCTGCTATTCCATCCTGCAATTAGAGGGAAGTAAAGTACCGATACAGAGCCACGTATGCACGTAGGGTCACAGAGATGTCGTCAGGCATCCCAAGGCTCCATTTGATTATACTATCATTCGCTTCACGGGTCGCTTTACACTTTAGAGTTAACCAAGCTATGTAGAATTGTGAATGTGTGTGTGTGTGTGTGTGCGCGCGCGTGTGTGTGTGTGTGTGTGTGTGTGTGTGTGTGTGTGTGTGCGCGCGCGTGTGTGTATGTGCGAGTGTGTGTGTGTGAGTGAGTGTGTGTGTGTGTGTGAGTGAGTGTGTGTGTGTGTGTGTGTGTGAGTGACTGAGTGTCTGAGTGTGTGTGTGTGTGTGAGTGAGTGAGTGTGTGCGTGCGAGTGTTTGTGTGTGTGTGTGGGTGTGTATGTATGTATGTATGTATGTATGTGTGTGAGAGAGAGAGAGAGTGTGTGTGTGTATGTGCGCGTGTGTGTGAGTGTGTGTGTGTGTGTGTGTGTGTGAGTGAGTTTGTGTGTGTATGTGTGTGTGTGTGCGCATGTGTGTGTGCACGCGCATGCGCGCGTGTGTGTGTGTGCGAGTGTGTGTGCGAGTGTGTGTGCGCGTGCGCGCTCGTGTGTGTGCGAGTGTTTGTGTGAGTGTGTGTGTGAGTGATTGAGTGTCTGAGTGTGTGTGAGTGAGTGAGTGTGTGAGTGTGTGTGAGTGAGTATGTGCGAGTGTGTGTGTGCGTGTGTGCGCGAGTGTTTGTGTGTGTGTGTGAGAGAGAGAGAGAGAGTGTGTATGTGCGCGTGCGTGAGTGTGTGTGTGAGTGAGTTTGTGTGTGTGTATGTGTGTTTGTGTGTGTGTGTGCGCGCGCGCGTGTGTATGTGAGTGTGTATGTGCGCGTGTGTGAGGGAGTGTGGTGTGTGTGTGTGTGTGTGTGTGTGTGTGTGTGTGTGTGCGCGCGCGTGTGTGTACAATAGAAGATTGATAGTAATATGAGATAAAGGCATGGTGAAATCGTCAAGTTCACCAGACGTCCGTGCCGAATGGACCAGTTATTGTCAACACTGTTTCAAAAGTTATGAGACAAATACGTGAAATTGTTTAATTACTGTAATAATTTGTAACACCTAATAGAATATTTTGATTTTTTTATGTGTATTTTTATGCTTTTTTTACTACTCAAAATTAATTTGTACAATAAAAAGATCTTTGAAAATGTATTTGGTTGCTCAGGAAAAATAAAAAATTGTTTTCACATGTATGCAAATCAACGGTGGTAGTTTCGGTTGGTGCACTCCTATAAACAAAAACAGAAAGTTTGTTTAAGAACTATTAAACAAATACAATTCTGAAATAATCGATCTCGAAACACTTGTTAATTCGTTCATCGAGTGACAATTTATTATTATTTATGACATTAAATTTTTATTTATGACTAATTTATACTTTGTTTGCAATCACAAAATTTATTCAACCATTTAATGAATCATATTCCTGTATATATTGTCGAGTACACATGACTGCCTTCCCTAGCTGCAAATAGTTTATATTTGTGGACGCGTTTCGGAATACTTCTATTTACAAAATGTTTTACTGTACTCACTTTAAAGTTGAAGCCAGTAAAATCAGAAATATGTACTCGATTATATAGAATTTATAACGGGAAAAACAATTACAATGATAATTTCATACACCTGAAGATCACAATACAGGGAACGTTTAAAACCAGCTTTAATTCAACGAATGCTGAAAACTAACAAAACATTTACTTTACAAGAGGCGAGTGCAAAACAAAAAAACAGACAGACGTAATAAATTACCAGAGCAGAGGCAAGAAGACAGAACCCAGAAGGTAGGCACGTAGACCTGGCTAGTATATTACGTTACAATTAGGGCGGAACAGAATGTAATGTCTATGGCTCGCCTTTATCACGCAGTCTGCACAGAATGATGTGTAAAACTGTTTTATAGAGACTGCACTAGATTGCACTACTGTAGTAGCAAAACCACGTACATTTCTAAATGTATTTATTATAGTCCAGTCACTTAGTAAAAGGGCGGCGTGAGGCCCCTCCAGCTCCCTCCAATTGACAGATTGCCAATATGAGTTTACAAACTGTTACTACTCAGTGATAGTGAAGAAAAAGGAGGGAATTATGGTGGTTATGGACTCGACCTCTCACTCGCACATTTTTTTCTTTTGTACAGTAAAACATTTACCCAAGCTATCACTAAGTTTCTTCTTCTTTTCGTTTCACCCTCTTTGGGGTACGCTGAATCAATCATTTCTTGCGCGCTGTACTTTTCTTTGTTCCCAGTAGCTCTTCATTCTTTCTGATCTTCTTTTCCTCTCCTCTTCCGAAATGATAGGTTTAGGTCTTATTTTGGTTTTATCTTGTAATCTTATTCTTTCGTCCTTGGTACTTATCTTAGCAGTTTGGTCAAGCAGTGAATTTTCTGTAATTTTTAATTCTATTAGGTCTTTTTAAATTTCTTTAAACCAGTTCGGTTTTGTTTTACGATTATGGAAAAAATCAAACACCTGTTTCGTCAATCTATTGGAGTTCATTCTAAGAAGATGGCCGTAAAAATTTATTCTCCTTTTTCTCATAGTATCTGACAGTTTTTCAATTTTCTCATAGAGAGCTTCATTTCTTATATATACTACCTTATTATCCTGAAATTTTGTTCCTATAATTTTTCTTAAGATTTTCCTTTCCGTTATTTCAAGTTTTTCTATCTGGCCTATGCGATTCATGGTTAATGTTTCTGCTGCGTACAGTGCTTCCGGCTTGATCACTGTTTTATAATGTTTAATTTTGGACCCCCATGAAAGGGATTTCTTATTGTATGTTTCTTTCGTTAATTGGAAGCCAATTCACGTTTGTTTTTCCTGGATTCCATTGCCTTGCCTTCATCTGCATTCCAACTAATCCATTCACCAAGATATTTGAACTCTTTTACAATTTCTATTTTCTGTTCTTGGATTTTAAGGTATTTATTTGGGTATTTGTTGTTTGTCATGATTTTGGTATTTTCAAACGATATGTTTAGACCTATTTTAGCTGCTTGTTTCTTCAATTCAAGAATCTGCTCCCTTGCTTCCTCCATTGTTTCAGCAAACAAGGCCATATCATCTGCAAGTGCAATACAGCTAATTCTGAGATTCTTCTTTTTGTAACCCAATCCTATTCCACTTTTTATATTTTCCTTCCATTCCCTGACTACTTTCTCAAGTGCACAATTAAACAATAAAGGGGAGAGCCCATCCCCCTGCCTGACTCCCGTTTTTACTTCAAATGAATTCGATAGTTCACCCATAAATTTAACTTTCGAAACTGTATTTGTTATAGTTGCTTTATTGATATTAGTTGTTTTCTTATCCAAATTTAGTTCTTCTAGTACGGATATAAGAGATTCTCTATCAATGGAATCGTAGGCCTTTTTAAAATCAAGTTTAAAATCACTAAGTTTATTATTATTATTATTATTTTTTCTTAGCGTCCATATTTTATGCTAGTCATACTAATAAGGACGAGGGACTAGCATTAACGGTAAAGGAAAAGCAACGGGAGTAACTGCGGTTAAAACTAAGAAAGTAAAGGTGCTCGCAGAAACGCAGCAGACCAACCGATGTTTTATCCAAATCGACCACTGAGTCCTCTGGTGTTTTCTAAATGGCTGACCTATAACAGTCGTTTACTTGAAGATGGCTTATGAACTGAGTGTTTATCCGTTACGTTCTGTAAGGCAGTAAATACCACTAATGACATATTTAGGGAGAAAATAAACGTTAAAAAACACGATAAGTCTGTCAGCTGTAAATATACACAATTGTAATGAAAATTAATTGAATTTTTTGACAAGCGATTCACTTAGGGCAGTACGTAAATTTAACTTTGAGAAATAAATGTATATTTTAACTTTTTTTTACTTCAAAAACAGTTCCTAATTAATTTACAACCTAGATTAGGGGTTTTCAACCTTTTTTTCTTTTTCGACACCCTACATAAATTTTTTATTCCGTAGACTCCCATATGTTTACAACGTGTTACACAAGTATAACCGTAAATGAAGCTTTTGTTAGGAGCAATTACGTAATTTTTTTTAATAATTTGTATTTTTTATTATTAGATATACATTAAAGATATAATTATGTTTATAGAAGCAGAAATTTAAATAACATATAAATCACAATACATAAAATTTCAATGAGATGGTTGCGGTTGATGTCCTTCAATTTTCTTTACTTATATCCGGCGAAATATTTGTTAATATTAATCATAAATCACCACGTTCTGATACCTTGAAGCGATTTCTCGACTTTCACAATAAATTCTTTACACAGCTAAATCCTGCCTCAACCAAGTAAGAACTGGGAAATGTTAACAATAGTGGTTCGCTGATACTTGTTAATCTGACGTACTTTGAGCGGATGTCTTTAAAAATGGAATATATTTCATCGACCCCCTTCAAAATTCAATAGACTCCCAAGGAATCCACTTGAACTCGTTGAGAACCCCTGACCTAGATTGTCGTTGTGTTTAGGAAAGACCTAAACCTTCTAAATTATAAAGGACCATACATCAGTGAGCCGTTCATGTTACTTTAGTTACGTTTTTCTTATCTGGAATGTTAGGGTCACGAACTCTTCAGGGACATTGTGACTACGGGTTTGGCGATTCTAGCCATTCTTCCTCTAATCTGCTCTTAGTTAATCTGCTGAGCCTATGCGGAACAGCATATACTGAAGGCTGCATGGCTAAGGGAGAGTTTAACTGGTATCCTGGACTACGGATACCAGACGACCTCTAGTTTTAAACTGGCGTTATCTATTCATGCAAGGATCTGTATAGGCGGACATTTTATTTTCCTAACTACTTGTGGGATTTACATGATTGGAAACAAAAACTTCAAAGCCCATGAAACCCATGAAAACTGACCTAAGGAGAAAAATGTAGCATAGAAGGGCGGAACCGGGGTCTTATCTTGTCCCCGTGGAACCCACAAGAAATGACAAATTGAAGCATGGACAAGACGTGAATGTACCACGGAGAAACATTGCGTAGGTTATGCAGGAAGAGGAAACTGTAGGGCACATAATCTGTGATTGTGAAAGTTTTGAAAGCAAGAGGAAAAAAGTCCTTGCAGGTGTTTCTTTGGTTTCGAAAATCCTGAGCCTAAAAAATAGAGATTTTTTGAAAATAAAAAATTGTTGTTTAACATTCTTTGCATCTGGTCTCGCGCGAATTCAAAACTTTATAATTTTCTTACTTCCCGTAGAAGTACGTTACCGACAGACATAGATGCTGCTACTGTAAAAACAAAAATTAAAATAACAAAACATCTAACAAAAGTAGGGAATTAAAATCGTAATATAAACCTGAAAAAAGGAAGCATTTTGTTTTTAGTGGCATTTATATAATTGCCACACACGTCTGTATCTGAATTGCATAACCAACCCCTTGCTATTACAGATTAACTGTTCAAATAATATTAAACATTAACAAATTGTAAACTTTTTTATGAAATATTAATAACAACAATTAAACCGCACGTTCTAGTACTTTTCAAAATTTAATTAAACCCCTCCTCAAATTTAATTAAACTTTTCCAAATTTAATTAATTTATATTTAATTATTAACTCGTACAATTAATAATTATATTAATTATTTAAATATAATTAATTAGATTAAATTATACGCGTATAATTAATAATATATATATTATTTATGTTTAATATTAATTACGCCGGAACTGTGTAATTAATATTAAATGGTAGAAAAACATTCGCACTTCCCAAATTTTTTTTTTGCCTGCGAAAAACCGATGTGGTTATCATCGCCGATACTCAAAATAGAAATATAAAAGAACGAACTAAATAAACAAAAAATTAAGTTTAATAAGAAAAACAAAAAACTATACTAACAAAAACAAATAAATAAAACAAAACAAAAAACAGTTATAGATATATGACTAAAACTAGTTAACAATAATATATCTAAAAACAACAACATATACACAAACTATTGTAGGGCTGTAAATTGGCCCTACAACAATAAACAGACAAATAAAAGAAAAATAACGTACCTAAAACTAAATAACAAAATAAAAACAACTTATAAATTAAATTAATAAAACAGTAAATATAAATAATCTTTCCAGGGCTGTAAAGGGACCGTACCACAAACAATAACAAAAATATAATTAAATTTTATTTAAAAAATTCAGACGATGAAGGAAGTCTAGGACCCGGTCAACGGCCGAGGCAGGCACTATCTCCCAACATCGTCTGCAAACAATTGCTCAGACCACACATAACACGCAAATTTTGGAAACCATCACAATCGAGCAATATATGTTTTATTGCGATGGTTTCCCTACAGAACTCGCATTCAGGTGGGTTCCCGCCTCCCATCAGAAATCCGTGCGTTATCAAAGAATGACCAATACGGAGACGAGTGATCATCACCTCTTCCCTACGATTTGCACGTATTGACGATCTCCAAGGACGAACAGTATTCTTAATTACCCTCAGTTTGTTGTTATCCGTAAGTATCCACTCATTTTCCCAATCCACGAGAAGTAAATGTTTTCACACACTTTGAAAATCCAATAGAATGACACGTTGAGTGGCTGGCGGCTGCAGAGTTGCCTCCTTTGCCGCTATATCGGCTCTAGTGTTCCCAACTATACCACAATGTCCAGGTAACCAGCAAAATGATACACCAACACCTCGTAGTTCAAGACGATGGAACGCACTTCACCAAAAATGTGGTGTGCAAGTTCAGTCAATAGTTTCTCGATTTACTCCTGAACAACTGTTCGGTGTCCAGGCAACCAGCAAAATGATACACCAACACCTCGTAGTTCAAGTCGGTGGAACGCACTTTCCCAAAAATGTGGTGTGCAAGTTCAGTCAATAGTTTCTCGATTTACTCCTGAACAACTGTTCGGTGTCCAGGTAACCAGCAAAATGATACACAAACACCTTGTAGTTCAAGACGATGGAACGCACTTCACCAAAAATGTGGTGTGCAAGTTCAGTCAATAGTTTCCCGATTTACTCCTGAACAACTGTTCGGTGTCCAGGTAACCAGCAAAATGATACACCAACACCTCGTAGTTCAAGACGATGGAACGCACTTTCCCAAAAATGTGGTGTGCAAGTTCAGTCAATAGTTTCCCGATTTACTCCTGAACAACTGTTCGGTGTCCAGGTAACCAGCAAAATGATACACCAACACCTCGTAGTTCAAGATGATGGAACGCACTTTCCCAAAAATGTGGTGTGCAAGTTCAGTCAATAGTTTCCCGATTTACTCCTGAACAACTGTTCGGTGTCCAGGTAACCAGCAAAATGATACACCAACACCTCGTAGTTCAAGATGATGGAACGCACTTTCCCAAAAATGTGGTGTGCAAGTTCAGTCAATAGTTTCCCGATTTACTCCTGAACAACTGTTCGGTGTCCAGGTAACCAGCAAAATGATACACCAACACCTCGTAGTTCAAGACAATGGAACGCACTTCACCAAAAATGTGGTGTGCAAGTTCAGTCAATAGTTTCCCGATTTACTCCTGAACAACTGTTCGGTGTCCAGGCAACCAGCAAAATGATACACCAACACCTCGTAGTTCAAGTCGGTGGAACGCACTTTCCCAAAAATGTGGTGTGCAAGTTCAGTCAATCGTTTCTCGATTTACTCCTGAACAACTGTTCGGTTTATGTTAATTCAAATTTCTTATACTTACTGTAATTATGAACCTTTATGTGACAAAAATTTCAGCGAAACCAGTTGAACCAATTTTGAAAAAACATACAGATTTTCAGGTTTGTTTGAAAGTTTATAAATAAAACTAGTCGATCTAAACTAGTTCGAGTGGTGTCAGCAAAATTTTAATAAAATTATTGTAGACCCGATTTTCAAAAAACCCTTTTTTAAATCTTCCTTTACACTTCGTATTTACTACGTGTATTTAAAGTGCAGACCTTTGAATTTGTGTTCCAACATGCAAGATGTATGGCAGACACGAAACCCGTTTGTTTGTAAAGTCTATCAGTGACTGTATATTGAAAACTGTTGTCTGACACTCCATAAGGTAGACCCATACATTATTCATATATTCTGTTTGCATGGATCCGTAAAACACCCCTCACCCCATCACCCTGCTGAACCAAAACACCGCTGGAACGTATTTCTTCGATTGGGGTGAAATTTATGTACTAAATATCACTTTGCCATATTTTTACACACTAATCCTGTTGGAGAAGAAAAATCACATTCAAAGTGGTCTTAACATGTTATGAAATAATGAGTTGCAGAAAATTAAGGGTGGTTTTTGTTTATAATAGATACATCCGGTTATTAATAAATAATTTTATAAAATATTTGATTTGTGTAACGTATTACTCTTCCTGACTCAAATATTCTGATACTGTTTAATGTAATATTCTTTATTTCTGTTATCGAGTACAATCGCCCACATCTCCTAGTTTTCTTGTCGTGTTACCACCCGTCCACCTTTTCTAGCTTTCTTGTCGGATTACCACCCGTCCACCTTTCCTAGCTTTCTTATCGGATTACCACCCGTCCACCTTTCCTAGCTTTCTTGTCGGATTACCACCCGTCCACCTTTCCTAGCTTTCTTGTCGGATTACCACCCGTCCACCTTTTTTTAGCTTTCTTGTCGGATTACCACCCGTCCACCTTTCCTAGCTTTCTTGTCGGATTACCACCCGTCCACCTTTCCTAGCTTTCTTGTCGGATTACCACCCGTCCACCTTTTTTTAGCTTTCTTGTCGGATTACCACCCGTCCACCTTTCCTAGCTTTCTTGTCGGATTACCACCCGTCCACCTTTCCTAGCTTTCTTGTCGGATTACCACCCGTCCACCTTTCCTAGCTTTCTTGTCGGATTACCACCCGTCCACCTTTACTAGCTTTCTTGTCGGATTACCACCCGTCCACCTTTTCTAGCTTTCTTGTCGGATTACCACCCGTCCACTTTTCCTAGCTTTCTTGTCGGATTACCACCCGTCCACCTTTCCTAGCTTTCTTGTAGGATTACCACCCGTCCACCTTTCCTAGCTTTCTTATCGGATTACCACCCGTCCACCTTTCCTAGCTTTCTTGTCGGATTACCACCCGTCCACCTTTCCTAGCTTTCTTGTCGGATTACCACCCGTCCACCTTTTTTTAGCTTTCTTGTCGGATTACCACCCGTCCACCTTTCCTAGCTTTCTTGTCGGATTACCACCCGTCCACCATTCCTAGCTTTCTTGTCGGATTACCACCCGTCCACCTTTCCTAGCTTTCTTGTCGGATTACCACCCGTCCACCTTTCCTAGCTTTCTTGTCGGATTACCACCCGTCCACCTTTACTAGCTTTCTTGTCGGATTACCACCCGTCCACCTTTCCTAGCTTTCTTGTCGGATTACCACCCGTCCACCTTTCCTAGCTTTCTTGTCGGATTACCACCTGTCCACCTTTCCTAGCTTTCTTGTCGGATTACCACCCGTCCACCTTTCCTAGCTTTCTTGTCGGATTACCACCCGTCCACCTTTCCTAGCTTTCTTGTCGGATTACCACCCGTCCACCTTTCCTAGCTTTCTTGTCGGATTACCACCCGTCCACCTTTTCTAGCTTTCTTGTCCCACCCGTCCACCTTTCCTAGCTTTCTTGTCGGATTACCACCCGTCCACCTTTCCTAGCTTTCTTGTCGGATTACCACCCGTCCACCTTTCCTAGCTTTCTTGTCGGATTACCACCCGTCCACCTTTCCTAGCTTTCTTGTCGGATTACCACCCGTCCACCTTTTCTAGCTTTCTTGTCGGATTACCACCCGTCCACCTTTCCTAGCTTTCTTGTCGGATTACCACCCGTCCACCCTTCCTAGCTTTCTTGTCGGATTACCACCCGTCCACCTTTCCTAGCTTTCTTGTCGGATTACCACCCGTCCATCTTTCCTAGCTTTCTTGTCGGATTACCACCCGTCCACCCTTCCTAGCTTTCTTGTCGGATTACCACCCGTCCACCTTTCCTAGCTTTCTTGTCGGATTACCACCCGTCCACCTTTTTTAGCTTTCTTGTCGGATTACCACCCGTCCACCTTTCCTAGCTTTCTTGTCGGATTACCACCCGTCCACCTTTCCTAGCTTTCTTGTCGGATTACCACCCGTCCACCTTTTTAGCTTTCTTGTCGGATTACCACCCGTCCACCTTTCCTAGCTTTCTTGTCGGATTACCACCCGTCCACCTTTTTTAGCTTTCTTGTCGGATTACCACCCGTCCACCTTTACTAGCTTTCTTGTCGGATTACCACCCGTCCACCTTTTTAGCTTTCTTGTCGGATTACCACCCGTCCACCTTTCCTAGCTTTCTTGTCGGATTACCACCCGTCCACCTTTTTTAGCTTTCTTGTCGGATTACCACCCGTCCACCTTTACTAGCTTTCTTGTCGGATTACAACCCGTCCACCTTTCCTAGCTTTCTTGTCGGATTACCACCCGTCCACCTTTACTAGCTTTCTTGTCGGATTACCACCCGTCCACCTTTCCTAGCTTTCTTGTCGTGTTACCACCATTATCCAACTTATTGGTAAGACGAGCGTACTCAGCAAAATAAATCTTCCGATTTTAATGTTTTGTGCTACCCTTCTTCTTTTTTTTTTTTTTTTTTTTTTTTGGTGTTTAACGTCCGACTATTGTGCACACTTGGGCCAATGCAGACGATGGGATGATTTATAGCGTATGAAAATGCTAAGCTCTGGCCGGGAATCGAACCCGGGTCCTCGGGGTGAAAGCCCAGTATCACTATCAACTAGGCCACCGAGGCGGCTATGTGTTACCCTTCTTAATTACAATCACTGAATGTAATAATCACCATAACTGTGAACAGAATATTAAGTAACGAACGTATTTTTTAAAAAAAGAAGCCTAGAATTGATCTTTGTAAAAAAAAGATTTACGTTCCGTTCAGTCAGTGAACCAAGATAAAAAAACAGTCAACCAAGACGTAAATTGCAAGTGAAAAAGAGTGACGTCATTAAATCTTTTACTGCGAAAAAGTTTAGTAGCAGTAAACATGTCAAGAAAATGTCCCAACAGAAACCGAAGCAAGACTCGGCCATTAAGGAAGTTAACGCGGTCAACGAGATCTAAAGTTTACTCGCCATACTTCGGAAACACAATCGTGCACACGACAGTGATAAGACTATTTGTATACGTTGATAATAAGGTTACTGTGCTCGGACGCTGGCAGCCATCTGCAATCATTTCAACTGCATTCGAAGTGTTTTAACTAAACATTTAAAACGCTAAGCTTAAATGGGTTTCCTTAATAACACAGGAAACACCTACCCAGTTCGTAAACCATCAACGGAATATTTGTTTATTAAATCTACTTAAACTGTTACCGTAGAAACTAATATTATAACTTATTTTCTTTTTTTATTAACATCTGTTATGAAAAGTTACCAATAAAATCAATATTAGAACAATCAAACTATAAAAGACACGTCAGTTTTGTGGTTTACTTGAAACTACCTCAAGCAAACGATTCCGAGTAAACGATTCATGGTGTTCGATACATGTAAGTCGTTAAAAACATTTCGGAAGTCCAAACATACATATTGTCTGCTTTATATAATAGAATTATTAAACACATTGTTATAAAAAACACAATTAATTATAATTAGTTTGAAGCTATGTTTGCAAACATTTAGTTTCGTTTACATAAAAATAAATGCGTGCACCTTAGATAGTATTTACTGTAGTTACAGTAAAATATCAGTTGTTTTATATAAATTCGTAACGATCAGCTGATTTCATTGAACAGCTGATAGGCTACAAAAAGTTTCAGGTTATGTTGTTAAAAACTAGCAATATTAACAATTATTATAAACGTTTATATTAATTTCGAATGGAAACCAAAGCAATACGACGTTTTCATATAATACGCTTGTATTGTTATCGAAAAGGCGGAAGAAAAAGAGACAGAAATAGAGACGAAATTCGTTTGCTTGTTTCCGCTTTATATTTCCGTTACATTAAAAAGGTTCAGGATACTTTTTTCTGTTTACTCGTCTCGCCAAAGCTAGCATTAAAAGGTTAGCTCCAATAATCCCATTATTTATATGTATTACTTGATTACATAAATTGTTAATTGTTAATTGTTAATAGATAATTAATGTACAATTATCTACCATGTATATTCATCGTAAAGAATGGCAGTATACGTTAAAATGACATTGTAGAAGGGACGGACGTGGTGCGAAATCAGCTGATTTGGTAAACATTACCTTAATGATAACAATATTTCTGTTGCATATTATTCTTTACTTTCTATACTTAAATAGTAAATTAGGAATACTTACAATAGAAGATTTAATTCGCTTACCTGAAAAATAAAACAGAATTAATGATTAGGATTAACAAAATTAACAAATGATTAGGATTGCAGTAAGAAAATAAGTTTTTTAAAAAAGGTGAAGCGATTAAATTGTTTCAAAATATCTCATCTTTTTATTGTAGGCGTCAATGAAGAATCAACTGCATTAGTGCGGTCATTCATAGAATCAAGCTGCAATTATTGCACACTTTATTTATCTCTACGGTAATGGAATAAGTTTATACGAGATGGCATTAAAAAAATATTCTAAAACACGAGGTTACGGTCTAAGTTTAAAATTTATGCTGAAAAAATAGACAGACTTTGTCGTATTTTGTACTTCCGGTTTGGAAGCTAACGGCAAAAAACTTAGAAAATCGGTCAAATTTCTTAAAATCTGTTCATGAATCAAAACTGTAGTTAGTTTTAAACACATAAATATGATAACAGAAATTAGGTTTTAATGAACTGATCTTTAAAATAGATTTTTATAACGTCACTCGGATATAATGTAAACGTCACTCGGATATCAAGTAAACGTCACTCGGATATCATGTAAACGTCACTCGTATATGTTTTAAAAGTCACTCGGATATCCTGTATACGTCACTCGAACATGTTGTAAACATCACTCGGATATGATGTAAACATCACTCAGATATGATGTAAATGTCACTAGGAAATGATGTAAACGTCACTCGGATATGCAATAACGCCTCTTGGATATCATGTAAACGTCACTCAGATATCATGTAAACGTCACTCAGATATCATGTAAACGTCACTCGGATATCAAGTAAACGTCACTCGTATATGTTTTAAAAGTCACTCGGATATCCTGTATACGTCACTCGAACATGTTGTAAACATCACTCGGATATGATGTAAACATCACTCAGATATGATGTAAATGTCACTAGGAAATGATGTAAACGTCACTCGGATATGCAATAACGCCTCTTGGATATCATGTAAACGTCACTCGGATATCATGTAAACGTCACTCGGATATCATGTAAACGTCACTCAGATATCATGTAAACGTCACTCGGATATCATGTAAACGTCACTCAGATATCATGTAAACGTCACTCGGATATCATGTAAACGTCACTCAGATATCATGTAAACGTCACTCGGATATCATGTAAACGTCACTCAGATATCATGTAAACGTCACTCGGATATCATGTAAACGTCACTCGGATATCATGTAAACGTCACTCGGATATCATGTAAACGTCACTCAGATATCATGTAAACGTCACTCAGATATCATGTAAACGTCACTCGGATATCAAGTAAACGTCACTCGTATATGTTGTAAACTTCACTCGGATACGATATAAAAATCACTCGGATATGATGTAAAAAACACTCAGATATAATGTAAACGTCAGTCGGATATTATGTAATCATTACTCGGATATGACGTAAATGTCACTCGGATACTACATAAACGTCACTCGGATATGTAATAACGTCACTCGGATATCAAGTAAACGTCACTCGTATATGTTGTAAACTTCACTCGGATACGATATAAAAATCACTCGGATATGATGTAAAAAACACTCAGATATAATGTAAACGTCAGTCGGATATTATGTAATCATTACTCGGATATGACGTAAATGTCACTCGGATACTACATAAACGTCACTCGGATATGTAATAACGTCACTCGGATATCAAGTAAACGTCACTCGTATAAGTCGTAAAATTCACTCGGATACGATATAAACAACACTCGCATATGTTATAAACGTCACTCGGATACGTCACTCGAACATGTTGTAAACATCACTCGGATATGATGTAAACATCACTTAAATATGATGTAAATATCACTCAGATATGATGTACACGTCACTAGGATAAGATTTAAACGTCACGCGGATGATGTACACGTCACTCGGATATGATGTAATCATTACTCGGATATGACGTAAACGTCACTCAGATACGACATAAACGTTACTCGGATATGTAATAACGTCACTCGGATATAATGTAAACGTCACTCGGATATGATATAAGCGTCAGTCGGATGTGATGTAATCATTACTCGGATATGACGTAAACGTCACTCGGATACGACATAAACGTCACTCAGATATGTAATAACGTCACTCGGATATCATGTAAACGTCACTCGGATATCAAGTAAACGTCACTCGTATATGTTATAAACTTCACTCGGATACGATATAAACATCACTCGGATATGTTATAAACGTCACTCAGATATGATGTAAATGTCACTCATAAATGATGTAAACATTACTCGGATATGATGTAAACATCACTCAGATATGATGTAAATGTCACTCGGATATGATGTAAACGTCACTCTGATATGATGTAATCACTACTCAGATATGACGTAAACGTTACTCGGATACGACATAAACGTCACTCGGATATCAAGTAAACGTCACTCGTATATGTTGTAAACGTCACTCGGATACGATATAAACATCACTCGTATATGTTATAAACGTCACTCGGATATCCTGTAAACGTCACTCGGATACGATATAAACATCACTCGGATATGTTATAAACGTCACTCGGATATCCTGTAAACGTCACTCGAACATGTTGCAAACATCACTCGGATATGTTATAAACGTCACTCGGATATCCTGTAAACGTCACTCGAACATGTTGCAAACATCACTCGGATATGAAGTAAACGTCACTCGGATATGATTAAACGTCACTGATGTTGTAACCAAGTCTCACTGCATTTGTACTCTAACCTATGTGAGATAATTACAGATACACAGCTACCAACAATAGTTTTCTAAACTTCGAGGACAGACTCTCTGACAGCTGCCAACAAATTACTGCTGCAGGATGCATGAAGAGGAAGTAACCCCACGTTAACACGAACATGCCACATCAGGTACATTCACTTGAACTATGCAAACATAAGCTCTACTCCTGGCTTAATCGATCACTCAAGGTTGCAATAACAAAGTGAGGCACCCACAGATTTATTTTGTATTGCCTTTTACAAGAGTTATTCCTCCGCAATACTTATATGGAGTACAAATACTGTTTTATGTTATGTATGGATGTACTGTTATTTATGACTTTGACCGTTACGACCAACCTTACAATTTATTTGTGTACAAGGTTTGTTTCCCCTTATCGAACGTGAATCACTTAAATTACAACTTTCAGTTTAAATCTTACAACCCATTAAAACACAGTAAACTTGTTGATCCAACATGTTACTACAGCTTATTTTGACTGGCTCATTTCGGAAAAAACACCTCACAAAATATTTGCTTGGTAAACAATCAATATATAACCAACTGAAAAATATATGTCGTAAGAGAAGCGAAAGTAAAATCACAATATTTTGTTGTCTAATTTGATCATTACAGTCAACTTCAAAATCTTCATAAATTATTATTTACATTTTAAAATTCCATTTGACTTTAACAATAATTACAATGATTTTAAAGAAGGTGAACATTTAGTTTACATCCGATTTTTTTTAAAGATTTAGTACGTCTGCCATTATGAAACGGTTAACCGGATTTCACTGGAGAAAGAACGTGTCCAATCTATTACCAAAATCGACAACTGAGTCACGTTTGAATCAAATATGACCTAAATTGCCACAAGACATACGCAGACGGACAGACACCCAAGAAAACCCCACTTTTTGACTCACGGAATCAGAAAGCTTAAAGAAATAAAAAGTCGTATATTTTGATCTTTTGAAAAAAAAATTTAAGATCGATTTTTTCACGATAACAATTTTTCTTATACCTCGATTAGTTAGAAATTAATAATAATTAATGTCTTTGTTGTAAAGTCACATAAATCAATGCAATACTTAGGGAATACGGAAAGATATAAAAAAGGGACATTGGACAACTTTCCGGAAAGAAAAATGAGGGAGAAAAGTCATTACTCTGCTGAATGGTACACTCTGGGACAAAAACATTTGAAAGTTCGGTAAATTAAAGAAAGAACATCGAAAATACTAACAGCGATTGAAATGGACTTCTGATAGAAATCTACAAGCGGATCAAGGATGGAAAGGGGAAACCATAGAATCGGACAGATTATGGACGTGAAAATATAATAGGCGACATTAAAGGCAGACAGTTAATGTGACTTGGACACGTTCATAGAATGGCAGAAACAATAATAATAAAACAGATTTCACAATCGAGACGAGAAGGAAAAACGGTTAATGAGGAGTTGATGAAGAACTGAGACAAAAAGGACTGAAAGGAGATCTTTGGAAGCATCGAGTGCTTCGAGTATCAGAAGACTTAAAACGATGTAAACCGATATATATATATATATATATATATATATATATATATATATATATATATATTTAGGCGAAAAGCACATTGAGGCTCCCTAAATGTAAGTGTGAGTGTAAAGTGTTAAAGTCGGAAGTGTAGTGTTGTAAGTGTGTGTTAGACTCGGGTACCTGCAAGGGACGTCTAAATCCTATCAATAGTTGCAGCTAGTCTCTCTCTCTCTCTCTCTCTCTCTCTCTATATATATATATATATATATATATATATATATATATATATATATATATATATATGTATATATATATATATATATATATATATATATATATATATATATATATATATATATATATATATATATATATATATATATATATATATATATATATATATATATATATATATGATAGTTATACAAGATGGACAAACATTATACTGTATTTATTTAATCAAATGATTGCCAATACGACTAACACAATAGATATACGTTTCCGAATACGCTTTACTCGCATATAGGTTAGCACAACCAATTGCATTTAAACTTCAAACGTAATTACACTTCAGACACAACTTTACCATTAAATTTTCACCCTTTTTAATTGAAAGGGTCGTACTCGACGGTAGCCGCATTTGTTTCCTGTAATACGACAAAGTTTAATAATCTTTTACTGAAGTTTCTGAAAAGGTTAATTAACGGAAATATAAAACCCTTCTCCGATTCAATATTGGTTTTTAAACAATGAACTCGTTTAGAATTACCTTTATTTTAGAAATATCCGAGAGGTAAAAGAGCATTTTTTTTTTTTAATCATTAAACGTAACACCCGATTACGGTAATCTGAGGTCAGTAGTTGAAGGCGGTTTTTAGACAGCATGAAAGCAAATCATATTGGAAAATGTGACCAACTTCTTTGGAGAGAAATCATAAAACTTATACAGGATATGTTTGGGTTAATATCCGGAATATTCGGAGGAACATTTTGGAAAATCTCTCCCACTAATCATGCCTGGAATAAAAATTTAGGCTTATGTCAACTTTTCGGTTTTTTTTATTTTTATTTCTTTATTACTGCAACTAGTTCTAAGAACTAACAATCAGTATGTATCTAACATACAATTTAACAAAATACCATAATGTAAAAACACTTTAAAATACAGTCTAGGTTAACTCATCGGTAGGCTATATTATGATGCAAGCTCAAAAGGCTTGGTTCTATGTAGTTAATCGTTATCGAGCAGTTTACACGCCTCGTTAACGTGAATTTTTAGCCGTCTACCTTGGCTTTGAGCACATTTTTTAATTTCTTCGGTAACAGTGGTCACTCTCAAGTCCCTACGCTGATCGTGATTACGAATATACCATGGTGCATTAGCTAACATTCTCAAAATTTTATTTTGGAAACGCTGAATAATTTGTCTGTTAGCATTTCTAGTACATTCGCATAACTGTATGCAATGTGTCCATATGGGTTTCGGTACTTGTTTGTAAAGCTTTAGCTTGTTTTTCAGCAAATACATCTTTCTTAATCTGATGTTCAGTACTTCGTTTTTTTACACGTTCTTTCTATCTACGTCTAGCATTTAGAGTCATGCCGAGATATTTTACTGTGGGATCAAAGTTCCGTTAGTAAAATTAAAATGAGCTGTTTTCGATTCGCTAAGTTTTATGCGCCATGTTTGGGTCCAACTGATTATATAATTTACTGCTTCTTGAAGTTTTCCAGTTGACTGCTCAATTGCATTACGTCATCTGCAAATGTGCCAATACACGTATCTGGGAAACTTTTCAGCGACATGAAATATTACTGTTACATTTGACTGAACCTTTGCTCCGAAACTCAATTCCGTAACTGTTTGGACAAGTTCGTTACCCAACAAAATCCGTCCATTTTTTAAAATCATTAATTAGCCTACATTCGCATAAAAATCTGATTTTATCATCGCAATCAGCGATAAAATCTACATACATTAGCACTTCAAATTTTCAAATTTCATTACCTACAAGAAAATAAAATGAAACATTGATTACGAGAGTGAAAAGATTTTCAAAAAGTTATTCATCAACTGCTATCAGTGTTAATTTGTTTCTTTTTTCTGTTAATTACAGAATATGTTCGTTTACGCTACTTTTTTAACTTTCTTATCTTAATAAACACACGCACGCGCGCGCGCACACGCACGCGCGTATAATATGTTATGCTATAATTTTTATGTTATTTTAAATTTACTTTTTGAAAATTTTCTTCCCTGTTAGCGAAAAATTTTCAAGCCACGATTATTAACGTTACGAGTAACAATGAACCCCCCCCCACCATGGTTAAAAACCACTTTTAACACATTTCGAAAGGAAAAATGTGTTTTCACTAAAGAACTTCTAAGTATATTGAAAACAGTCTGTCAGACACGGCATAGGGGCAGCGAGCCCCACGGCATACATTATTCATGTTTATTCTGTTTGCATGGATCCGAAAACTACCCCTGAGCCATGTAGTAAATGCAGGGTTGAACCAAGCAAACACTCGTTCTGTGCTTACCTTTTAAAGAAGTACCTCTACTTTGACAGCCTCTCCTAACCTAATACCATCCAAAACTGATTAAAGTATTGCAGACTCCGACATTATTCCAAAATGTAAAGTTTCACTGGCGCAGGTTGTTAAATAAGGCTGTAATTTAAGAAAAAGACGCGAATATAATCTACTTGTGAAAAATACATAATCTGAACTTCTGCCAAACACTTTTATCGCTAAATATGTAAAATTCATAATATAGGTTACTTAATTTATCCTTATCGAATCGTTATAAATGACTATTTACCGACAAACAAAAACAACTTCATAAATAACGTTTATTTTTAATACATATTTAATAGTTACCGATAATGTGACGTGTTATATTTACGAGAAATAATTAATAACAAATTATTATTGTGTAATTAACACGTTACAAAAAGAACCAATTAACACTTTACGTACATACAAGTGTGAGTGAACACGACCACTAACTCTACAACACGTTTTGACTGATGTTGTTTAATCACCTTATATTTGGAGTGTCTGTGCGCTTCAAAAAAAAGACGATCATTTCAAATGTTATAAAAACAATCAGAACATTTTTAACCTGAAATTACCGCCATAAAGAAATAATATAAACTTTTTTTAATTCTGCTAGGAATGTTATTATTTGTTCAGTACACTCATCTGACTTTCAAATTTAATTTCTATAAAACTGACTTTCTGTCAATTTTTAATTTGTTGACTTGTTTCGGATTACCTCCAATATCACAATTTACTGCCGTACTGCTCCTCCAGCCGTAGTTTCGTTCCTTTAAACTACTTAAACCCGTCCTCTACTTAGTTCCATCTTCTGCTCTACTTGTTTAACAATCAAAGTTAGGTTCGCTTCTGATTGGTCAATTTTATACTCTCTCTTAACCTTACCCCTTCTAATAAGTAAACATTTCCAGATTTCGAAAAATTACATCTGCCTGTGAATTCATCTATTCGCTTATGACATTTCCCCCTTATTTAAATTTCCATATTTTTAGGATATTTAACAGCCTTTATTTTCCGGTATTTCTGTACTTTCCGGTAATTTACTAAACAAGTATTTTTTTTCAATTTTTTTTACGTACTTTATTATCGAGTTAAAACATTCTCACCCGCAGAAGATTAAATTTCTAACGATTTTAAACCATTTTTAACGGAACTATATTGTGACGTCATTGATGTTTACTTTGCATGCAGCATGCTAAGATTTCCTACGCAATATTACTATGCCAACGTGACGTACCGAAGTACTGTTCATGCGTTCGCGTTATAACGTTACAAGTCAGCCATTATCTTGCTAATTTTTTGAAATTCTTGTTCTATTTAACTTTTCTCATTTATTCTTCTTCTGTTTAATTCTTTGTGCTACAAACGGTGATCAACACTTCGTGCTCAAAGGTTAGTAACATTTACAGAATTTACTCACTCAAGAATATTTGTTATACACCCAACAATCGAGTCGAATTAGTCCGTATAAAGTTTTCTTTTATTATTATTAACACGCATTTAATTAATTGTTTTCGCGATGAAAAACCACGTTACCTACTTTCGCGAACAACTGAGTCGATTTAGTTAACTGCACAACAACCAGGCCGAGTTAGGTAAACACTTAACAAACGAGTCGAGTTATCGATTTTTTAAAAAATATTTTTTTCATTATTACTCGCGATGAGAAACACGTTAGGCCTACCTACTTTCCCGCGGTGATTTTGAGATTATGCGGGTAACTTTCATTTTCATTTTTTCGAACTTCCACTTTTATATTTTGTACCAGCACTTTTATATTTTGTATTACTTTTGGGCACGTAATAAATCGTTTTTGTGAAAAAAATACGAAAACTGACAAAACACCAGAAAGTGCAGATTTTCCCTTTTTCAAGAAAACGTAATATTGCGAGAAGAAAAATGAAAAAAAATCTATGAAAATATTGCGGACAAAAGGAAGCAGCTTAAACAACTACAGAATTGGAAATAAATAAAGGAAATACCGTTATGAACAAATAAATTTGCAGGCAGTGTTTTTTGACGTCTGGAAATGTTTACAGAAGAGGGAGTAACGTTAAGAGAAGATATAGAAAAGAACAATCAGAAGCGAGCAGGTGGTTAGTAAAAAGGTAAGCCTCGGTGGCCTAGTTGGTAGCGTACTGGGCTATCGAAACCCCGAGGACCCGGGTTCTGGCATTATCATACGCTATACATCATCCCATCGTCTGCATTAGCCCAAGTGTGCACAATAGTCGAACGTTAAACGCCCAAAAAAATAATAATAAAATAAAAAGGTAAGCGAAGAGGATGCATTAAGCAGTGTAAAAGAACGAATCCACGTCTGGAAGACCAGGACAGCAGTGAGGATGGAGGTGATCGCTAGGAAAGAATAAAAGGAAATGAAAAAAAGAAATATTTTTCGAAATTTGCTTTTATCTAGTCAGCGAGACAGCTGCGTGCCGTGATTATTTTTTGATACTCCTACTGCTTCCCCAAACACGATTGCATCTTCTAAAACACTCACGTCTAACAAAGTCTTTACACTGTAAGCTTCCATCTGATCTGGATTCTTCTTCGCTCCTTGCAATGTACCGATAAAGTTGATCAACCTTGACAAATAATGAATTAATATGCCGCGATAACATTAAGGTCACGGCTTTGTTGTTAACAAGGAAGTGACTGCAACGTTTCAATTTGTCGGAAGTATTTTCTGCCGAGCTTCAGTTCACGCGATAATGCACAACAGGAAACGCTAATTCTTATGCCACAGTAATCGCGATTCTAATGATCGCCGCAACACCAGACGTCCACGAAGTATTTATAATCGCGACACGCAACTGTCTCGCCGTCATAGAAACGAATTAACAAAAACTGAACATGAACATGAGGTAAACAAACGAAAAAATCACGTTTGAATTTGATTTCACCATTGTAATCACAGTTAAAATGTATATATTTTTTTTCTAAATTTCACTAGAAATGCGGGAATTAACACAAATCGGAAACTGTCAAACTTATTCAAATATGAACATTTAAAATTCCAATTATACACAGGTTTTTTTTAACGTAAGATTTATTTAATGTATAAAGCAGATAAAGGTATTTTGCAGACTAAAGAATTTATCCAAGCTACTACTAAAATTATTACTTCTTGCTATCTATCTATAATTCGGTCTACAACGTTCTACGCCGTCTTCCGATCTCCAACCTCCACCGATTGCGGTCCCACCACAGGTCTTCTGGTAAATCCCTTTTTTTTTATTTCCTTTTCGACTCCCTCTCTCCAGCTCAGTCTCGGCCTTCCTCGTTTTCTTCTTCCAGGTGTTCGCCATTGCATGATTTTTTTGGGAATTCGCTCATCCAGCATTCTTTGTACATGCCCGTACCAAACCAGTTGTTTTGTTCTTATATCCTCTACAATTGTATGCCTTACGTCCATTATCCTCCGTATACTTTAATTTCTCACTCTCTCTTTTCTTGATCTTCCTGCCGCTCTTCTCCAAAAGTCCATCTCAGTAGCCAACAGCATTCTTTCTGTTCTGCTCTTAATTGTCCATACCTCACTACCATATGTTATAATGCTTTTTACAATTGTGTCAAAAATTCTTTTTTTATTCTCTTTTGAAATGTTTTGATCCCACAACACCCCGTTCAGCATAGATACAGCTCTCCTTCCAAATACTATTCGTTCTTTAATTCCTTCATCTAATGTACCATCTTGTGACATTTTAAGTCCAAAGTACGAATAATTTTGAGAATGCTGTATTCTCCGTCCATCTTCTAAAATTATGTCGTGCTGCCGTCCACCAATGCACATGCACTTCTTGCTTAACGTCCATAACGTATGCCAGTTAGACAAATGAGGACTAGGGTTTAGCGCTATTGGGAAGTTTAAAGCTTACATTTTAAGTGCGCAGTTCAGGGACGCAGCAGACTGACCGGTCGGTCTTTCTTATCTTAAATACTTTTTTAAATCTGATTTCACCACCGTAATCAGCGTCAAAAACTGCGTAAATCAGTATTTCTAATATTCAAAATCAGTTCAAATAATGACATTTAATTTTGACGGCGGTCAGGGTTCATTTTCGTATTTTCAATGCAATTTGAAAATTAAAATGTTATAATGGTGAAATTAAGAGCTTAAAAAAATTACTTTTAACAAATGTGCTTCCATCACGTCACGGAGACAAACGTGATTTTAAAAGATAAGTAAAGAGGACTGCAACGATATCAGAAAACGTGAACACGTTGCGCATGGCCGAACAAAAGGCATTTCATTTGTTTAATTATGTTTTGTCTAAGTAAATGTGTTACAACGGTACAATTATTTTAATAATAAAGTGAAAACTTCATTAACGCTTGAAGTTGGCGTGTACCGCAGTCCCGGAGCGTGTCATGTCGTTGACAGATGTAACATTTAATAGCCGCACGCAACTGTTTCGCTAGCGTAACTGTAACACAATACTTTTTTAATATACTTTTAAAAAAAATATGATTTCACCAGCACAAAATGGCAAGATTTTGAAATTACATCAGCGATACGAAAATCAACTCTGACCGCTTCACGTTTATTTTTCGTTTGAATAAGTTTGTAGGGTTACTACCGCAGTGCGGCCTATTGTGCCCCGTTTCTGTATTCCTGAGGTACTCAGTTAAATGATAACTATATACTGAGACAGTCAGTTCTCCAGTAATACGAGGATGGTCTAAAAAGTTCCGACCTAACAAAGATACAAGATATTTTTCAGAATTTTTTTTTTCAACATAGTCTCTACACACTTCTCCCAGCGATGCTCCCATCTCTGTAACCCGTCCAAATAGTACTCGGCGTTTTTCTCTACAAAATAATTGTTCACGAAGGTGATTGCCTCTTCATTTGACGAAAATCTCTGTCCTCCGAGCGCAATTTTTAGACGAGGGAACAAAAAGAAGTCGCTTAAGGCTAGTAAGCGACATCCACTGGTGAGTAAGGCGGATGGTCAAGCAGTTCAAACTGTAATTCGTGAATTTTCGCCATGGCAAACGTTGAGGTGTGAGACGGTGTGTTGTCTTGGTGAAACAGGATTTTCTTTTTCTGCAAATGTGGCCGTTTTTCCGCAAGTTCTGACTTCAGCTTGTCAAGTAATGATGCGTAGTATGCTCCTGTAATGGTTTGATGAGTAACTGAAACTTTGATGAGTAACTGTCAACAGATGAACAACGAAATTCGAGTGCTGCCACCGACGAGTGCTGCTATCTTCATGCTGAGGTCGGAAACTTTTCAGACCACTCTCTTATAGTCTGGCTCACGAAAGAAATCACCTGAGTTTAGGACGTCATAACGTTACAATCGGTTAAGTACAGAAATTTTAGATACATCAAATTAAAGCGTGTTTTTTGTCTATTTTCATTGCTAATTAAAGTTTAATATATGCAGATTTCAGTGCTGTTTGTGGTGGTGAAGACAAAATGGCCGCTATTTTGCAAAGTAAAAAACAAGCGATTTTTGTGTTGTTTAAATCAAACAGAACCACAATTGCGATCAGCAGTTTGTTAAGTAAATAACTCATACATTCGCGTAAAAACTACTTGGAGCCCAAAAACCTTCCTCACCCATTTCTTCAGAAGCAAAATATAATTCGTATAAAGAAGGATAAAAAAAGTCTTTCTGAACTGAAGTTGAAGTATGTCATTAGTGAGAAGAGGAATTAAAACCCTTTCACTTTTGAAAAGCATCTTCAGTAAACCTTTCAACGTCGTTTTATAAAATAACTCGGTTTTTATTTAAGTATTTCTCGCGTCCCCCTTCATCAACGTTATTATTAGCACGTAAGACGCCTTAAGCGCACACTGGACTATCGTCGATTTAATGAAATTATCAAGAACGAACGAAATATTTCTCGGAACACAGTTTTAAAGTGGACGCTAAAAGTTATTGCGAATCTGGGTTGTCATAGGTACAAGAAAAACCGGATCTTTTAGACTGAAGTAATCTTTTAAGAGTCCAATCTGTGATTAACGATTTCGTACTTAACACAGATGCTGTGTATCTGACAATAAAACGGAACTACAAAAGAATGCACGCTATTAGAAGCTATGTTGAATGAAATTAACAGTTTTTCCCGTGAACAATGCAAAGTGATTAAAAGAAACGGGAAATTTTGAATATAAAATATTCTCACTATGTTCAGTATAATAATCTGCCTTCGTCAATTCTACTTTCGTTGACGGCTCTTCAAAATCATACGTTTTTCGCTCGCTTCTGATTGGCTCCTTTCAAACTTTTTCTTCAAACGGTCGTCACTCCTGTTAATTCTTAAAATTTTTTAGATTTTTAATCGTAATATATGTTCATTTATTATGTTTTCTCCCTAATAGATATAGCAGTATAGATATAGTTTTTGAAAATGGAGGTTCTCCGAAAAAAAACGAAGCTAGGGAAGGCAGATCATTATACTGAATACAGTGATAATAATCCTAGCAGAAAAGAAGAAGAATATAAAAATAATATCAAATATTCTATTGTAAAACGTTAATTAAATAATATTTAAGACAATCTTTACAGGACAAATAATTTTTAGAGAAAAATATTAAAGGTTATAAATTCCTTAAAGATTTCAAGTGGCAGCTGCTTTGAAACTTTTAAAAGAACTGGTTGACGAACGTGTCCAAGCTTTTAGCAAAATCGATTTTTGTAAAATTTGAATCAAATCGAACTGAAATTGAGAATGTGAGCGTCTATAACGATTCAGTCCAAGCTGGTCTGGGAGAACCTTAACGCTCTGCCCCTGGATAACCGGTTAACTATCTACTGGGTTCCGGGGGGGGGGGCTTAAGGGAGTTGAGGGTAATGAGGAGTTAGACTGACTGGCTAGACTGGAATATGCATCTGAGTTCATCGGACCTGAGCCAGCTTTAGGGATCTCGCCGTCTTTGGCCAGGTCTGATATTAATTGGTAAATTAATAACCAACACCATAAAGAGGTATATTTTACACCATGCTACACCATGCTCCTATTTTACCTCCTATTTTACACCATGCTTAAGAGGTAAAATAGGATAACCTCTTAAGCATGGTTCCATATGGAGGGCTTAAAAAGGGCAGCAGACGTCTTGGGCAGAGCACAACTCAGGAAAATCATGGGGCTACTGGGCACTGCGGTCCGAGGGTGTACAGACCAGGATAGGTAAGTACCATGGTGAAACGTGTGTAGGTTGTGCAGCACAAAGGAGAAGACTGCAGGACACATAATCCTTGATTGTGAAGCTCTTGATGGTAGGAAGCTAATGGTTTTTCGTTTCCAGGACCCCAGGGATCTTCAGCAGAATGAGCTAGTCAGTGGATTGTTGGAACTTACTAAGGGCATCAGTCTGCTAAACTAATACTCAAGAGTAGTCTCACTCTCTTATATACAATCTTATAGCCGCCTCGGTGGTCTAGTGGATAGCGTACTAGGCTTTCATCCCGAGGATCCGGGTTCGATTCCCGGCGAGGGCTTGGCATTTTCATACGTTATAAATCATCCCACCGTCTGCATTAGCCCAAGTGTGCACAATAGTCAGACGTTAAACACAAAAAAAAAAGAATATATACAATCTTATATACAAATTTTAAGGACCACTCAAAAAGTTATCTAGAGGTTAGGATCGAAATCCACTATAAGGTCCTCACGGTCAAACAGCACATTTTCCAATGGAAATTCACTAAAAATATGTCATTTATGAATAAACAAAAGTTAGTTTTTGAAAATCACGTGATATTACGCAACACTTGAATTGAATCTGTTCGGATATTTGCTTTTATTACTCCAATTGTCACAGATCAACCATTATTCACTTTAATTAATTTAAAGATAACCTCACAAAAAATCGTACACCAATATACCATGAGATCTGGGAGGCAGTGGAATCTCATCGTTTAGTTCCTGGACTATGTGCAGCATGCATATACCTAGCGTGACTTTGGTCCCCGACAACTTTGTACCGTAGGCACACAAGGTAACGAACTGAATCAGCCATCATGACAACAGCTCGAAAATTACCAGCACACTTTGAGGTTTTTTCACTGAACTTTTTTTATTAAAATTATTTTTCTATCTGTTAACAGTGTGCTAACGGTTGATTCTGGCGTCCTACGTGGCAGGAAAGTGACTACTAACTAAAATGGCAAAATGGCATTCATTAACTTGCAGCAGTTATTCAGTGCTGTCATACCCACGGCTACCAACACAAAAACAAAATTTCCCGTTTCCTTGAATCACCTTTCTGATATATAATTTTCGCATGTTGAATTATTTATACCGGAAAAATCGGAAAATTACCTTATTTTTAAAATAAATTCAAAAAATTGTGTTCAAAAATTGTCTCTTCATAATTGCACCGAGTTTGAAATAAAACAAACTTACACTGTGCGAGTGTAAAAGGAAAACAAGAAACCCTAGAACGGTCAAGGTGCATTTTTGGTTTTTTCAAAATAATCTCGTGCCGTTTTACTATAGTGACTCGAGTTAAGAAGCTTAAAAAATAACTTATTTAAGTAAAATCTGATGAACTACTTTAACATCTGATCAAGAAGAGGAGTTTCAAAATGCAATTTGTAAATAGGTCCTGCTTTATGGGCAAACCAGACTTCCGTTTCGAATTTCGTAAAATCGATCAATTAATTTCTACTTCAATGAACACGTATTTTATGGATCAAACAATTGTTAAAAATAAGGTTTCCCTAGAGTCGCCTGAAAAAGCTAACGGAAAAACTGAACTCGGCATAAGTAATTAAGTCGCGTAATGAATCTTCATAACTTATGGCAAATAAAGTGAACAATAAAGTAAAGAAAATACTTCCCCCCCCCCAAAAATAAACACTACCAAAACTAGTGTCTGTTCTGTTTATTCCCAAAATTTCTCTAAACATATTTTTTTCTAATGTCAAATTTGGTACAATGACTTCAATTATAAATCTTCTTATACGACGAGATTTTGATGGGAAAATCAATTTCCCGGGCGTTCTTACTTAGTTTCCACGTGTTGGGACAATAGTCTAATTGTAAGCGAGAAAGTGTGTGCAATGTTTAGCACCATTTATGTTTTAAAAGTAAAAGTAACGCTTTTAGATGCTTAGGTAAGAAAGATGCGTAGGTTTGGAAGGGCTCCAACATTTTACGTTTTTGTAATTTAGGACAGAAATAAACAAAACTTTCCTCTCTCTTTCTGTGTCTTCCTCTCTCATTCTCCATCAAATTAGTCTGTCTCGCTTCACGTGCGTTTATTTTGATCACGTGCGGCCGTCGTATGTTCCTAATCACGATATTTCAACACTGGTAGGCCTAATACAGGATGGTAGTCCCACAACCCCTTTATTTTTCAAGTGAAAACATTTAAACAAACAATGTACGTAAATTTGAGAGCGATGGGGTCATATGATCAAAAGATCAAGAACCAAAAGTTCATTCAACCAAATTCTATACTAATATTTTGGCCCAATGAACTTTTGGTCATTTGAACCGTGTTTTTAAGAGGAGAGATCATATGACCAAAAGATCAAACAACCGTTCATTCAACCAAATTATATTTAATATTTTGGTCGAATGAACTTTTGGTCATATGAACCATGTTTTCATATTCTTATTATTATTATGTTTTATGTTTTTATTATTATTTTCAACACCATTATACTACTTACCCAGTCCAACTTAATTATTTAGCATTCAAGAGTTAATTCCATAACAGTGACGTTTTATGCTTTTATTATATATTGGTATGTGTGAATAATAAATGTTTAAATTATTTTAAACGTCATCATATTACTAACCCAGCCCAAAAAAATTATTTAGTATTCAAATGTTAATTCTATAACAGTGACGTTTTATACGTTTATTATATATTGATACCTATACACAATAATAAAAAAAAACTATATAAAATATTGACAGTATATTCAACTGTAGGCCTAAACGTTAAAACAATATAGTTTATTGTGTATTAGTAATTTAAATATCAGTATGATCTATATGCAATAAAAAAAACCAGTGATTTACAAAATATCCTCCTTCGAAGGAAATACGAACCTCGATGTTAATAAATCTCTAAGTTATTACAAATTTTTGGTCGAATGAACCTTTGGTTGTCTGATTTTTTGGTCATATGAACCACTCTGTTAAAAACACGGTTCATATGACCGTGTTCTTAAAAAATGTTAAGAAATAAGATCGAATTTAAATGTGAGAAATTTTATGTTATGGTTTTATTACAGTACACTTGGTTTGTTGTTGGAGGGTGACTGTGGTAGTTAATTAATTTTTATGTTTGTAACATAACTCGAAATAAAAATACCAATACATAAATCGTATAATTAAATATTATGTTATTCACGTTCAATCTGGCAATAGATTACAGGCGAATGTCCAGTGGTATATAAGCTATTCTAGCGCTGATCACAAGACCCAGCTCGGAACCTTTAAATAAGCGCCTACAGTAACCTTGAGATCACTTTCTGATGAATGAATACAAATTAAACTTTACACAATTTTGTTCCGATTTGATACAAAAGTCAGTTCTGGTAGTAGCTAGACACGTTAGTTACAGAGAAATATCTGTTCCCAAAAATAGCGGCTATTCCAACCTTAAAAAAAGTACACGTGTGGAACTCCGGGAGTTAATGAAATATTTTTGAATATATAATTAGTTTGAAAATGTGTTTACAAATATCTTGTTTTGTTTAAACAAATAACTACGTGAATCTAGCTTAGATATTATTTACTGTAGTTATAGTAAAATATCAGTTGTTTTATATTAATTCGTAACGATCAGCTGATTTCATTGAACAGCTGATAGGCTATAATAATAAGTTTCAGGTTAGGTTGTTAAAAAACTAGAAATATTAACAATTATTGTAAACATTTATATTATTTTAGAATGTATTATAAACTGTCACATGTTCTTCAACTAAGGAAAAATACCGAAACAAAAGCAACACAACGTTTTCATATAATACGCGTGTACTGTTATCGAAAAGAAGGAAGAAAAGAGACAGAAATAGAGACGAAATTCGTTTGCGCGTTCGTTCCATATTTCCGTTTGACCCACTTTTTATCTATTCACTCCAACATTAAAAGCTTCGCTTCGACAGATCATTCAATTTTACCTTACAATTTAAAATAATATCTTATTTCACCTTCGTAATCAGCATTAACGCCCACACAATCAGCGCGGTACATTTTTAATGCCCATTGGAAATAGGAAAATGAATCTAAGAACGGTCAGGGTACATTCTCAAAACTTCAATGTACAGTAATTCGAAAATTAAAAAAATGTCGTGTACCTTTATGAAAATTCGCTTCCATCACGTCAGCGTTTCAGGTGCGTGCTGAGATTATTTTTTTATAAATCGTTCACTTCCAGTTGCGTGACATAATAGAGGCGAAACGGATTTAAACCACTTGTTTGTGCAATATGGCTGTCGTTGTTTATTTTCCATCAAGCAGCTGAGATAGAAACGTGAATAACGCTGATCTTTCAAGATGAGGAAGATCGTATCACTAACGATAAATAAACATCGAATGTGTAAACAGAAACAGCTGATTTGACCGCTCACCAAGCCATATTCAAGGACTGCAGATCGTTAAACACGAATGGTGAAAACAGACATGTTATTAGCTACATCTCCATTAGCACATGGATTGTTTCGAGACTGGCGTCGTTGTGAACGGAACTGACAAAAAGCTTCTGTAATTTATCTCGTACTAAAAACAATGTTTGACTGAGGCAACATTACACAATAGAAAGATAAAAGGATATTTAACCACAAAGAAATGATTATTATAAAATGTTACATGAACAATTTATTACACTGAGTAAAAAATGAAAATACTGCTATAAAAAATCATGACGTCATCCATTTTACGATAAAATAATTAAGAAAAGTGCACACAGCTGTCTCGCTCACAAAATGGAAACGAATTTCTAATAATATAGGCTATTACCTTATACTAATAGAAAATCTGATTTCACAAAAAGGCCTCTAACCTGGCCATCGAAGAGAGAAACTAGGTAAAATAGTAGAGACTACGCCCGTAATTTGCCTGTTACTTGTACGACTGCCTGCCCTCAATTGTGTTCGTACTGAGTAATCCTGCTAAAGCTACTGTCAATTTCATTGGGCATAATCAGTCGTTCTAATAGCGGGTCGAATTACGTCAGCTCAAGCCAGCCCACTTTCTATTTACGTCATACGAAGGTTATAGGAGCTAGCTTGCCCTTCTGTTTCGAAAGCTTCCTTCAGGTAGTGATGAGAATATCGACTAATACAAACAATCGACTAGTGGCTACACGATTAGATTCAAACATCGAAAAATAGTAGTAGATAGTAGTCGTAAAAACTATTCGACTACTCGGCGATGATAACCTTAACGGTTTTTCGCCGGAAAAAAACTATTCAACTACTTTTAATTCGTCGTCTGACTGTTACAGATCCAATATCCTTACATCCTTATAAGGCAACGCTAATTCCATTGAACAGATAAAGTAGTTGACTTTTCGAATAATGTTCAGTTGATTCAGCACGCTCGGTGTTCACTTATCCTGGAGCACAGGGAAATAAATGTGCACAAAATTCGTGGAATTGATATCAAAGTAAGTCCAGTAGAGGTATTATTCAATTATTCAGTATTCTGCAGTCTTTGATTGAGTGATAAGAGATTAAAGTTTTTCCTGAAATTTAACGGTATGATTTCGGGATTTCACAGTTTATATAAGTAAATAGTGTAAATAAGTTACCGTAATTTTAGTGGTCGTACTTTTTTCGTAATCTAATAGTAGTAAAATGTCTCCAAAAAAGATCAATAGTTTTGGAATATTTTGATAGTATAGAAAAAGACAAAATGTTATGTAAATTATGTCAGTTTACATAATTGAAATGTTTAAATAATACTAATAACATGCTGTTGAATTTAAAAGTAGACACTTTACTGTTTTTTGTGATGACAATTTTAGAACAAAATCTACAAAAAACAAGACCTTAACGCATCAGCTGAGTTTGTCCTCATTTCCGCAACGCATCCTATAATCCATCTCTGATCGCATTCTGCTTACGAATTACCAACTAGTCGACTAATCAAGCAGAACAATCGACTAGTCGCGTGCTTCAGGCACTAGTCGAATAAACGACTAATTTAATAGTAGACTACCTCATCACTACCTTCAGTTCGACATCACACTTGTCGAGAACCACCTCGAAAACGCCAGATACAATTTTGGTGAAAAGTCGGAACAATGTTTCTTCTAGAAACAGTGTACTTCAAACTTGATTTCAGTTTGAAGCCATAGCCCATTCTCTGAAAATCGTTTCCCCTTTCTAGTGTATTTATAATTGTATATATTTGTTTTCAAAGTATATTAGTTTAAACGCTACTTCTTGGCCCCTGTAGAAATAATTTTAAACAAATCTATGAAATAGGCTATCCGTATATTAAAGTTTTTTTTAGGTTCAGAATTTAAAATTGAATACTAATTGTTTATTTAAAAAAAATCAGATCTTTTAAAAAAAGTTGAAACTTTAAATGAGTGTGAAAACATCAGCTGATATTTTTATTGTTGTTTATTTGTCGTCATAGCAACGAGTTTTCCGTGTCCTGTGGATACAGTATAAAATTTTTTTTAACGTTCGACTATTGTGCACACTTGGGCTAATGCAGACGACGATGGGATGATTTATAGCGTATGAAAATGCCAAGCCCTGGCAGGGAATCGAACCCGGGTCCTCGGGGTGAAAGCTATCGACTAGGCCACCGAGGCGGCTCGTATATTTAAGTATAAAGTCATTGTACACAGTATGAATAACTCTTATTTTTACCGTGCGAGTTGTTTCCTTCGATGATTTACACATTTATGTGGAACAAAATAAACATTCTTATATTAGTCTTATGATATATCGATGTTAGCTTGTTATTTGTTTGTTTTCAGATCGATCATGTTACAAAAACTTTGGACAACGCCAAACGTCCGGAGGGAAAAAATAGTCTGCAGTGATTTATTTCTCATCCGGCAAGAGAAAACTTTCAAATAACCGCCGTTTGTTCATCAACTTAGAAGATCCACCAATATGCGGAATTCCTTTGGAAATATCTCGTATTTATAATTATATATATATATTTCCAAAGGAAATCCGCGCGCGCGTATGTGTGTATGGGCGTTTGAGCTCCATATTTCGATGAAATTACGGTGAAATTTTGTTACTTCCAACCTTGCATCTCATTTCTACATCATAATCAGCGTTAGAACCTGAATAAATTAGTATTTTACAATATTTACGAAAACTGAAAATTTCAAACACTCGAAGTAATTAATGTGGACTTAACGAAAGCAGCATTTCCTTAAAATTGTGTGTTTTATTTACCAAATCTAGACGAGAGTAGTTGGTACCTCAATTTCGAATCTCGATAGATTCAGGGGAGAGACGAACGTTTCCCATTTCCTGTGTGAAATAAAAGCAATATTCGGAACTCTAAAGCACTCCCGCAGGATACAAATATCCGGCCGATATGAGTTGTATGATCTGCACTTCGATCTGCCTCAAGTGATGACGTCATACGCAAGATGCATTAAAACTGAGCTGTTATACATTATAAAAGTGAGATATTTGGCGCGACAGTTATAGTAAGAACCAAATACAGGACCTTGAAATGAGAGTCGCCGATCCTTGTTCTCTCTCTCTCTCTCTCCCTCCCTCCCCATCTCTCTCTCCACCCCCTCTCTCTCTCTCTCTTCAGATTTTATTTATCTATAAAACTTTAAACGGCCTCTTGCACAGTGTTCTAGAGTTCAGGAATCGGCGCTCACTTGAAGGACCTGGATCCTGGATCTTTCAAAAATGACCGCTCCAATAACTCGTTTTCTAGTAAAAAATTTAATAATCATGGCTCGTGAATGTTATATATATATACATATACATATATTACACTTTTTGAAAATCTGGTTTCACCATCATAACATCAGAATTAATTAGCACTTAAAATTCTAATTCCATGATAATTCGTGCAGATTTTCACTCTTGATCATAATCAGATTTCGTAAAATGTTATTTTTTTAAATATTTGCAAATGGCCTCCATTTTGAAATTGTTATGTACTGTTACCAAAATCAATTTTCGTGTCGTTTTAATCAAATACGACAGAATTTGCGTATGTTTCCCGCAGGGGTTCTCAATTTTTTTTGCTTCGACACCCTAAATATTTTGTTATTCTCTACAGCCCCACACGTTTACAATGTGTTGCACAAATATCATCGCAAATGAAGTTTTTATTAGGAGCAATTCAGAAATACAATTTTTTTTAATAATTTGTATTTTTCATTATTAGATATAGCCTACATTAAAGATATAATTATGCTTATAGAAGCAGAAATTTAAATAAAATATAAATCAAATAAATACATAAAATTTTATTTTTTTTTTTTTTTTTTTTTTTTTTATTTATTTATATAACAATTACAACTAAGAATTTACACTTAACAAGTAATTTACATTTGATATTACGATGTCACTTTGTTTGGATCACCATTCAGTAATGGAGTCCCATAAATTTTAAACACAATGTTCATGTGTTACTCTTGTTTTATTTATTATCGTCCACTAATATCCAAGGGCTTTGTTCTTTTAAGACGGCGAACATCATCTGTGTTATTCAACAAGCACAACACTTCAGGATTGACATGTTTTTGTAGTCTGTTTTTATGCATGATTGCGTATTTCATTATTTCTTCTGAAACCGTATTCATCCTGAGGTCACGATGCAGGTCATCATTACGCACGAACCATGGTGCATTAACAATACTACGTAGAACCTTGTTCTGGAATACTTGAACGGCTTTAGCATTTGCTTTCTTCGTACACCCCCACAGCTGTATTCCATAAGTCCAAACAGGTTTGAGTAATTGCTTATAAATTAAAAGTTTATTGTGTAGGTCTAGTGTAGATCTCCTACCAAGCAGCCAATTCATTTTCTTGAATTTGATATTTAATCCCCTTATTTTCTTCTTGACATGCTCTTTCCAATGAAGTTTTGCGTCAAGCGTCATCCCAAGGTATTTTGCTGTATTAACAGGAGCTAATGAGTGACCATTTAGTTCAATATTGGTTGGGTTTATCTTTCTATTGGTAAAGTTTATGTAGTTTGATTTAGATTCATTTAATTTTAATCTCCATTTCCTTATCCAGATACTGATTTTATCAATAGATTTTTGAATTTTCAGTTTTGCTTCCTCTACATTATCCCCAACGGCCAAAATTGCAGTATCATCTGCAAAAGTAGCAATTATTGTATCGGAATCTTGAGGTATGTCTCTTGTATATAACAGAAACAAAATAGGTCCTAATACGCTTCCTTGGGGAACTCCTGCAGCTATATCCTTTATTCTAGAATATTCACCATCACATTTGACCCTAAAGCATCTTTCTGACATGTATGACTTCAGTAATTCATAAAATTGGTTTGGAAGATCTCTTTGTAACTTATATAATAAGCCTTCATGCCAGACTTTGTCAAAAGCCTGTGCCATATCCAGAAACAGTGATGAGCAGATTTTACGCTCTTCAAGTACTCTTTCAACAACATTGGTAATCCGATGTATTTGGTCAATCGTCGAATGTTGACTTCTAAACCCAAACTGATGATGTGGGATTAGGTTCCTCTCTTCAATAATAGGTTTGAGGCGTTTTACCAAGAGTTTTTCAAAGACTTTTGAGATAATTGGCAAAAGAGAGATGGGACGGTAAGATGCTTTCTCCTGTGATCTTTTCCTGGCTTAGGTATCATTATAACCTCTGCTATTTTCCACTGTCTTGGGACATATCTTAGCCTAAAAGAGGCGTTTATCAAATGTAATAATTTTCGAACAGCCTTTTCTGGTAATTCCTTAACAATTTTTCCAGTTATTAATTCATAACCAGGAGCTTTATTAGCTTTTAAACCTGTTATTACCTTTACAAGCTCGTTGTATGTTACTTTACCAATATCCACTAGGTCGTTCTTTTCTATTGGTATTAATGTTTCACCTGCTGCTTGCGCCTCAAATGGTTTGAATGTGTTCTCTAGGTGAGCAGCAAACAAATCAGCTTTGTCCTTATTACTTCTTGCCCAAGTATTGTCAACCTTCCTAATTGGTGGAATATGGTTTCTAGGTCTCTTGATGCTTTTCGTGGCTTGCCATATTTTGTAGTCACTATCCTTATCTGACGATAGCCCTTCAAGATATCTAGAAATGGATTCGCTTTTAATTTGTTTCAATAATCTCTTAAGTTTATTGTTCAGTTCATTTAACTCAGATTTATATTGAGGCACTCGAGTTTTCTGCCACTTTTTACGGATTTTCCTTTTCTTCTGAATCAAATCCCGTACTTCTATCGGGTATGTGATATTACTCTTAGGTTTGGATAACCAAGGTGTACTATTCCAAGCTGATTTTTGGATATTGTGGATGTAAGCCTCTACTTCGTCTTCCAATTGATCAGGAGTCTTAAGAGATGTTTGCAGTTCAATTCTACAACTCAACTCCTTAAATTTTTTAATGAGATGGTTGCGGTTGATGTCCTTTGATTATCTTACTTATATCCGGGGAAATATTTGTTAATATTAACCGTCAATCATCACGTTCTGATATCTTGAATCGATTTCTAGTCTTTCGCAATAAATTATTTACATATTTAAACCCTGCCTCAACCAAGTAAGAATTAGGAAATGCTATCAACAGTCGTTGGCTGATATTTGTTAATTTTGTGCGAATGTCTTTGCAACTCCAAAATTCGGCATGTCCACTTGCTTAAAAGTTGATTTTAGTTCAAAGTTCTCTTTAAGAAATCAATTCTTCTTGTAGTGAGAAGCCAATTACAGCCATGTCGCTTTCAAATGGTTTTACAATCCAAGACGGAACATTTAAATTTTCTAAATCCTTGTAATTGAATCGACCCCCTTCAAAGTTCAAAAGACTCCCAATCGATTCACTTGGACTCCGTTGAGAACCTCTGTGTTAGACGTAACCCACGCTCATAAGGTATTTTTTTAATGCGCATACTCTATGTAAATACTTTATTTAGACCTGTTATCGAGGCTGCACAGTTAAAAACAAAAGTTTCATTCAAAACTTGAAGCTTTACGTTGAGGTAACATTGAACTGAAACTTGTGCATTACGTGGATTCGCTCATTAAAATTTGTAATTTATTGACTCCCCGCCAACACGTCCACAGTGTGAACGCTCCTCCAGGGGATTGAAATACCGAGCCCCTTCCCCTGTGTAATTAATGGAATCAGGCGATGTCACCTCTAAATCAATCCACGGTATACATTATACCGCGTCGCATTAAAATGTGTATACTCCCTTGAGTCAAGACCTGTTTGCAGTTGATTAACTCCAACTACAGGAACTGTATTTAACACATTTTTCCAATTTTGATTCCAACTTGTTCAAACGATTAGCAACATTTATTTACGTACCAAGTTTAAATTTAATCGAACCAAACACAAATAAAATATACACAGAACCAATCCGGCACTGAAGAAAGCAGTTTGTAAGAATAACAAAAATATCGAAAGAGAAGAAAGAAGAGAGGGACTATTATATTATTTAAGACTTGTTTATACCTAAATCTCCATAAAAGTTTATAAAATTACTACGCTAAGAAATCATCACCAGCTGTACTACTATTTGATCATAGATTTTCCCCAATCCTGCGCCCGTAATATCAAATTTCTAGGGTGTATTTGTCTGCGTCAGTGTCACCTCCACTCCATCTTAATCCCTTGTATGTTTTGTTAGATGGATGTCTTTCTCTAGGATAACTTGCTCCGCCCATTTCACGTGTCAGTCTCTACTTTAGCTGCCATAGCTACTGTACCATCCATTATTGCATTCTTCAACTTATCAGCAAAATCAACTGAACATTTTCTTTTCCAAAAGTCATTCAACAAAGCTTTTTTGACAACAAAGCTTTTGAATGATTCAATAAAAGAGTAATAAGATTATATTTTTGGTTTTGTTGGTTTTGTAAGTCATGATCGAAAACGTTTTTGTTAGATATAACAACATTTGCTTTCGCTAACACTTCTATAACAAACCCTGTTATACTGTTATAGGATACTGTTCGAAATAATATTATCGAATAATCATCTGTAGTGAGAAATCAGCTGTTGGGTTACCTTCACCCTCGCCGTATCACACTGTATAACTAACCTTTGAATACCATACCTTAAAATTTTATATTTTTGGATTTGTTACAAATGAACCGACAACTGTATTTCAAACGTGTGCCAATGTAAGAAACGTCTACAAAAATATCTTTCTCGGTTATGACACAATGCTGAGAAACACCTTATTTTTGAAAATTGTTTAGGACAAGATTATCTAAATCGTGTTTAAAGACGTACAGTTTGCAGCAATACTTGAGACAGACTTCCACAGACAATCGTCCCTGCCTACTTCCCCACCCGCTGAAGGCAGTACAATTTATTGTTCCTAACTCTGAACTATTTCGGAACATAGATAACTTGCCAGTTTTTATTTATTTTCGTATTTTTAACTATTAATATGTTTACTATGTCTACAAATGACTTTTATAGTCTCGTGTTAAGCCATCTTGTCACCTTATATCATACGGATAATGTGTTCAGTTCAAAGCATTTAAGAAATACGCACAACAAACTTTGAAGTTAATTTATAACGTTATTCTCGATAACATCTTCGCATCTTGTTTGCTGACCATTAAACAATGTGTTCAAAGTGCGATCATTTTTCGTAAAGCAGAAGGAAAATTCATTATTCAAAAAAGTTGAATACGTACGAGTGTGAAAATACACACACTGAATCACCCGTAACGCTATTCGTTGCCGAAATAAAACAGTATGTAAACAGCTTAGGAATGGAAAAACACCTGGTCCTGGAAAACGTGTTAAGTACAGAAGAGAATAACTGTTTAAACACCTCACAGTACTATTCCACAAATGTAGAGCAGAAAGGAAAATCCTGGAAGAATGTAGTGCTTCTATAATGGCAATACACAAAAAAGGAAGGAACGAAACGTGATAATTATCGTGGAACAGCTGTTACAAACCCGATTAGTAGAATATATGGAAGAATACAACGATATGAGAAGCTAAAGAACAAGTAGGATATCGAGTAGGAAGATCGTCTACAGATCGCTTATTGTGTATAACACAAATAATTGAGAAGAAGGTATTTGTAAATCAACAACCTTTATGTAGACCTTGAAAAATCGTACGACGTAACACAATAAACTATGGACGGCGTTAGAGAATACTAATACAGGCATAACGCTAATAAGGGCAGCCAAAACGTACGGAAATACAACAGCAAAAATAAAAGTAGGAAATAAAATGTCTAAAGGTTTCAAAATCACTAAGGGACTAAACAATGATGTTCCCTGTCCCTTTGTTTGTTTAAAATGTACCTGGAACAATCACCGAACTGGAAACGCAAGGGTGAATGAATGTGTGTACCATTAAACGAAAACATTGCACTCTCTGCCTTGTAGATAACAAATAGTTATAACGCACGATTATGAGGATTTAAAATATATGAGTAGGAAATTAATAACGGAATATGATATTTGGGTACTTGAGGTAAACCTAAACAAAACGGAGTACATGTGTATTGGAGGGTAGAGCAGGATCTTCTGTTGGAACACAAATCAAGGAGTGTACAACTAACGAGTATTTGGGAATGACAATTACCAGCGATGGGCTCTTGGACGCAGCGATAAAAGAACGAAACATTTTGGGAAGAAGAACAATAAGGATACTGAAGGGCATCATATGGGATCAACGGATATCAAAAATAAATAAACATAGAATATATAATACAATTTTAAAAAGTATAATCACATACGGAAGCGAAGTATGGCGACTGAAACAAAAAATAGAAAAATGTCTTGAAGCTTCAGAAATGGACTATTGGTGAAGAGCCGCAGGTCGGTCCAAACGGGAAAAGATAAAAAATTGTAAGAATCCGTGAAATCATGGACACCATTGTAGGCGACATTAAGACAAAACAACTTCGACGGTTTGGTCATGTCCAAAGGCTGAACGAAAATCGACTTCACAGATTTTACATGGTCGTAAAAAAAGAAGACCAAGACTTAGTTGGAGAGAAGGGATCGATAAGGAAGTGAGAGAGAGAGAGAGAGAGGGGATTGGATGATAGGAAAAAATAGAAGCTAGAATCAGAAGACGTCGGAGAAAGTTTCAAGCCGCAAAGAAGAAAACTAAATAAGAAACTGTAGTTAAATTCACTTGATGACCAATTATAAAGAATAATAAAATAACTACACCACCAAGTCCACCGCAATAAAAAGATCAGCTGTAAATAAACAAGGTCATTACAAAATGTTTAGTAACTTCAATACCACACACAAAGTAGGGTTAAACGATCGATGCAAAATTGTGATAATGAATGCAAATCGACTACAATCTGTATGCATGAGTTATGGAAATAGTTCGCACTTCCGCAAGTGTAAGACTGAACAGTAATGATGCACTGCACAGTAGCTTACGTTTAAATAAGCATTATTTTTTGCTTGATATCTAGTTACCTCATTTTACGGCTCATATGGTAACCCTTATGGCTACTTTTCTCTTGTCAAAGTTCCTCTTCCACTGTTATCACTTACTAGACTTTTCTTATCCCGTCTTTCCTTAAGAATCTGTCAAACCTTTTGAATCTACTACATTCTCTCCTGTATTTTGTTAGTTCAAAGTACTGAATTTTAATGGCCAACGTTCCAAAGTTATTAGGTGAGCGTGTCCGAGAAGGGAGCCTGCTGTGTCTCCCAACTTGCGCTCCTCATGGTCGTAGGTTCGAAACTTTAGTTACTGCCGTAAGCTTTTCCCACACTGTTAACGCTTATCTCTACTCGTTAGTCTAACTGGCGTGAAGTGTTAAGCAAGAGAAGACAAAGACTGCAGGTCAAAATTCCTCTTTCACTATAGCCTCTCACTGGACTCTTATTAATCCGTCTCTCCTAATTACACACAGACTCTCAAATAACGCACTCACAGTTAATTATTGGGTGCTAATTAAATTCTTACCTTAATAATTAAATTAATATGTACCTTAATTTAGTGTTGATGTTTAGGATGATGTTAAAAAACGTTCTGTCATTAAGAATCACACGAATTAAGAGTGTGATTCGGGTAGGCGAGTTGGTAGGGGATAGGAGTTTGAATGGAAAGTGTGAGTGAGGTAGATATAGAGTAAGGGAGTGAGTGTGTGAGTGGGTACGGAAGACCAGGCGAGCTGGAGGGTCTGTAGGGCTCCCTGCAGACAGGAAGGTAAGCCGAAACCGTAGCTGTGAAGTCATGTGGGCTGATCAGCGGGCCAGTGACCAGTCCAGGCCTTAAGGTATTTTGCCATACTGGTACCACGGGTTCGTGCTCAGGCCCCCCGGGGGACCCTTAGGGTCATCCCTGGGTGCACGAAAAGGTGTAGGATTCGTGGGGGTAGTGGTGGTGTTGGATAGTAGATGTCTGTCTTCTTCTTTTATCTTCTTCTTTTGAGTGGGGATGGTGGTAAACCCTCGTGGTAGAGACACCACCCCCGTTAGCAAATTTTTGCACTTGAAGTAATAGTAACTGTCATTAAGAATACAAGAAAAAATAAAACAAAAAGGCTAACTACACCAAAAAAGTGTTGGCTAAGTCCGCCGGTACAAAATGTTTAGTTACAGATTACAGATTCATTAAAACTGCGCGATTGACAGAGATAAATGGATTGGGCAGAGTTTTTCTCGGGATGAGGATTTTCTTCTTCAGTTTTGAACTTCAAATAAATCACGGCTGCCAACAAGGAATCGATTTTACTTACAAATATTTCGCTATCAGCTGAAGAAAATATACGTTACTTTCATAAAACAAATGTTTAAAAAAAAATTAACTTTTTCTAATGAGTTTACATTTGAAAATGGAGCGTGTATAATGTTAAGGCGAGCGTGCAAAATCAGTTACAGTTTCAAAATGGCTGACGCTTCAAACATTTAGAAATTCCAACATTTTTTTTCTTTGAACAGTTTCAAAATCAAATTCCACCCAGTAATCAGCGTTAGAATGTGAATATATTAACATTTTGAATTTTTAAATTCCACTGAAAACAACAAAATGAATTTCTCAGCTGTCCCGAGATGATAAAGAAATATACGTGAGGATGGAAGCAAATTCGCTTACATCACGTCAGCGAGAGAGCTGCGTGCCGCAATTATTTTACTTTAAAAACCGCCAGCGCGAAATGAATCTAAATGAGAGCTTTTGAGCGATCGTTGCTGGTGGCACCTTACGGCAGAGTGTTCAACTACAGTTAAATAGATAATAATACTGTCTATTTTCTCAAACGTCTCAACCTCCTGTTCTTGCAACTTGCAGCGTTCGTAGCGGCAGATAGTCCAACTACTTTGACTTCAGCCGCTAGTAACGGACGCACTGTTTATAGTGCTGCCAGCAGTTCTAGTCCGTTTATATTCAATGGCACCAGTCAGCGCGAAATGAAGCCAGGTAAAACAATGCATTGAATTTTCGAACAATCCGTTTTTTACACAAAAGCGGATTATTTCCAATTTCAAAAGTATCATTAGTCAAACAACAAAATATCACTGTCAACTCTGTTTCATTAAATCCACCGGAACAACGCCGTATTTCTTTTTGTACAATTCTTTTTCAATTCATTAATTTCCCTTTTGTTTAATTGAAAATATGCCTACATGTTGTATATGATGATTAACGACTTTACTTTCGGTTAATTGTACAATTATACCTATTTACGCTAGAAAATTGATTTAGAGTCATTTAAATTGTTTTAAAAAGATGTCAGAAATATAACATTTACAGTAATATAATTTAGTTACTGTACACCAATATATGAATCATTCTATCCAATACTGGATAACTTGATACAGTATAACTACACTCAGGTCAAATAATTGTACAATTTAAAATATATTACTTGGTAATTACACTATATAATAAAATAACGAAGCACGTGCTTTAAAAGCAGGTACTTCGTGCATGTTTTAAATATGGCCTACATATTTAACAATGAGCTTATTTCCCTCACGCCTGCGCTGTACTGATTGTAGCATCATGGTAAACCACGTGACCGATCATTATAATATTGGTCTTTAGGGGCCGGAACCTAAGAAAATTAAACGGGTTGACTAAAATAAAATTTAGGGTTACTTTGTAGACCTATTCACCCTTATTATATTCCTGAGGTACTCATTAACAGCGCCTTCTCCAGTAGGCCTCTCTTCATAAAGTCAAGGATTTGGAGAAGGTTGAAAGTGTCAAAGTGTGCATCTCCCCCTACTTCTAACTGTTGACTTCCCAATTCATTATCGATGTACTTTCATATGCTTGCTCTGCTAATTGCTAATTGCTTTTTAATTTCTCCACCTTACTGTTGACCCTTATCGCGGAGGTTGTGCCCGCCATTTGGCCACTTTTTGCTGTGCGGCGAGTTCCCGCTCATTTTTACTAATGGGAACGTGAGTGGCTCGGGAAATTACGTCCGTCCACGCACCATTAGGCCGGTATCACACTCAATCAGTACGAGACGCTTTACACTCTAAGCGTTAGCCAGGTTATGCAGTGTGTATGTGTCGAGTAGTATGAGCTAGATGTACTGTCAGACACTCAATCAGCACGAGACGCTTTACACTCTAAGCGTTAGCCAGGTTATGCAGTGTGTATGTGTCGAGTAGTATGAGCTAGAGGTACTGTCAGACACTCAATCAGCACGAGACGCTTTACACTCTAAGCGTTAGCCAGGTTATGCACTGTGTATGTGTCGAGTAGTATGAGCTAGATGTATTGTCAGACACTCAATCAGCACGAGACGCTTTACACTCTAAGCGTTAGCCAGGTTATGCAGTGTGTATGTGTCGAGTAGTATGAGCTAGAGGTACTGTCAGACACTCAATCAGCACGAGACGCTTTACACTCTAAGCGTTAGCCAGGTTATGCAGTGTGTATGTGTCGAGTAGTATGAGCTAGAGGTACTGTCAGACACTCAATCAGCACGAGACGCTTTACACTCTAAGCGTTAGCCAGGTTATGCAGTGTGTATGTGTCGAGTAGTATGAGCTAGAGGTACTGTCAGACACTCAATCAGCACGAGACGCTTTACACTCTAAGCGTTAGCCAGGTTATGCAGTGTGTATGTGTCGAGTAGTATGAGCTAGAGGTACTGTCAGACACTCAATCAGCACGAGACGCTTTACACTCTAAGCGTTAGCCAGGTTATGCAGTGTGTATGTGTCGAGTAGTATGAGCTAGAGGTACTGTCAGACACTCAATCAGCACGAGACGCTTTACACTCTAAGCGTTAGCCAGGTTATGCAGTGTGTATGTGTCGAGTAGTATGAGCTAGAGGTACTGTCAGACACTCAATCAGCACGAGACGCTTTACACTCTAAGCGTTAGCCAGGTTATGCACTGTGTATGTGTCGAGTAGTATGAGCTAGATGTATTGTCAGACACTCAATCAGCACGAGACGCTTTACACTCTAAGCGTTAGCCAGGTTATGCAGTGTGTATGTGTCGAGTAGTATGAGCTAGAGGTACTGTCAGACACTCAATCAGCACGAGACGCTTTACACTCTAAGCGTTAGCCAGGTTATGCAGTGTGTATGTGTCGAGTAGTATGAGCTAGAGGTACTGTCAGACACTCAATCAGCACGAGACGCTTTACACTCTAAGCGTTAGCCAGGTTATGCAGTGTGTATGTGTCGAGTAGTATGAGCTAGAGGTACTGTCAGACACTCAATCAGCACGAGACGCTTTACACTCTAAGCGTTAGCCAGGTTATGCAGTGTGTATGTGTCGAGTAGTATGAGCTAGAGGTACTGTCAGACACTCAATCAGCACGAGACGCTTTACACTCTAAGCGTTAGCCAGGTTATGCAGTGTGTATGTGTCGAGTAGTATGAGCTAGAGGTACTGTCAGACACTCAATCAGTACGAGACGCTTTACACTCTAAGCGTTAGCCAGGTTATGCAGTGTGTATGTGTCGAGTAGTATGAGCTAGAGGTACTGTCAGACACTCAATCAGCACGAGACGCTTTACACTCTAAGCGTTAGCCAGGTTATGCAGTGTGTATGTGTCGAGTAGTATGAGCTAGAGGTACAGTCAGACACTCAATCAGCACGAGACGCTTTACACTCTAAGCGTTAGCCAGGTTATGCAGTGTGTATGTGTCGAGTAGTATGAGCTAGATGTACTGTCAGACACTCAATCAGCACGAGACGCTTTACACTCTAAGCGTTAGCCAGGTTATGCAGTGTGTATGTGTCGAGTAGTATGAGCTAGATGTACTGTCAGACACTCAATCAGCACGAGACGCTTTACACTCTAAGCGTTAGCCAGGTTATGCAGTGTGTATGTGTCGAGTAGTATGAGCTAGAGGTGCTGTCAGACACTCAATCAGTACGAGACGCTTTACACTCTAAGCGTTAGCCAGGTTATGCAGTGTGTATGTGTCGAGTAGTATGAGCTAGAGGTACTGTCAGACACTCAATCAGTACGAGACGCTTTACACTCTAAGCGTTAGCCAGGTTATGCAGTGTGTATGTGTCGAGTAGTATGAGCTAGAGGTACTGTCAGACACTCAATCAGCACGAGACGCTTTACACTCTAAGCGTTAGCCAGGTTATGCAGTGTGTATGTGTCGAGTAGTATGAGCTAGAGGTACTGTCAGACACTCAATCAGCACGAGACGCTTTACACTCTAAGCGTTAGCCAGGTTATGCAGTGTGTATGTGTCGAGTAGTATGAGCTAGAGGTACTGTCAGACACTCAATCAGCACGAGACGCTTTACACTCTAAGCGTTAGCCAGGTTATGCAGTGTGTATGTGTCGAGTAGTATGAGCTAGAGGTACTGTCAGACACTCAATCAGTACGAGACGCTTTACACTCTAAGCGTTAGCCAGGTTATGCAGTGTGTATGTGTCGAGTAGTATGAGCTAGAGGTGCTGTCAGACACTCAATCAGCACGAGACGCCTTACACTCTAAGCGTTAGCCAGGTTATGCAGTGTGTATGTGTCGAGTAGTATGAGCTAGAGGTACTGTCAGATCTCTAAACCCATCAGCTGCTCATTTCAGCTTCCTTCGTCAACAAATTTAGAGATAATAAAGGATTAAAAACTTAACTACAAAAAATTTATTTTATGCCGCTCGATCTTTTGCAGTGTGGGTAAAAGTGGCACCAGATAAGTTTCAAAAAGATTTTTTTTTTTGTGTTTAACGTCCGACTATTGTGCACACTTGGGCTAATGCAGACAATGGGATGATTTATAGCGTATGAAAATGCCAAGCCCTGGCCGGGAATCGAACCTGGGTCCTCGGAGTGAAGCCTAGTACGCTATCAACTAGGCCACCGAGGCGTCTAGTTTCAAAAAGAGTAAGACCTACTTGAATCGGCACAGTCCGCGCGAAGTTTTGAGTGCGGTGGTGCAGACGAGACGGAAATCAGCTGATGATCCATTTTTGATAATAGCCTAGTTTATATTTGACATAAGTATCTGTAAATATCGAAATGCAAGTACATATACGCAATTCACAAAGACAAGATACAAGGCGCCTATGAACCCTCAGTGCGTGCTTTTAATTTTAATCGATTACTTTGTATTTCATTTTATCGTCTTACTCAATTATATTACGTCCGATCGCCGTAAGAAAACAGTTTTTAGTTAATTAGAAAACAGAAAAAAGGTCATAAAGAGTTTATTTAAATTTAGCCACATCTAATAGCCGTATGTTGTGAGCTTTTGTGCTGACCAATTGTTGATTTTTAGAAACGACAATATCGAATATCGAAGTGCAAACGATATAAAATGTTTTATTGCAGGTCAGTTATCTGGTTAACCAAGATTTGTATGCTGGAGCTCCGCCACACAGGAAGTACAAGTTATTGTCTATAGGAACTGAATCGACCCAACCAATACAATGCACCCACTGACCAGAACGTTCACAAACACCGTAACTATTACTATTTAAATCAATGATAAAAGAATATTTATATATATATTTTTTTATTATTATTATTTTAAGGCGAAAAGCACATTGAGGCTATAATCGCCTCCCTAAATGTAAATGTGAGTGTAACATGTTAAAGTCGTAAGTGCAGTGTTGTAAGTGGGCCGCCTCGGTGGCCTAGTTGATAGCGTACTAGGCTTTCACCCCGAGGACCCGGGTTCGGTTCCCGGCCAAGGTTTGGCGTTTTTCATACGCTATAAGTCATCCCATCGTCTGCATTAGCCCAAGTGTGCACAATAGTCAGACGTTAAACACCAAAAAAAAGTGTTGTGTGTGTTAGACTCGGGTACCACGAGGGACGTCTCAATCCTCTCAATAGGTGCAGCTGACTGCACCCACTTCAGGGTATGCCATTGGAAAAAAGAGGATGGGAGCTGCCATCATAGTTGGACCTAGACCCGGGTCCTTGAAATAATGGCCGATTTTTACCTGTAATGACATTTCAAGGGGGGGTTTCATTAAAAAAGTATATATTTTTATGTTTAGTAATTATAAATTTACCATATATGCTAAAATTGTAGGTGCTGCGTTCGCCGTTTTGTAATACACGGGACAAGTTCGTTTTTCAATATTTAAATGGGCCCATTCAAAATATTTAAAAAAATCGTACATTTTACAAGAAACACTATTTTAGAAACTAATTTTACAGTCACAAATCAGTATTACAACCTGCATAAATTAAAATTTTAATATTTTAATCTGTATATACAGTAGTAATTACATATTTAGTGCTTTTCCATTCCAGCCTGTCACCTTACTCTTAAATATTTATCTGTTTTAGTAACAAAATGTTAGTTTGAATAATGTTGAAAGCTGTTTTAAAGGGAACAAACAAAACGCATAAAGTATTAACAACCTGTTAGGGTACAATCCCAGTGGAGAGGTGTTGTGTTGCAGAATGGAGGAAAACCATGGGGGTAGGGTTTATTAACTTACATGCCTAAGGGAAATACGTCATTAGGCACTGGAGCTGTTTAAAGTTCCCGGTGACGTTTAGCCTCGAGTGGGTTTGGTTAATTTATATACTGCCTTTGTCGTGCACGGAAATTTGTGTAATTTAGGAATCACAGTATATCTCATTAAGGGTTAAACAGGAAGGAATACTGTATATTATAGCGTACAAACAGTGAGACGGAAGTAACATTTTAATGTTTTTAAATCCTGAAAAAGACGGGGGTTACATATAAATTCGTTTCAAATAAATTCCTTTTACGTTGCTGTCAGATTCATTTTTGCATTTTTAATGGAATCAAATAATAAAAAGATGAATAAAGTATTTTTTTTAAAGACACACACACACACACACACACACACACACACACACACACATATATATATATATATATATATATATATATATATATATATATTCGACACATTAAAAAGTTATCTAGAGGTTACGATCGACGCTTCAAAAACTCATTTCCCAATAAATCCGACGTCGTTCAAGGTTCTTTTTCAAATTTTCAATATACAGTAAAAAAATTTATATGTTTAATTTATGCTGATTTGACTCAAAATTTGAACAAAAATCGATTTTGGTAATAGCTTGATCGAGTTCGTTTCTCAGCCAAATCTGTGGCAACCAATTACACGTCTTTTTAAAAACATAATTTTTTCTTACACTTATTTTAAAAACCTATTTAAACATCTCAATCAGCTTTACAATGCGCATGTATTAACATTTGAAATCATCCAGTTAAAACGCGAAAATAAAAACCCTCCTGCTTTCTGCGTTAAATTCCGTTACGTAATTTGAAAGAAACTTAAACAATTACACTAAAATTTTAGAAGTACATGTAAATTGAACTACGAAGCACGAGTAGAAAGGCAGGTTCGTACCGCCCTCTGTGCGCGAATAGTTTCCCTTTGTGGGTCCTTTTGGTTACTGCGTACGACAGCCCGTCACAAACATTTTGTTGTGGCACAGAAAAGCTTTGAGAGAAATTCCAGGAATGTCACTGAAATTCTTGTAGCCTTTGCTGAACGTGTACAAATTCATCAAGTCCGGGGCATACGTAATGAGTACGCCTACATTACAGTGCTTAGTAACTTTAATTACACTAGCATTACCCGTCGCGGCTTCGCCCACGAAACTTAAACTGTTTCAGTAATGTAATAATTTATAAAAAAAATATATTAATAAAAGCGTGATCATCTAAACTCGTGATTATTTTACAGTGAATATGACAAAATATGACCTGAATATGTTGTTTTATTGTCTTCAAACGTGTTCCATTCGAATTTAAGAAAATCTGATAAAAAATATTTTTCTCCAATGCAAACATTTATACCTCTTTTATATTTTTATCATTTCAGGGCATGAATTCGGAGGGAAATGCTGAATTACGTGTATCATAATTTGTGTTTAAGGATATTTTGTTTACTTTTAAGAAAATCCGATAAAAATATTTTTTCTACAATGAAAACACTCTTTTCCTCCAACTATACCTCTTTTTTACATTTTTATTCTTTTAGGGAATGAATTCGGAAAAATGTTGAAATATGTGTTTCATAGCATATTTCTACAATATACGATCCGAAACAAATATTTTTTCAATGCAAATAGTATACCCTTTTTTACATTTTCTACCCCCTTCCAATCTCTTTAGGGATGAGTTTTGGGAAATGGTGAAGAATATATTTCATTAATTAGATATTTAAGAGTGACTATGTTTCGTTTTAAGAAGGTCAGACGAAAAACATATTTTTTCCAATAAAAATTGTTGTACCTCAATTTTACCTCTTTAGGGGTTGAATACTGGAAAATCGTTTTTCAGTGCACCCCTACATGTGCACCATGAAAATTTCAAATCTTTACCTATAATAGTCTCGGCTATACGTTGATTATTACAGTTGGACTGGGTAAATGTTTGCAAAATCCTGTCTTAGTGTACCTCGACATTGTTGTAAGAAGGTACCCTAAAAATTTCAAGTCTCTGGCTATAATAGTTTCGTTGATTATTAAATTTGGACTGGGTAAGTAGTTTAATGGCGTTAAAATCAAATGTTTGCAAAATCCTTTCTTAGTGCATACGAGGGTTGATCAAATATAAACGAGACTGATTTTTAAAAAAATTGATTGCTTACTTACAAATTATTCTTGATACAACTTATTTTTCTACATAGTCTCCCGCACGAGTAACACATTTTCCCCACCGGATTGGAAGTTTTTTAATTCCATCTTCGTAAAAAGTTCTCGGGCGTTCATTGAGCCATTGGAGCACGAAGGTCTCCACCGCAGAATCGTCTTCGAAACGCTGGCCTCCAAGCGCCTCTTTGAGTGGCCCAAACAGGTGATAGTCGCAGGGTGATAAGTGTGGACTGTATGGGGGATGTTCCATTGGTTCCCAGCAAATTTGATCGAGTTTAAGCCTCGTAGCGTTCGCCGAATGTGGTCGGGCATTATCGTGAAGAAGAATGACGTTTCTCGCCAGTTTAGATTTCCTTTTCCTACGAAAAGACTGTTTTGCGGCCTCTAAAACATCGCAATAATATTGTGCATTTATTGTGCGTCGTTGATGGAGGAAATCGACGTGAAAGGCGCCTTGATTATCGAAAAATACAGTGGCCATTACCTTCCCGGCCGACGATCGTGATTTGGCCTTCAGGTTTTCTACTGCTTCCCGTCCTTCGGCGAATTCCTTGTGCCAAGCAAAAACGCGAGCTCTTGACAGGGTCCTGTCCCCGTATTGAGCCGTCAATCTATGAAAGATTTCAGTCGGATTGACCCCCTCCTTGGCCAAAAACTTAATAATAATTCTCTGCTCCACGGAAACGTGCACTTCACTCTCACTCATTGTATAGTTTTATACTGAAGGGTCCGAACGGAAATGTTGCCCGTCCCAAACCTCCCAGGCTACCTGAAACCCCACCCTTTAGAGTTCAATGTCCAACGGAAAAGTTTTTAGAAAGTCAGTCTCGTTTATATTTGATCAACCCTCGTACATAAATGTACCCTGAAAATTTCAAGTCGCTAGCTAAAATAGTTTTGGCTCTGCATTGATTATGAATCAGTCATTCAGTCAGGACGTCTTCTTTTATATAGGCTATTAATATTAACACAGCTTGTGCATTTAAAAACCTACAAAGATTCTGTGTTTAGCTCATTGTACGAGGTGAAAATAAATTTACAGCGTTTGTCGAAAATTGAGAAAATGAGATTTTTATGAGCGTTTTTAGTCAAAAAAGTACTTTTTACTTAGAAGCCCGTTTTTATCTTGTACACTTTTGAAAATCACATTTTTCCCATTGCAATCAGCAAAAATTAGCATATTAATATGCTGTAAAACTTTTAAAAATATACCTAGATTAAGATAAGATTAAGTACAAAAGGTTAAGGGGTTTTATATCGATCAAAGGTACTATTGCGTAACTAAACCTATTGGATTCTAGATCAGTAAGCTGGTACCTCCAATGAGTTTAGCAGTCGACTGATCAGCTCATTCTCCCGGAGGCCCTTGAGGTCCTGGAAACCAAACGCTCTTATTCTGCTGGCAAGAGAGTCACAATCGTAGATTATGTGGTCTGCTGTTTCACCTTCCTTCTTATAAGGTTTCTCCGTGGTACATTCCTATCCTGCCCGTATAGCCTACCCTCGACAGGTACCACAAAAGTGAATCTAATATCTAGGTAATTTTGTATCAATATAATTTCAACGTTCAAAATGCTATTTTAAGCGCGCGCGTGTGTGTGTGCGTGTCCGATCAGATTAAAACGTGGCACAAATATTAATTTCGTTAATAGCTTGGGTTAGTTCGTAATCCAGTTAAGTCCGTTGGACAGTTTCAAAATGGCCGTGATTTCAAATCTTTAAAAGATAATAACTTAATATTTAATTCGAATTCACAATCATAAAAATCTACGCTCGTTAACATTTTCAATTTTCAAATTATAAAAATTAACGGCGGTCAAAGTTTATTTTCAATATAATTTAATAGTTTAATTGCTGATCAACTTTTAAAAACGCGATAGATAAGAAGATTATTATTACACTTCCACGCGGCATCGAAAAAGCTGTTTATCGCTGGCTTGTGTACGTGATATGGTTGCAGAATGCTCCTGAAATAAACTGACTTGTTTAAAAATAACAAGTCTTCCGAACAAGTGTATTTATCTGTGGATATTTTTGTCACATTTTTATGGCGAAAAATCGGCTTATAGAATTATTATAAAAATGTTTCGCATCGACAGACTAAATTAAAGAATAAATTATCTGTTGATAAATTTATGAAAAAATGAAAATCGCACGTTGTTTGGGAAACAATAATGTGGATGTTTATAATTCAAGAGGAAAACAAACTAAATGCAAACCAAAGCCACACGTAGAATCCTTAATGTGTAATACAGACCATTTTAATTGCATTGAACACGCTGCAGCAATGTTGCCGCCACAGTCCTTTGCTTAAGCCCACCGATTGACTTCTAAGGACACAACCCTTTACATTTGCATTTAATTCTGAGGGCAATTCAAAATACAAACCCATACAATGTGTGAGGACATTTCTACATAAAACACATAGCATATATACGCATCGAGACCGTTGCCTGTCACGATTATTGGCAAATTTTTATTGGAGCTTCCATCATGGTAAGCGCAAATCCTGAGACCTCTAGATCACATTGTGGGGATATAAAAATGTATATATAAATGTGTGTGTGTGTGTGTGTGTGTGTGTGTGTGTGTGTGTGTGTGTGTGTGTGTGTGTGTGTGTGTGTGTGTGTGTGTGTGTGTGTGTGTGTGTGTGTGTGTGTGTGTGTGTGTGTGTGTGTGTGTGTGTGTGTGTGTGTATGTGTGCGTGTATGTGTATATGTGCGTGTGTGTGGATGTATGTGTGTATGTGCGCGCGCGCGTGTGTTGTATGCGTGTTGTGTGTGTGTGCGCGTGTGTGCGCGCGCGTGTATGTGTGTTTCCACGCTCATATTCACCACTTTAGTCAGACTTGATTCAAACTTGGCTCAAAAATCGATTTTGATAATAGCCTGGAGAAGTTCGTCAACAAGCATAATTAGTTCAACAGTTTCAAAATGACGTCTTTTATAAATCTTTCAAAACTTACATATCTTTGTCTTCAGTATTTATGGAAATCTGATTTCACCATCGTAATCGGCATTAAAAACTGCACAAATTAGCACTTTGAATTTACAAAAATCTGTTAAAATTAAGAAATTTAATGTCAAGGTTAATTTTCGAATTTCCAATGCAATTTGAAAGTTTAGAAAGCCAGTATATGCAGAATTTAATGCTGTTTATGACGGAGCAGAGTTTCAAATGTAAGATAAGGAAATATGTTACGCTTCTATCACGTCAGCGAGGTAGTTGCGTGCCGCCATTACTTTCATTTTACACAAACTGTCACTGTTTAAGCAGTCAAATGGTTTTCACGTTTCGCTTGTGAATTAATATTGGTTGAGAAAGTAATTCTGTCGAAAATACACGCTGAAGTTGAGAGTTTTTATCATATCCGTCATATCGTTGTTAGGTTTCAATATATAATCTGAAGTTTTAATTGGAACCGAGTCTGTGTATTGCAAAAAGATTTTCTAATATTCTTGCAGAACGTTGCCACGTCTCTTTACAAACTTTTGTGAGTAGTTACGCTGATTTATTCACATTAAAGTAAAATTTCCTTATCGACTTTTGCATTTTAAAGAACTGCGGTTGAATCGCAGTGTCTTCTCAGTTGAAAGTCTGTAATGCAGACGTTGGAGCTTTTCGAAAATTCTTTACTGTGGATAATTGTTTAAAAATAAATAATGCAAAAACATTATACAAACTTTTTTTCTCTCCAATTATTCCCCCCCCAAAACTACCAAACTATTGGCGAGGGGGATCATGCTAAGCCTTGTCACAACAATTGTCACAACTGGTAATCATCAATTTCGCTCAAATGTCGGTTCTATAGAAAATAATCATAATTAAAATTAGTGCACCAAAGTTTAAATTTAAAAAAATGGTTTATGAAAAAAACCGACGGCGGTCAAGGTTTAATTTTTTTTCAATTTGCGCCCATACTTTTTTTTACACATCAACAATATTACGGGTCTGGGTCTCAACAAGATGGCCACTCCAATAAATTTGATAATTATCTTTCGCGATTTACAAAGAACATATTCAAAAGCGAATGAGTGCAACAGGACTGCAGCTACAAATTAAAGTCTGCTTTATATATTAAACAATACGATATTTTTTTACATGAATTAGTGATTCCGGTCCCAATAGTCCTGAAATATTTACGATCGGCACTGAAAGGACAAACCAACTTTAATGGCAGCCATAAAACTATTGTGCGTTGCATTCTTGCAGTGTTCATCGGCCTCAACTGTAGGCCTAATCACTGTGGCAGTTGTATTACACACAGAACTGTAATACAAGGCCTTTTAAAATATATTGGTTGCAATTTTAAATGTTTTCCGAAAGCCCAATACTCTTTACAAACTCTTTACTGACACTGATATGGGGAGTTTTTAATAAATAACCGTAAATAAAAATAATCATTTATTTGTTACCACGGTAACGAGTTTGTTGAGCTTAGCAAATCAAGTACATTTAAACACATTTCACTGGTTTTCATCTGATTCACTGATTAATAGCATAATAACTACATAATCTTTGTCCTGTAAATTATTTCATTTTTATATGTTTAACACATGCCAACATTAATGTAGGAGGTGCTACCAAAAAAATTCGGGGAATTTGAATCTCGCGCGAACTCGCATGACCTGCTGCCGGTAGAGTGACCCCAACTTCATCTCCGATGTCGCAACCAGTGATGAGACACGAGTTTACGGTTATGACCCTGAAACTAAACAGCAGTCTTAGCAGTCCAAGTCGCCAACTTCACCGCGGCCAAAAAAAGCACTTCAGGTTCGCTGCAACGTGAAGTTTATGTCGACTTTTTTTTACAACGAAGGTATTAACCGCACAGAATTTGTACCCCTGATCAAACTGTCAATGGAAAGTTTTATTGATGCTTTGAATTTTTTTTAACGTTCTATTATTGTGCACACTTGGGCTAATGCAAACGATGGGATGATTTATAGCGTATGAAAATGCCAAGCCCTGGCCGGAAATCGAACCCGGGTCATCGGGATGAAAGCCCAGTATGCTATCAACTAGGCCACCGAGGCGGCTTGGATTGATGGTGCTTTGAAGCGGCTACGTGGGAGCATTAGGCGCAAATATTCACAACAGTGGAAGAATAACATCTGGGTTCTCCACCACGACAATGCGCCTGCGCACACATCACTTGTTCGGAATTTTATGACGCAGGCCGATCTTATTCTCCTGCAACTTTTTTCTCTTCTCCAAAATGAAGTTAAAATTGAAAAGCCGTCGTTCTGACACAACTGAGGAGATCCGGGCACAATCGTAGGACGTGCTTCGAACACTTACACTTGCAGACTTTACGGGTTGCATAGGATCATGGAAAACACGCTGTGATCGCTGTATCCGTGCCTGAGAAAGACGGTAGCAACTAGGATTTTGGTAAGCAATTTTATTTTTATGGGGAAATTCGCCGAGCTTTTGGATGGTACGTCGTATACGTTACGAAAGTGTGAGTCAACTCTCGTTCCCAAGTGTCTGCCCTAAGCCTGCGTTAAAATATACTGGACAGCAGTAAACATAATCACGATGGAAAATTCGCCGAGGTTTTGGATGGTACGTCGTATACACAACGTTACGAAAGTGTGAATCAACGAGAGTTCTCAAGTGTCTGCCCTAAACCTGCGTTAAAATATACTGGACAGCAGTAAACATAATCACGATGGAAAATTCGCCGAGGTTTTGGATGGTACGTCGTATACACAACGTTACGAAAGTGTGAGTCAAACTCTCGTTCCTACGTGTCTGCCCTAAGCCTGCGTTAAAATATACTGGACAGCAGTAAACATAATCACGATGGAAAATTCGCCGAGGTTTTGGATGGTACGTCGTATACACAACGTTACGAAAGTGTGAATCAACTCTCGTTCCCAAGTGTCTGCCCTAAGCCTGCGTTAAAATATACTGGACAACAGTAAACATAATCACGATGGAAAATTCGCCGAGGTTTTGGATGGTACGTCGTATACACAACGTTACGAAAGTGTGAATCAACGAGAGTTCTCAAGTGTCTGCCCTAAGCCTGCGTTAAAATATACTGGACAGCAGTAAACATAATCACGATGGAAAATTCGCCGAGGTTTTGGATGGTACGTCGTATACACAACGTTACGAAAGTGTGAATCAACTCTCGTTCCCAAGTGTCTGCCCTAAGCCTGCGTTAAAATATACTGGACAACAGTAAACATAATCACGATGGAAAATTCGCCGAGGTTTTGGATGGTACGTCGTATACACAACGTTACGAAAGTGTGAATCAACGAGAGTTCTCAAGTGTCTGCCCTAAGCCTGCGTTAAAATATACTGGACAGCAGTAAACATAATCACGATGGAAAATTCGCCGAGGTTTTGGATGGTACGTCGTATACACAACGTTACGAAAGTGTGAATCAACGAGAGTTCTCAAGTGTCTGCCCTAAGCCTGCGTTAAAATATACTGGACAGCAGTAAACATAATCACGATGGAAAATTCGCCGAGGTTTTGGATGGTATGTCGTATACACAACGTTACGAAAGTGTGAATCAACTTTCGTTCCCAAGTGTCTGCCCTAAGCCTGCGTTAAAATATACTGGACAGCAGTAAACATAATCACGATGGAAAATTCGCCGAGGTTTTGGATGGTACGTCGTATACACAACGTTACGAAAGTGTGAATCAACGAGAGTTCCCAAGTGTCTGCCCTAAGCCTGCGTTAAAATATACTGGACAGCAGTAAACATAATCACGATGGAAAATTCGCCGAGGTTTTGGATGGTACGTCGTATACACAACGTTACGAAAGTGTGAGTGAACTCTCGTTCCCAAGTGTCTGCCCTAAGCCTGCGTTAAAATATACTGGACAGCAGTAAACATAATCACGATGGAAAATTCGCCGAGGTTTTGGATGGTACGTCGTATACACAACGTTACGAAAGTGTGAATCAACGAGAGTTCTCAAGTGTCTGCCCTAAGCCTGCGTTAAAATATACTGGACAGCAGTAAACATAATCACGATGGAAAATTCGCCGAGGTTTTGGATGGTACGTCGTATACACAACGTTACGAAAGTGTGAATCAACGAGAGTTCTCAAGTGTCTGCCCTAAGCCTGCGTTAAAATATACTGGACAGCAGTAAACATAATCACGATGGAAAATTCGCCGAGGTTTTGGATGGTACGTCGTATACACAACGTTACGAAAGTGTGAATCAACGAGAGTTCTCAAGTGTCTGCCCTAAGCCTGCGTTAAAATATACTGGACAGCAGTAAACATAATCACGATGGAAAATTCGCCGAGCTTTTGGATGGTACGTCGTATACACAACGTTACGAAAGTGTGAATCAACTCTCGTTCCCAAGTGTCTGCCCTAAGCCTGCGTTAAAATATACTGGACAGCAGTAAACATAATCACGATGGAAAATTCGCCGAGGTTTTGGATGGTACGTCGTATACACAACGTTACGAAAGTGTGAGTCAACGAGAGTTCTCAAGTGTCTGCCCTAAGCCTGCGTTAAAATATACTGGACAGCAGTAAACATAATCACGATTGCCTAAGTGACAGACGTCCGATAATGATATAAGCGTGGAAAAGAAGATCACCGCCGAAACCATGCAAAAACTAATTTAAAGCACTGTCGTCGTAACGTAACAAAGTTATATAAGCCGCCTATGTAACATGTAATTTTGCGTGTACTGGACGTATCATGAAAAGCAGGTAATCAGTAGCCCTTACCTGAAAAACATTATAATTACCTCCACATTTATGACAAGCATTAACTAATACAAAATAATATTTCTTATTGGATTTATTTTACGTATTAGTTAGAATATGTTAACTAAGTTTGGAAGATTAGTTGAAACTTAGAAAGTAAACTAACAAGTGTAAAGTAGAAAATTTCGTCAAATAATTATTTAAATATATCTTATCTACAGTATCCATTAAGGGTTCACGTAGTGAGTCCGGCTTCGGCAATCAAGAGGTGCCCTCGCTGGATCTAATTTTTCTTTATTTACGTATCTGCATCTAGGGTAGTTCTCTAAGTTGGAACAGCGTAACCCGAAAGCTGCATGGCCATGGGAGAGCTTAAGTTTAAGTATGTGGTGGATATCAGGCGGCCTCCAGTTTAGATGCCTCACCTATTCATAGATGGGACATTTAATTTCTCTACATATCTGTGGTATTTTGGGTGGTTGCAAAACAAACCGTCAAAATTCACAACGCCCAAAAAAACCTGGGGAACTGGCAAAATTATTGGGAGAAAATGGGAATGGTATTCCCCAATACCCACATGGACCTTACAGGCAGAGAACTGCAGCAAACTGTAAGAGCTTTAAGCGGCCCTACCCAACCTACAGTGGAAGAAGTGTATGTTCAAACATCTCAAATGGACAATGCTGTCTACGTACATCTCTCGAGAGCGTGATATCGCAAACTGAGAAGAGACGTGGCGGTAGCGAAGGGATTTCTAATTAAATCTAGAAGCAGAAGATCTCTCAAGAATCACAACTTGAGTGTACAGTTTATAGGCTGACGGAAACCGTTCTCCAAGACTCAAGGGCTGTCAGCTACAGACATACCAAAGAGAAACCATGACAGGAAACGAAAATGCAAATAACAGCAACAGGAAAAGTGTGTTTGGCTTCCAGGGCACGTGAATATTAGCCATTGAAACACACGTATTCGAAAGACTTGTTATATTTTAACAAGTCAGTTTATTTCAGGAGCATTTTGCAACCATATCACGTACACAATCCAGCGATAAACAGCTTTTTCGATGACGTGTGGAAGTCTAATAATAATTTTCTTATCTCACACGTTTTCGAAAGTTGATCAGCGTTTAAATTATATTGGATTTAATTTATCCATAATCAACATTAATATGGATTTAATTAATTTAATCAACATAATCAGTTGATTAAACGTTTAAATTACGATGGTGAATTCGAGTTAAAAAAAACTGTGACGGCCATTTTGAAATTTCCGATCGGACTTAACTGGGTAACGAACTAACCCGAGCTATTAACGAAATCGATCGTCTTGTTACGTTTAAATCTAATCGGACTAAAATTACGAACGTGAGAGTGCTAAAACACACACACACACACAAGCGTTTTGAACGTTAAAAAAATACAAAATTAACATAGATTTATTCTGGTGGGTATCACAGAGAAACCGTGTAAGTTATCCAGGAAGGAAAATGGAACTGCATGTCACTAGGCCACACGGAGGATAGGAATATACCACAGAGAAATCGTGTAAGTTATTCAGGAAGGAAAATGAAATGTATGTCACATAATCTACGATTGTGAGGTCCTTGAAAGCAGGAGCCTAAGGGCTTTTGACTTCCAGGACCCTGAGGAACTCCAGCAGAATAAACTAGTCAGCGGATTGCTAAAACTCACTGAGGATACCAGTCCACTGAACTGGAATCCAGGAAGCTTAGTTGCACACTAGATCCTTTCATCGCGATGTAAAAATCAATCTACAGTAGCAACGTAACAGTTATATAAACCGCCTACGTAACATGTAATTTTGCGTGTACTGCCCGTATCATGAAAAGCAGGTAATCAGTAGCCCTTACATGAAAAACATTATAATTACCTCCATATTTATGACAAGCATTAACTAATACAAAAGCTGTGTACATCTGCTTACATTGAAACATTCTACATAGTTCAATGGCCGGCAAACTGTTAACTGACATACATTTAAACACATACTTGACCATTGCAAAAAACATTGTGGCAATATTTTACCTTTTACAATACGAAATACTATATTAAATCTCTTAATACTATATACTATAATATACTGTGTTATAAAAATGACTCAAAAATTCAGTTAACAGTAACAAAATGGCGGCAATTTTAACTTCGAAAAAATATCTTGTTTTTTTACACTTTTCGAAATCCCGTATCGTCGTATTAATCAGTGTTAAAATCTGCACAAATTACCATTTCAAATTTTTAAATTCCATACGTAATTGAAATGCCAATTTATGCGTATTTCAATGCTAATTATGTTAGTGGAATTATTTTCAAAAAAGTGTAATTTTAAAAAATTACCGTTAAAAATTTTCTCCCATCACGTCAGAGGGACGGCTGCGTATTACCATTAATTTTGTTTTAAATGGACCTATAAACGTATCGCATACTTGAATAAAACTTAGACTACTAAATAGCGCTTCTTTATACTGTATCCACAGGACACGGAAAACTCGCTGCTATGACGACAAATAAACAACAATAAAAATAACAGCTGATGGTTTTTAATCTGCACAGAACTGAGAATGTGTTCGAGATATCGTCAGTAAATAGAAATAACGAAAGAAAAAAACTCATTTAGTTTTAACTTTTTTAAAAGACCTGATTTTTTGAAATGAACAATTAGTTTTCAATTTTAAATTCTGAACCTAAAACCTGCACTAACCTGTGCAATATAATATTAATTAATTAATTATAAATGCTTTTACAGATATGAAGCTACAGATCAAGACAACGGCTCCCAATATCACCGGCATTCTGAGAGGACGCGGTAAAACATTCTACGCATATTTCTTACCCCAACTTCGTCAACGAAGACGCATTCATCCACCGTCAAACATTTATTGGATTTATAACGTTTTGTTGTTAGTGCTAACGTGCAATTAAAAAATAAAGCAGAATTTTGATTATTCAGTAAAAGTCCAAAATATTAATAAAATGTCAACACTAGAATGTTAGCATTCATTTTCACAATTTATATACAGGTCCGCCGGTGAAACGGGATGATTAAATAGAGTAATTGATTGTTGAAAAAAACTTTTTAAATATTTTTTAGTAAAATAATTGAAAGTACAAGAATAACCATTACGGGTACAATACGGAAAATATTATTTTCTGAACACTACGTCTACCAAATGTTCTCCATTGCAGTTAAGGCATTCCTGGAGAGTGACTTGGAAATTTTGCATGACCTCGCAGCATGTTCACAGGTATTGCCGTAAGCTCGTCTACAATTCGTTGTTTGAGGGCTTGAATAGTTGTGGTTGCGTGAAACACTTTTGTTTTTAGGTATCCACATAAAACAAAAACAGGTATCCCCCCCCCCAGATGTGTCACTTATTCCAATGCGAAGGGAATGTTTGGCTGACCGGCGAGGACTTCTAACCATAGCCTGTTGAACAGCTGCGATGTTTTCAGGTGTTCGAACAGTTTTTACATTTCTGCCTCTTTTTTAAGACGACGATCCCGTTTGCTCGAGGTTGTTTATTCATGTCCGAATTGCATTATCTGACGGAACAGGCTGGTTACGCGGTACATTAAAATGACGTCGGAAAGCACGTCGAGTTTGCAAAAAAATTTCGCCATTTTGATAATACGCTTTCACCGCGTAACCGCGTTGTTTAACTATCCAACGATCCATTGCGACTAAATGGTAGAGGTGGGTAAGAAAACACCAAACTGTTAAAAAAACTGTTTTTTTTATATACGACAAACAAACTGCTTTTCCAAACGGAAACAAGCAGTTTGATTTGGACTGGTTCGTGATTGGTTAAACAAGGAACAGCTGTTGGGACTTCCCCACCACCCACGTTCTATTTGAACGTTGCCGCAAGCGATAATACTTTTTTCCTGCTAACTGTTTTTCCTGCTGCTTTTCTTCAACCTGCTTTTATGCTTTTTCCCTTTATTTCAAAGTTGCTTGTTGCTTGTAGTGAAGTAAGAACTGTTTGGCCGTTGTCAACGTTTATCTCTATTTTGTTGCGAGTTGTTTGAAAGTTTTAAATGTAAAATTTGTTGTTCAAACATTTTTTTAACTGTAAAATCAGCCATAATTGTGTTTTATACTAGTTTTTCTCCGTAGTTTACTTTGTGTTTAGAAATTTAAAAATATTTAGTGGACAATTTTGAAAGTTTTCTTTTACTTTTTTTATGTTTTTAGAATTAAGTGCATAGTTTTTAATTATTTATTGGATGTGTGGACTTTTTAAAATTCACAATATTTACTCTTGTATATATCTTGAATAATTTTAGGTTATTTTAGTAATTTTTCTAAAATTTTGCGAAATATAGGCTATATCTGAACATAATCAAATCTTTTAGTTCATGTGTTTTAAAATTATAGCTAACCGTCAAAGAAGTATGATTTGGAACTATTTTTCTAAGGCTGAGAATGAAAAGGCTTTTTGCAATATATGTAAACAAGCCTTATCTTATAAATCCAGTGTGACTAATTTGAAAGGACATTTATAATAACCTATAATAACCTATAATTTTGTAACTACATAGAGCTAATTTTATTTAAACACATTTGGCCTATGTTCTTATTACTATATTGTACTTATTAAGGTTACTTTTTTCAGTGTTGAAAAGTGAAAACCTACTTTCTCCCAAATAAAAATATGACAGTACCATCTCACATTTTGTAAATACATAACCTAATTTTATTTAAACGTATTTTTTATATTTATTATCAATCATCAATATTTTTTAATCAACTAAAAATATTCTAAATTGTTTGTATTTCAGTAAATATGCAAAGGCTATTTAATTTTTAAGTAAAAAAAAGAATGCTTCTATTAGAAATTCATTGCATTTTGTAAATATAAAATTGCATACATATATATTACGTTTTGAGAATGTAATTTAATTATTACTACACTTATAAGGATTATTTTTTTCTAAATGCTTTACACCCAAAAACAGTTAAGGACATGGTGGTAATGGGAATGAAAAAGTAGTCTTAGAAAACTGAACATTTGTGCTTTATGTTTTAGCTGCTAATACAACTTCGAGTTTCATTTTTCTAAACCTGTCTTTTTCCAACTGTTTTAAAAAGCAGTTTTTTCCTCAACAAACTTTTTGTTGATATTTTGTAAAAATAGCAGAAACGCCCACCCCTAATTGCAACTAAATGGCGGTAGATTGTGCAGGAGGTAACGCTCCAATAACCATCCTCGCACTACCTGTCATCTTTGTCTCAAGACAATCATCCTGTTTCATTAGCGGACCCTATTTTAACTGTATGTTTCACAATTTCATTATATGATTATTTATCATTTGATAACTGTGATTATGACCAAATGGCACGGTTTTCTTCACGTGACGATCCCCCGTTCAGTTCAGTTTTTGTTTCGTGACTAATTTAACGCGACGTGCATAAAGTTGGACAGAACCATCTTACATCAGTGAAAGTTGTGAACATTGAACGAAAGTTACAAATATCCCCGCCTAAACTTCTTTCAGATCATATTTTTGTAAACTTTGTCCGCCTAAGTAAAATAAGTTCACGCAGTTATCGAAAGTTACGCTCGCTGCAGTCAAACTTTCAAATCCAATGTTCACTTTGTTTTACACGTTTTCATTTTATCATAGCGTGTAGCTAGAACACTGATTTGCATCAACTGAAAATGAACTATAGAGCGGCTATTATAGTAAGACCCAGGCCCGGGTCTTTGAATACAGTACGCGTGTTAGCGTTGTTACGATCGCAACTGAGATTTGATTCAAATTTGGCACAATCTTCCACAAAATCGTTAAATAACTTTTTTATCATATACTTTTTAGAAACTCTGATTTCACCATCGATTTTTTTTAAGGCGAAAATCACATTGAGGCTATTATCGCCTCTCTAAATGTAAGTGTGAGTGTAAAGTGTTAATCGTAAGTATAGTGTTTAAGTGTAAGTGTACAGTGTAAGTGTAAGTGTTACAAGCGTAAATGTAAATCCTTTCAATAGGAACACACCATCGAAATGAGCGATAAAATTTAAAATGCTAATGTATGCATATTTTATCGCTGATTATAGCGGTGAAATGATAACTTCGCCGATACACCGCACAATAAATCTCGAGTCCGCCATGACAGCTCTTTGCACTTAACCTAGTTGCCGTTAACCCCACGCACAGCGCCACCGGATATCACTCAAATTAATTGACTCTCCAGTAACAATGCATACACCCTTCACTTTAATTGGAGGTTTATTTGCTTAATTACAGCCAATTAAGGTGCTCAGGTCAATACAATTTGTCATCTTATCATGCGCACTTTGGACAAGTTTTCCCCTAGCTTAGGTAAATTTAAATGTCGGATTTTAGTAATTAGAATTCCGCTGCACAGACTTTTATCGGTGAAAATACAGGGTTTCGGAAAGTAAAGTTTAGACGTAGTTTCGTTAGTCTCAAGTCAATTATTTGTGGGATCATTCAGTAGAAGTAAAAATGTAGAATAGAAAAATATAAAAAAATTCTATTCGCAAACAGAAACTCTTTTAAACAGTAAACGAAGCTACTGAGATATGCGTTTTCCGCCTTGCCGTACGGTACACAATCGTGGACACTAACATTATCGAAAAAATAATCATTTGAAATGTGGCTTCATACGATAATTTTGAGAATTTCTTGGGCGGGCAAACATGAGGAAGCTTTGCGAAGAACAAAAACATCAACCGAGCTCACTAACACCATCTAAATCAGGAAAGTACAATATTTGTGACACAATGAGGAACGATAGCCGTTACGGTTTACGGCAAGGAAATGTGATGGGAAATAGAAAGACGCGGACGATGACGCATTTCGTGGTAGAAAAACGTAAACACACGGTTTTCGTTGACACCAACAGGTCTGTCCAGAACTGACGTCAATAAAGTTCAAATTTCTGTGTTGATCGCCAGCATCAGGAACGGATAAACACTACAAGGGTAAGAAGTTTTATCGGATTTTTGTTACACTCTGATTTGTTGTTACAAGCAAACAAAAAATTACGTAATAAACATAACTACACGGTTTCTTTTATTCCTAAAAGTTGCACATATTCAATTTTTTTAAATACATTTTTTTTTAGGGTAATACGTTTAGGCCCTAAAGAAACACAGTTTTTCCGAGTCTTTTTGTTGTTGTTGAACTTTAATATTTTACCAGGTTTTACCGAGAGTTTTGAGGATAAAATATTCTTTTGCAGCGACTCTTACCGTGTTATGTCCTGAATATATGCCTAACCACAATTTTTCAAATTTTTATTTTTATTTTATACAGAGTTATTATTAATCTCTGATATATTGCTCATTTATTTGTAACGATCATTTACATCCACATAATCGGCGTTATCATTACTATAAATATTTCATAAGAGAAAATATTGAACAATTATTTAAATTATTACTGACAAGTGATAATTACAAAAGATACGCGGCGAAGATACAGTTCAGGTCCAGCAGGATGCGCACTAAACCGATTGCCGGTCGGACTTGTAGAAACTTACTGTAGTGTTTCATTTTCAAAATATGAGCTAGCTTTAAATATAAACTGCTTTGGAGATTTACGAAAGTGCAACAACAGCAAACACAAATTCCGAAAAACTGTGTTTTTTAAACATATTACTCTCAAAAAAATTGTATATAATTCTAAAAGTGTGCGTGTGTGTGTGTGCGCGCGCGCGTGTTGTATGCGTGTAGTGTGTGTGTGTGTGTGTGTATGTGCTCGCGCGCGCGTGCGTTGTATGCGTGTGTGTGTGTGTGTGTGTGCGCGCGCGTGTTGTGTGTGCATATGTACGCGTGTGCGCGCGTGTTGTGTGTGTGTGTGTGTTTGTGCGTGTAGTGTGTGTGCACCCGCGTGCGTATGTTGTATGCGTGTTTTGTGTGTGTGTGTGTGTGTGTGTGTGTGTGTGAGGAGAGAAAGAGAGAGTGCGCGCGCGTGCGTGTGTTGTGTGCGTGTTTGTGTGTGCGCGCGCGTGTTGTGTGTGTGCACCCGCGTACGTGTGTTGTATGCGTGTTTTGTACATGTGCGTGTGTGCGTGCGTGTGCGCGCGCCCGTGTTGTGTGTGTGTGTGCATGTGCGTGCATGCGTGCGTTGTATGCGTATTTTGTGTGTGTGTGTGTGTGTGTGTATGTGCGCGTTCGTGTTGTGGGTGTGTGGTGTGTGTGTGTGTGTGTGTGTTCGCGCGCGCACCTTGAAAAAACCAGTCCGAATTGCAAGTTTTTCGCGTTTAAATCTGCAAAAATTAGTATTTTGAGTTTTTTAATTCAGTTTAAAATACGAACACGAGTCTAATGACAGTTACTAATCATGTTCAGTATAATATGAAAAATTAAAATCACTACAGTGGATTGCGCAAAATCACTCCAAATTTTGAACCTTTAAGTAGGTAAGAAATTTCCAAACGTATCCAGCACATCCACAACTTGCGTGTGATACGATAGCTTACGTTTAACATCAAAACTGCTTTTGGCGTTGTTGATTTCTGATTTGTACAGTACAACAAATGCTTATTGAATTTGTAAAATAACGGTCCAATACGTCGTTGAGTGACGGCTCACGTAGGCAGTGAATAATATTAACAACAGCTGTTTTATGACAAGTGTAATTGGCCTCGTACCACGTATTTACCTGGACTTTCCAGTCTGTGCACATATTGTGCGGCTTAGTCAGCGTGTTTTGTTTTTATTTATTCAGCGGGTACATCCTCCGCGCAAAAATACAGGAAGCTATCAATGCCATTGCTTTAAGAATTTTTGTCGCTCGTTAATATGCAACAGTGTGTCCGAATGTGAATTACTCAGAACTGGCGAGGTTAATAAATAGCTCGTGAACTTGTGCGAGAGTGCGAGTGCACTAATGTACTTGACAATATAACTGCGTATTTGAATCACAATCCAAATATCTACTATCAGATTTTCTTTTTTTTAAGCCCTCAATGGAGCACATTTAGTCAATTTTAGTTCTTTTGGGCTTTCAAATTTGGTTCTTTTAGGTTTTTGAGATTCTTCCAATATAGCCTTATAGATCTCTGTAGTCTAACTTCCTCCGAGTAAAAGGCAACTCTTTTTGTTCCTTCTTTAAATTTTAATCTAGTGTTTTTATTCCTAAGGATTGGTTTTTCCCTTCCTTCTTTCAGACGTTCCTCCGTTATCTCTAATTCTTTTAGGTCCTGTTCCACTTCCTTAATCCACTCATTCTTTACTTTCATCTTGAGTTGGTAATTTAGGAGTTTCTTCGTCAGTCTGTCTTCTGGTAGCCTTATTAGGTGTCCATAGAAAGCCAGTCTCCTCTTTCTAATATAATCTAACAGATGTTCATTATCCTGATAGATGGCTGAACTTGGCAGCAGTCTGTATGTTCCATCTATCATGTGTTTTTTGTTGATAATGGTTCTCAGTATTTTTCTATCAGATTTTTGTTTATTACACAACGTGATTTTCATTCGTTATAAAGAAAAAACGAAAAACAATGTAAAAACGTCAGGGGACTAGCCGGCAGAAGATTTGCTTACACTAATTGTTGCAGAAAGTAATACATACGCTCATAACATTGTAGAATTATTGATATATAAATATAATTCATTTATAGCATCTAATTATCAGTTGACAGACATTAAGAGTTCAATAGATAATACTATTTTTACTCGACTATAGATTTTTCATTTTATCATCTGCGAGAGAAAACCAAAATAACAAAATAAAAACCTTTTTATTTATTTTAAATTTTACAAAATACGAACCTATACACATTAACAGCGCAATAAACAGTATGTGCATTTGGTTTTTATATTTGACCATCAAAACATTTTTAGTATTAAAAATAAAAATTTGATAATTTGTAAATTAAAATCAATAACATTGGCGTAGTTGTAATACCTATCGGCACTCGTAACCCACAAAAATGATTATCAAAGTAAAGTTAAATTGTCATGTGCAAGATCTATTTCTTAAAATTTTATAATCTCTACATCATTTAATAAATACATTGTAAGTTTTTTTATTTATATACATTTTTATAAACGATGATACATCGTGTACAGCTTGAGCCTGATGCAAAAGTCAATGCTTTTTACCCATCCAAAAAGTGTTATACTTATGTATATATATATATATATATATATATATATATATATATATATATATAATTATAATAATAATTATTATTATTATTATTATTTGCGTATAGACCCTGTTGGATGACGCAAAGCACTCTGACTCATGTCTTGTTCCTTCTAATCCTCCACACCTCCCTCATCCTGTCCTCGTGGATCCTCCTCTGCTCCTCCGTCCATTTTACCCCTGGCTCTCTTTGGGATTTCATTCTCTGGGATTTTCCACCCGAGCATCTTTCTCCTGTATGCGTTCCTGTCTTCAATGTCTGTTGAGTCTAATTTTGCGTCATGTAGGTCTATTCTGACTTGTGTGATCCAAGACGTTGTTGATTTGACTCTTTGTACATACTTTATATATATATATATATATATATATATATGTGTGTGTGTGTGTGTGTGTGTGTGTGTGTGTGTATATATATATATATATATATATATATATATATATATATATATATATATATATATATATATATATATATATAGCTCACAAACTATATACGATGACCCACCGCATACAGCTCGACCGTGAGAGAAACCTATGTTTTTTACACATAATATATTACAAAAAAGGACCAAAGCTAATTCTAAGATATCAGGTATTGTCAGGTTTTACATTGATGCTCCAGGCATCTGTAACAGCTATTTTCCTAAAACATTTTAACAGACACTTGCTAAAATCTAGTTTGTACTTTAGTTTTCATAGTAAACAAAACTAGTTTTTAGCTTGTATAACAAAAAAATCTAGTTCTAACAATACGTACCTAGAATAAATACGGTATGGTAATATAACACATATATCTCAAGGTCAAAATATACAATTTGGTTTTACTCAAATGCAGACCAAACATAAAAACGGAAGTGAATTCTTGTCTCGCGCATGCGCAGTACACAACAGCTGTGGCTAGTCGAAGTTGCTGGAAGTTATTTATGTGTTGCTGTCATGTCCGGTTCTGTTGAAGGGTAAATCTGCGCTATACAACTACCCCTAGGGTATTTCCATAAGCCGGTGCACTTTGCCAATACAAAAGGAATCCGAGAGCTCCAGAGCTCCAGAACTCCAGGACGGGAGTGTGTAAGTGAGATTGAAAAGAAATAAATTCACCGTGCAGCAGTCGGGCATTATAATTCACTTTCGGGAATTGCCTTCTTTTATTCAGCCGCAATCCTCAGTAAGACGGATAAAAGCACCCTGCAAGTAGCTCTTGTAAGAGAACTTCCAAAAAGTTTTAGAAGCGGTTAAACGAATTATGTCGATTAAAAGAAACAATCTGAATCATCAAAGCCACTTTTAATGCGTTTGAACTAATTTTTATTTACTCAGATTGTACAGGGTTTTTACCAAAAATGACTAATTTTTTTTCAAATTAAAAAATTTTAACGAGATATGAGCTAATTTCAATAACATCGCAGTCGGTTATTTGGCAATTCATTCTTCATCTAGAGCCCCGCAGTGGGGTGCAGACTAGTGGTGGGGCAGAAAACACCAAACTCTTTAAAAAAAATGCTTTTCTATAAACGACAAACAAACTGCTTTTTCAAACGGAAACAAGCAGTTTGATTTGGACTGGTTTATGATTTGTTAAACATGGAACGGACTGTTCTACTCGAACGTTGCCGCAAGCGCTAAAACTGTTTTCCTGCTGTTTTCCTGCTAACTGCTTTTCTTCTACCTGCTTTTATGCTTTTTCCCATTATTCCAAAGTTGCTTGTTGCTTGTAGTGAAGTAAGAACTGTTTGGTCAATGTCAATGTTTATCTATTTTGTTGCGAGTTGTAGTAACAACCTCTCACATTCTGTAGATACAGAGCCTAATTTTATTTAAACATATTTTTTATATTTATTATCAATCATCAATATTTTTTAATCAACTAAAAATATTCTAAATCGATTCCATTTTGGTAAATATGCAAAGGACTATTTAATTTTTAAGTAAAAAAAAGAATGCTTCTTTTAGAAATTAATTGCATTTTGTAAATATAAAATGGCTTACATAATTATTACGTTTTGAGAATGTAATTTAATTATTACTACACTTATAAGGATTATTTTTATACTTTGTAAATACTTTATACCCAAAAACAATTTAAGGACATGGTGGTAATGGGAAGGAAAAAGTAGTCTTGGAAAACTGAACGTATGTGCTTTATGTTTTAGCTGCTAATACAACTTTGAGTTTCAGTTTTCTAAAACTGTTTTTTTCCAACTGTTTTAAAAAAGCAGCTTTTTTCCCTCAATAAACAGTTTTTTGACGTTCTGTAAAAATAGCAGAAACGTACACCTCTAGTGCAGACTAGTTGCACCTATTGAAAGGATTTAGACTTCCCGGCGGTACCGAGTCTAACACACACACACACTTGCAACACTAAACTTACGACTTTAACGATTTACTCTAACGCTTACATTTAGGTAGGCGATAATAGCATCAGTGTGCTTCTCGCCTTAAGTAACCAAAACAAAAAAAAAAAAAATCTTCATTTAGAGGAAGAGGGGCGAGGGGAGAGAGATGGAGAGGGGAGAAAAGAGGGGAAGAGAGTGGGAGAAAAGAGAGAGGACAGGAAAAGGTAGAAGAAAAGGGGAGAGAAGGAGAGAGGGGAAAGGAGAAGGAGAGGAAGACGGAGAGGGAAGGAAAGAGAGGGAGAGGGAGACGGAGAGGGAAGGAGAGAGATGGAGAGGTATAGGGAGACGAAGAGGGTAGGAGAGAGAGGTATAGGGAGAGGGAGACGAACGAGAGGTCAGGATCGGTGCTTATTTCAACGTCTTGTGTCTTACCGTGGTAACAGCTTCAATAGCACATTTTCCAATGTAAATTTACTAATAACACAATCCCCCCTATTCCTAAAGTCCCAAGAACAACTGCACGAGAGGAAGACAATTTACCCGTTACAAGATCACGTGGCTTATTTAATTACCAGAAACACAAGCAGTTATATTAACGTGCGACTTACAATGAATAGGCTACCAACCGCTTACGTTGTTTATTAAGTTTAGATCTTAAGTCAAAACAACAACTTGACTTTGAAGAGGGTCAGCGTCTGACGCGGTTAAAGTTAACCCACTTACACATACAGTACAGCAGTAATGACGAAGAACTGTTTCTAAAAGAGTTATTGTGGTGAATGTAATACAGGACACAGAAACCAGTGTACTTTGTAAACAGAAATACGTAAGTCAAATATTCAACATTATGGATGAAGGAAACGTTCACTTAAACAGGTGACTTTGCATCACAACTGTTTTTTCGGTTATATAAATTCAACTGAATGCAAAATATTGTTTTTAAAATATACGACGTTAATAATATTGCAATTAATATTATTATCGTCGTATAATTTTTCAGTATAAAATTAAATTGCGCGATACAAGTATTCATAACTGAACACTTATTTCCTTTTAAAATTATCGGCTTTGCTTTAAATTTTGCATTTTTAATGCATTTTTTAAAAAATAATAAGTTTAAAATTAATAATCATTTACTCCTATATTAACCATATATATATATATATATATATATATATATATATATATATATATATATATATATATATATGTCGACGCACACAAAAATCAAACACTACAACACAGTCATAAAACCGGAGGTACGAGTTTTATTATATGCAAGCGCTCGTATTATATGCAAGCGAGACGCTAGCACTTCACACAAAAGCTACCACGAAAGACATTTTGAAGGAAGAACGCAAAATATTGAGGAAGATCCTTGACCCAAGATTAACAGAAGACGGATACAGGTTGCACTCCCGGAAGACCACAGAGAAGATATCGAACCTGGCAGCAGATATCAGAAGGAGGCTTCAATTCTATGGACACATCAGTAGACTCCCAACAACGAGACTTGCCAACAGAATCCTTAAGTATATACAAAGAGTCAAATCAACAACGGCGTGGATCACACAAGTCAGATTAGACCTACATGACGCAGAAATAGACTCAACAGACATTGAAGACAGGAACGCATGCAGGAAAAAGATGCTCGGGTGGAAAATGCCAGAAAATGAAATCTTAAAGAGAGTAGGGGTAAAATGGACGGAGGAGCGGAAGAGGATCCATGGGGACAGGATGAGGGAGGTGTGGAGGATTAGAAGGAACAAGACATGAGTCGAAGTGTTTTGCGTGATCCAACAGGGTCTATACGCAAATAATAATAACAATATATATATACACACACACCACCCATATGGTACCGTAAACAAGAATAATTCAGTAAATATAAACCAAAAAAACATACGAAATGAACAATAATTTTTTAATAAATAACGTGAATTAATAATATATTACTAAAAAGAAAGCATTGGCGAATTCATATTATAACATGAGCTGTTAGGCGGATCTTGATTCCTAAATCACTTTTTGAGAGGTTATTTAAAATTTTTCTGTGAGTGCCTGCACGCGCGTGCGCGTATACGCACTCTCACGTTCACAATTTTGCATACAATTAATCTTTTATACAATATTTATAAAATAAAATAAAAATTTTAATAAGCAAATTTTAAAAATCAAATGCTAAATGAAAACGTCAAATGTTTTAGTTTAAAATCACATTTTGTAAGTTAAAATGTAAATTTTGATATTTTAATATTCAAATTTTGAAAAAATACAGCGCGATTTTTGAAATTTAAAATAAAAATTACAAATCAAATAACTATCCTAAAGCAAAATTAATATTTTGAAAATGACAATGAAATATTTTAATTTAAAATGCAAATTTAGAAAGTAAAAATAAAATTTTCAAAATTGAAACGAAAAATTATAAAATATAAAGGAAGTTATAAAATAAAGATTGTTAAACTTAAAATGCAAATTTTCAAAAATTAAAAATTAAAATGGTAATTTTTAAAGTTAAAATGTAAATGTTTTATATGAAATAAAATTTTTTTAAACAAATTGTAAATTTTTAAATGTTAATATTTAAAAATTACAAGGAAATTTTAAAGATTAAAATAAAAATTTTAAATATTAAGATGCAAAATTTGCATCTTTAAATTTTAAAATTTTCATTTTGAAAATTAAAATTAGTATTTCTTTAAGTTTATTGGTTATTTTACGTTGAAATGCACATTTCAAAAATATAAATAAAAAATTAAAATTTTGAAAGATAAAACAAAAAGTTTTAAATAAAAATGTAAATTTTGTAAGTAAATATGAATATTTTTATAAATGCTAATTTGAAATAAAATGTAAATTTTCATAATAAAAATTGCAATTTTCATAATTAAAATGGAAATTTTAAATGCAATTTTATATTGTTAAAAATACAAATTTTACATTAAAAATGCAAAATTTTAAAATTAAAATTGTGAAAAAACGGTACATCACAAATTGAAATGAGAGGAACTCGACATAGTGAAGGATTACTTGAACTTAGTCAATATAAAACTGAATCAAACATCAAAAACACCATAAGAGATGCCATTATTTACCATAAGATTGCTTATAAGTGATAGTTATAATAAACAAAAACTTAAAACAATTAATTACCGAAACAAGGTACGACAACACATAAAACCACAGCCTACCTGATTAATTAAGTTAGCTACGTTTAAAAAGCCTGGACAACAGTGATCAAGTGAACAGTGTTTAATTAAACTTAGGAGGCTGGCAATGTTCTTAATAAACCATATTATCGCAAAGGCCGTAGCAATACAGCATGACCGAGCATTCAACAAGGTTATTTCCTCGTCATGTATCAAGTGCTAATAAATCGCGTAATTAATAAAAAATAATAGCGCACGCAACTGTCTCGTCGACAAAATGGAAGCGAATTTCCAAAAGTAATGTTGTATCTTACCCATTTATCACGTCTGCGAGACAGCTGCGTGATGATGACGTTATTATTTTTACACACAACTATTATTAAATCTAAATAGAAAAATAATTTCTAATTTAATAAATTTAACAAATCTATACTATCCACATAGAAAACACCGTACAACTAATCAGTAAATAATGTACAAAGAAGTGAGTCAAATGAAGCAATGTAAAGTGTTGGGTGTTGAGTGTGGGCTACTCCCTCCGGGATGATTAAGGCAATAAAAACTTTTAACTTTATTAGAGGCAGTTAGCTGAAGGTGTGTAACTTGGATTTAATGTTACAGTTAGGCTTGCGCTATAAGGATCGATCTTCAGATTTACCCCACAGTGACTTTATTTGTGTAACTTGGATTTAATGTTACAGTTAGGCTTGCGCTATAAGGATCGATCTTCAGATTTACCCCACAGTGACTTTATTTGTGTAACTTGGATTTAATGTTACAGTTAGGCTTGTGCTATAAGGATCGATCTTCAGATTTACCCCACAGTGACTTTATTTGTGTAACTTGGATTTAATGTTACAGTTACGCTTGCGCTATAAGGATCGATCTTCAGATTTACCCCACAGTGACTTTATTTGTGTAACTTGGATTTAATGTTACAGTTAGGCTTGGCCTATAAGGATCGATCTTCAGATTTACCCCACAGTGACTTCATTTGTGTAACTTGGATTTAATGTTACAGTTAGGCTTGCGCTATAAGGATCGATCTTCAGATTTACCCCACAGTGACTTTATTTGTGTAACTTGGATTTAATGTTACAGTTAGGCTTGCGCTATAAGGACCGATCTTCAGATTTACCCCACAGTGACTTTATCTGTGTAACTTGGATTTAATGTTACAGTTAGGCTTGCGCTATAAGGATCGATCTTCAGATTTACCCCACAGTGACTTTATTTGTGTAACTTGGATTTAATGTTACAGTTAGGCTTGCGCTATAAGGACCGATCTTCAGATTTACCCCACAGTGACTTTATCTGTGTAACTTGGATTTAATGTTACAGTTAGGCTTGCGCTATAAAGATCGATCTTCAGATTTACCCCACAGTGACTTTATCTGTGTAACTTGGATTTAATGTTACAGTTAGGCTTGCGCTATAAGGATCGATCTTCAGATTTACCCCACAGTGACTTTATCTGTGTAACTTGGATTTAATGTTACAGTTAGGCTTGCGCTATAAGGATCGATCTTCAGATTTACCCCACAGTGACTTTATCTGGAAGTCACAGCACAATGCTGGAAGGTAAAGTAATATTCCAAGTGTATCGTGTTAAAAAAAGGATTATTAAAATTAGATTTTCTCAAAATTAGCCTTAAAGGTATCTTTTTTAAGTCCTGAAAAGAAAACTTATCACAAAAAATTGAAAACCGGCTTCACTTCTTGAAATTCGAAAGTACAATTTTACTCAGATTGGTTACAAGTGACAAAAAGAGTTTTTTACTTGAATAGCTGCCAGCCGGTGTGTCCGAGCACTTCACTGGACCGATTTTAATGAAATTTACCATATACGTTTAGTTTTCAAATATCTTAAACAATTTTTTTGATACATTAACAACAATGTTTAAGCGTTTAAAAAAAATCGATATTTTACAAAATCGGTTTTCAATCAATTTTACTCATGCAGTCCGTAAGTACCCGCACAAAACGTAGTAGTCACCGAATTCCAAAACTTCCGGCTGTAAAAAGAATTGTAAATCGTCCAATTTCATGAAATCTTTACTCCAAATTACGGTCACTTGTATACATAACTCGACAGTGTAATAAATTATAAATAAAATAACACTGTTAAGGAGGATATGAAAAAATAACAAAAAGGTTTGCTTTGTTTATACGATTTACTCTTCGAGTAACTTCCTTTCATTTCAATTTGTCTACACTGATTTATATTTTATTTATCAAAATATTTTATCAATTATTTATCAAAAAAATTTATAAAAATTTTAACAAAATCAGAAAAAAACAAATTAAAGAAGCCTACAGATTTTTAGGTACAAACTCTATTTTTAAAGTATTTTTGGAGGTTATTTTATTTTGAAGGGTGTCTTTTGGTGGGTATTTTTTTTAACATGATAAATTTTTATTAATGTTTTTGCAGCACATATTTATGGACGTGTTTTTGCATTACCATTCTATGGATGTAAAAATGCCATTAAAACTTTTATAATACGGATGTCCCTAGTATTCCCTATTGTGTGAAATAAAAATACCCTGTAAACCAGCAAGGGGTACAGGGTACAGGGAATGTTTAGAGGTTACCTTGTTAGCAAGCATTAAATTTCTATCTCACAGTACTGTTACCATAGAGAAAACATAGTCGTACAGTATGTTTCTAAAGTGTACGGTCTGGTTTGGGATCGAGGCATACAAGGTACTATAGCAACATAAATCTTACTTGTTTTGTTTTCCATCTGGTCACCTCTGTGTTCTTTCCCTTGCAAAATAGCTGAGTAAGCCCTACACGCAGGACCTGACTTCTTAATCAGTTTTTTTGGTGAGCCGTCAAAAATTTCGTGTTGTGTTTGTGCACTCTCACTTTCGCAATTTTAATCCGATTTGATTCAAAAGTGGCACAAAGATCGATTTTGGTAATCTTCTTTTCGACTTAAAACGTTCTCCGACATCTACCAATTCCTAGCTTCCATAGACTTTAATCCAATCTCTCTCTCACTTCCTTACCAATTCCTTCTCTCCAACTAAGTCTCGGTCTTCTTTTGCTACCATCTGGTTTACATTTTATAATCTGTTTGGGAAATCGATTTTCGTCCATACTTTGGACATGATCAACAACCAGTTGTTTTGTCTGGATATCGCCTACATCCATGGCTTTCTTGAATTTTGTACCTTTTCGATTTTGGATATACCTCGACAAATAGTTACTAAGCGAAATCCGTCTAACAGTTTCAAAATGGCGTCCATCTGATATCTTAAAGAAATCGTAATTTTTCACTATACAATTTTATGAAAACCTGATTTTTACCATAGTCATTAAAATGTGCATAATCAAATGAAATTAATATAATGAATTTGACGGAGGTCAGGGTTCATTTTCGAATTACGGATGTAAAGTTTATTTATGCAGATTTAAATTTGGCGATTGTAAAATTATCATTTTAAAATTTTTTTAAATGTTGGAAATTCGCTCGTCAGCGAGACAGCTGCGTGCTGTAATTACTTTAGAAAATTTAAAAGTGAAATTTAAGTTAAACAACTAGATTAACATTTAGGACACAATACAGAGAAGTAAATGGTTTTCAGTTTGACATTAGCCTTAAGGCCGTAAGGGACGGATCGGATAAAACAATTGCAACGCGTGCATTAGCTTCCATTAACCCGAGCGGAGTGGATTTAGCTGTGAACACGTTCAAATAACATCAGTTGTTTGTTGATGGACAGTGAAAACAGAATTACTGGTACTTGCTTACAACGTTGTACAGGAATTAAGGATCAGAACAAAAGGAAAGAAGCAGAAAATGTGTTTTTGGGTCAACGACGTAAACAAAGCAATATCAATAGTCGAGGAGTTCACCTCATTATTTCCTAATTTAATGAATGAAGACGTCCAATTAGTCGGGAGAAATTTATTTTACATCACACGCAATAGCGTCCCATTTAACGAAAGAAAACTGCAGAAACCAAATCAGGGTCAGCCATGTTTGACTAAGCACAGGTAATAATAAACTGGACTGGATACACCGGTACTGTACACAGTGTCATTAGTAATATCCGTGAGACAGGCGTCCACTCATCTACAGTTACGGATGGACCAAACCAGTCAGATTTGTGAAGATGCGGTGCAGTGGACGATAGCGACTTGATTACATCAAGTACATTCAACATGGCGTCCGATGCGTAAGACGTAGTGATGTCTTCCTATTTAGTAATATGTTATTTTGTAGCTGCTAAATGGTTTTAGCATTAGCAGACTGCTAACCACACTTAAAAATAACAGATAATAAACTTGAACTGCAAACTGTTAAATAGCAGGGACAGAGCACACTACTTTTAACCAGCTACGTGCTTCTTAAACGTGAAGCTGCTAATCTAACTGTTGAGTAGCAGATTCATAGCACACCGTTTTCGACCTTCTAACTGCTAACCTCTACTGCTAACTATTGAACCTGTTAAACGTTGAAGCTGCTAATCTTAACTGTTGAACAGCAGGGTCATAGCACACCGTTTTCGACCCGCTAACTGCTAACTGTTGAATCTGTTAAACGTTGAAGCTGTTAATCTAACTGTTGAATAGCAGTCATAGCACACCGTTTTCGACCTGCTAACTGCTAACCTCTACTGCTAACTGTTGAATCTGTTAAACGTTGAAGCTGTTAATCTAACTGTTGAATAGCAGTCATAGCACACCGTTTTCGACCTGCTAACTGCTAACCTCTACTGCTAACTATTGAACCTGTGTAACGTGAAGCTGCTAATCTAACTGTTGAGTAGCAGATTCATACAACACCGTTTTCGACCTGCTAACTGTTGAACCTGTTAAACGTTGAAGCTGCTAATCTAACTGTTGAACAGCAGGGTCATGGCACACTGCTTCCGAACTGCTAACTGCTAACCTCTACTGCTAACTACTGAACCTGTTAAACGTTGAAGCTGCTAATCTAATTGTTGAGTAGCAGATTCATACAACACCATTTTCGACCTGCTAACTGCTAACCTCTACTGCTAACTGTTGAACCTGTTAAACGTTGAAGCTGCTAATCTTAACTGTTGAACAGCAGGGTCATAGCACACCGTTTTCGACCCGCTAACTGCTAACTGTTGAATCTGTTAAACGTTGAAGCTGTTAATCTAACTGTTGAATAGCAGTCATAGCACACCGTTTTCGACCTGCTAACTGCTAACCTCTACTGCTAACTACTGAACCTGTTAAACGTTGAAGCTGCTAATCTAACTGTTGAACAGCAGGGTCATAGCACACCGTTTTCGACCTGCTAACTGCTAACTGTTGAACCTGTTAAACGTTGAAGCTGCTAATCTAACTGTTGAACAGCAGGGTCATAGCACACCGTTTTCGACCTGCTAACTGCTAACTACTGAACCTGTTAAACGTTGAAGCTGCTAATCTAACTGTCGAATAGCAGAGTCATAGCACACCGTTTTCGACCTGCTAACTGCTAACCTCTACTGCTAACTACTGAACCTGTTAAACGTTGAAGCTGCTAATCTAACTGTTGAACAGCAGGGTCATAGCACACCGTTTTCGACCTGCTAACTGCTAACCTCTACTGCTAACTACTGAACCTGTTAAACGTTGAAGCTGCTAATCTAACTGCTGAACACATTGTCAATGTTAATTTCCATGAGTGTTGGTTACTATTCTGAGATTCAGACTATCGTAACTGTTTACTCTGTTAACTGCTAATTTAAATGTTGATTTTTTATATAAATAATAAATGTAATACAATTTAAGTCAAATTTTTACTTTTAATATTTTAAAAATAAAAAGGCTTAAATATTATACTTAAAACATATACCATATTACAGGTAACTATGTGACATACAAATACTTATTTTTCTATTTCACACGCAATTATAAATATATAAATTAATATATAACAAATGACAGTATTGTTTTAGAAAATGTTACTATAATAAAAATAAATATTATCAGAAATATGAGAACCTACAGTAAAATACCTAACAGGAACATTTTATTAATTACGAACATGAATAAATAATGCAACAGCTTAAAAACGATAGGCCTATTGGTACATAGTATAATATTATTTTAATAATTTTTTTTTTAACGTCCGACTATTGTGCACACTTGGGCTAATGCAGACGATGGGATGATTTATATAGCGTATGAAAATGCCAAGCCCTGGCCGGGAATCGAACCGGGGTCCTAGGGGTGAAATTTTTTTTTAATTAATTACTAACTTAAAAATAAAAAAAAAAGTTACTTAAATCATGCAGTGGATACCATAGAAAAAAAGGATAATAATAATTTTAATAATTTTTTAATTAATTACTAACATGAATAAATAAAAGTAACTTAAATCATGGAGTGGGTACCATAAAAAATGGATGCAAGTGCTGTAAAATACTTTTTATATTATGTGCGTCGAAACAAACCAAGCACAATAATTAATTGGATCTTTAAAATTAACATGTTAATGGTATTTTCTCAATACCGTCAGAGGTTTATTAAGAATCATATAGATTGATAATAGGCTGCGGCAACACGTGCCAACCGCACCATACTGCATTGGTTTATGTCAGCTGGCACGATAAGGAAATACAATAATGCATCAATATTATGCTGTGTTTTCCTGCTTATCCTGCTAAGAGCAGTTGTTAGCAGTTGTATCTGTTATTTTTAACTGCTAATTCTAATTAGCATTAACAGATAGCAGCTGCTAAATAAAATTTGCGCTTTTGCCCATCACTACTAAGACGCGGTCTAGTGAACGCTTACATTTATGGGACATCTATCCAATGGTCGACGAGAACGAGCGATCTTGAGAATGTCTTTCTACAAAATTTCCTGATTATAAAGAGATAACGACGAAAGTGTTCGCGTCCAGTATGAACTACTTAAAAGGTGGGTAATATTAGCAGTTCAAAGAACAGCAGACCTGGCATTATATTCTTCATTACTGTACAGAGCGCTCCACGACAGCGCTAGTAGTTTTTCCACCTTTTTAACAATTAACCGTAATTTAAAAAAATGTTACCGTTTCAAATTTAATCGAAATTTTATGCTCTTTCTCCACTAAAAGGTCAAAATTATAATGTTTTGCTGTTCAGCAAGTATTACAGGAACTGCACTGTCGACGTTGAATCACAGCCCGCCATCTTGAAACGGAAATGATTGGGGAAAATATTTACGCATACTTCTTTCGGGCTTCATACAACGTACCTTCGTACAAAATTTCAAAACAATCGGTCAATCAGTTTGACTGAAATTGTGTGTAGGCCAACTCGTCAACGTTAAATAAGAGGCTGCCATCTTGAAATGGAAGTAAATAGGAAATTATGTTACACATACGTCATTTGAGCTTTACACAAGGGCGTATACGTTTGGCCAAAATGGCGTACACTCTATCATAAATCAGAGGAATCCATCTTGAAACAAAAATGAATGGGGAAAAGTCTTACACATACATCTTTCGGGCTTTATACAAGGCACCTTTTCACCAAATTTCAAAACAATCGGCCAATGCGTTTGATTAAAATTGCGTACACTCGTCATCGTTAAATCAGAGGCCCGTCATCTTGAAACGGAAGTAAATAATACAAAAAAAATGTAATATTACGTCACAATACGTCGTTTGGACTTACACAACACTCCAAATTTCGTATCAAATTTCAAAACAATTTCAACACCTTCACACGAAAGTAAGTAGGAAACATGTTACAAGTCTTTTGGGCTTTACAAAAGATATCTTTGCACCCCATTTCAAAACAATCGGTTAATGTGTTTGGCCTACAATTGTCATCGTTCAATCAGAGGCCACCATCTTGAAACGGAAGTGAATGGGAAAAATCTTATACATAAGTCGTTCGAACTTTTTACAACGTACCACCGTATAAAATTTCAAAACAATCGGTCGATACGTTCGGCCAAAACTGCGTTACAAACACACAAACCAAACGCCGAACGGTCGAGTTGAAACAGTCCTCGCTTCGCTCTATTCAGTGTTCCCAAACAGCATTCAGTGAATGAAGGCGGTGTGTCATGACCAGTCGTCTGAAGGCAAATTAAATTATTCATGTGAGAGTAATAGCAATTAATTTTACACGAACCAATGATGCTTGGCTCAATCATTGGTATTAATTAATGTTCGCGCTACTTGTCACGGCCTTGTAACGTTATGTACAACATTGCTAAACCGTTGCGTCACGAGCTGATCGTTACGTTTCGTAACGTGATAGAAGTGAATTTCCAAAAAGTAATATCACGTCACACTAAATACTGTTGCCAAAAGAAACAAAACGATTCAAAATTACGGACGCTTAAGTGCTAATATACAACGTGAGTCAAAAGTACGTGACATTACGTCAACATTTTCTAAGGAACAAAACAAGAGAAAACAGTTTCAATACATATTTTCCCTAAAACGCTTAGTTTTCTATCTAGCTACAATTTTGTTTTTTTAAATAAGAATATTAAAATTTAAAAACCAATTTAGTTACTGACTTGAAATTTGGTACGGATGTCACTTGTATTGTAGCCTAAAACAAATCTTTTAGCTTAGTTTCCTAACTAGCTACAATTTTGTACTTTTTAAATAAAAATAATATTTAAAAACCAATTGAGTTATTGACTTGAAATTTGGTACGGATGTCACTTGTATTGTAGCTTACATAAAACAAATCTTTTAGCTTAGTTTCCTAACTAGCTACAATTTTGTACTTTTTAAATAAAAATAATATTTAAAAACCAATTGAGTTATTGACTTGAAATTTGGTACGGATGTCACTTGTATTGTAGCCTACATAAAACAAATCTTTTAGCTTAGTTTCCTAACTAGCTACAATTTTGTATTTTTTTAAATAAAAATAATAATATTCAAAAACCAACTGAGTTATTCGCTTGAAATTTGGTACGCACGTCACTTGTATTATAGCCTACATAAAATAAATCTTTTAACTTAGTTTTTTATTTAGCTACAATTTTGTGCTTTTTAAATAAAAATAATAATATTCAAAAACCAATTGAGTTATTCGCTTGAAATTTGGTACGCACGTCACTTGTATTGTAGCTTACATAAAATAAATTTTTTAACTTAGTTTCCTAACTAGCTACAATTTTGTGTTTTTTTTTATAAGAATAATATTCAAAAACCAATTGAGTTATTCGCTTGTAATTTGGTACGCACGTCACTTGTATTGTAGCCTATATAAAACAAATCTTTTAGCTTAGTTTCCTAACTAGCTACAATTTTGTGTTTTTTTAAATAAAAATAAAAATATTCAAAAACCAATTGAGTTACTGATTTGAAATTTGGTACGCACGTCATTTGTATTGTAGCCTATATAAAATAAATCTTTTACTGTTTCAAAATGGCGCCTTTATTTTAAAATTGCATGCTAAATTTCATGACTATTATGGAAAACGAACAATAACAATAAAAATAGCTATTTTTACTGAAAACTGTTTTGATACTCATTTATCAAAGTAAAATAAATTTATCATGTCAGTGTTTAGCGTATGACAGACCTGATATTGCAACAATGTATGACCAGTGTTATAGGCTAAGCGTTACCGGACTCTTTTACTTTTTGTCCGATTTTACTAAACAAGATGTCACAACCCAAAATACCGACGTTTATCATCACTGTAAATGTTCAATAACATTACCGATTTTCACGAAATTTGTCAATAAATATTAAAATCAGTCGCCACTTTGAAACGGTAATCTATTTTATTAACAAGCATGGAGAGACTTTCTTACCAAATTTTTGTAAACACCGCCAAACAGCTGAGAGATAAAAGTTGTTTTGACTTTTAGAACAACTTCCTGACGGTATGCCCCGCGAGTTTGACTAACTGTGTACATATTTAAACATTTTAACGACCGCTCTGAACGTATTGAGGTCAAAATCGATTCCAGTTTAAATTATGTATATTCATTTTACCGTAATCAGTAGCCTAATAGATTAGTTCATTTTTAAATTAACTAATAAATATATAATTATCCACTGGATAAACGAAAAAGTGAATGTAATTGTCCTCTAATGGAACGAAATATTCCTGTTTTTGCAAATGCTAAAATTGAAACATACAGCTTTATATTTTTATTTGTGTGTTATTTCAAGGCGAAAAGCACATTGAGGCTACTATCGCCTCCCTAAATGTAAGTGTGAGTGTAAAGTGTTAAAGTCGTAAGTGTGTGTTAAGACTCGGGTACCGCGAGGGACGTCTAAATTCTCTCAATAGATTTAGCTAGTCTATTTTGTAGCTAGTCAATAGTGTAGCTAGTCTATTTTTTTATATTACACATTATATTTTGAGTTCCTAAATGGTAAGTATTTTGTTAATTATTTTCTAAATTCCATCAAATTAAAATCAGTTTTTTTACCCCAAAAAGAAATACATTGATATTATTACTAGATGCTACAGCAGTTATAATCGTAAACTACAAAACCCCTGAAAATAAACCCTGACCGCCGTCGGGTATGTTTTTTTTTTTTTTTTTTTTTTTTTTGCTATTTACTCTCTGACAGTATTTTTTTTCATTTCAAACGTGCCACACTGACTCGAGTCTTGAATCTTTGTTATAACCAGAATTTGAGCGAAATCCAGTGAACTGATTTCGATAGCCGTAACACGTGGTCGTGACAACGTTCAATCGATAATACATCTTGATGCAAAAACACTTCGTGTTTGCTAAATGTTTTAGGTTAGTTCACGTTTAGAAGAGCTAGACAGAAATATTGGACATCTCGGCAAATATCTAAAACGTGTTCCTCAACAAACGAATACGGATTGAATCTAATGCACCGACCTGCCCTCTGAACGTCCACTCATACATCTAGAAAGTGTAGCCGCCTCGGTGGCCTAGTTGATAGCGTACTAGGCTTTCACCCCGAGGAAACGGGTTCGATTCCCGGCCAGGGCTTGGCATTTTCATACACTATAAATCATCCCATCGTCTGCACTAGCCCAAGTGTGCACAATAGTCGGACGTTAAACACAAAAAAAAATCTAGAAAGTGTAATTTTATCACTAGACAAAGTAGTTCTTATAGGAAAAGTTAAGTGATCTTGAAAAAAATCGAATGGATCTATCCGTTTTCACATCTAAGGGGTAACAATAGAGGAGGTTTTTTTTGATGTCTGTTAGTGCGCGCGCGTACTTGACTTCATTTTATTAATTTAGCATGCAGATCGATATGTCGGGCCTTTTTTTTTATCTAAAAACTATAGAAAATCAATGTTTCAAAATCGACTTTAATTTTACTTATGTTGTTTAACACAATTTGTTCAATTGTATTAAACAAGAATATAAACAAAACGTAGCCTATATATCGATATATTACTTTAAAATATCGTTTTTTGAAGTTACGTAAAATAATTAATTAGTCATACACAAGACAATTCATGATTCAGGTCCGTAACAAATATGAAATTTAAAAAACTTACGCTTCAAAGTAAACTGGAAACCCCTAAACATAAACACTGACCGCCGTCGATTTTTTTCCTGTATACTCTCTGACAATAATTTTGTTTTATTTCAAACGTGCCACGCTGAATCGAGTCTTGAATCTCCGTATAATATAACCAAAATTTGAGCGAAATCCAATGAACCGATTTTGAGAAATCAGGATAATATATATTTTTTGAAATTACCAAAACCAGAGACAATAAGAGAAAAGCATGAATCAGAACAATACGGCTTTATGAGTGAAAATGTTATATTTACGGCGCCATGAAAAATATCGCTATAACACAATCACTATAAAGTCCACGCCCTTGGATTATATGAAACTCTTGCTGCAAGAAGGGGAAATAAGGTTTGTTTATGATTCACATCTCGCGGGAGAATTCTTCGCAACAGCCGTTGTTGCGATGTTTCTGTTAAATTGAGTGAAACTGAACGGTAACTCTGCAAAGTAGCCACACTAACTGTTCCGCTCGGAGAAACATTTCAACATATTAAGATTCAACTGGCGGCTATCGAAAACATTAAATCGAGCGAACCTGTTGTACAGTCCCTTTAAATATGATTCGTACGTCACGTGTTACATTTAATCTCTAAAGGAATTAGATTTTATAAATCTTTAATCTGTAAGAATAAGGAGCCATTTTAAAACATAAGGAAGTGTCCAACAAAATTTGCGGTCATAAATGCACGTGCCGTGCGACCAGCCTCGTGCGCTTGGTATTTTGAAACGTCACTCACGGAAGCGTGGCTACCGAAAGCTACAAGAATCGATTTTGGAAACTAAAATTAGCTTTCTTTCTTTCACTGCACTAAACAGTTCACGATTTATTCTCAAAAAATTTTGAAAATATTGTCATCGACCTCAAGTGATGATAATCATCAAACAATTTACGCCTTTTTTGATCGGGTTTACCCATTCGTGTCTTTTGTCAAAGAGTACAACAAAACCAAGTCATCGTCACTGCTACCACTACTATAATCGTCAAATCAAAAAATGGCAGATGAAATTCCCACGCTTATATACATCTTGAGGCCACTAGCGCCACGCTGTAACCGCATGTGTGGCTGTAGGTCAGCCTGCTAAGAACAATAGTGGGACAGAGAGAAACAATGTGCGAGAGAGAGATCGAGTTCCCACTCTCACCCCAGAACTCCCTCCTTCTTCGCTATCCTGAACAGTAACATAATCTCAGTAAAAGTTTGTAGTCTCAGATTGGAGACTGTGTCACTGGCCTGTTGGATGGAGCGGGAGGGGAATTCTCCTACATGCGCGAGAAATTCTCGCGCAGACTGTTTACTACGTGGTTGGACTATACTATTCAAACATCAGTGGCTTGCGTGGCCAGCCTAAAAATTATGTATTCAATTTAAAACATTGCGTGTTTGAACAAATTAACATAGGCCTTCCACACTTTTAGATAATCCAGGAAGTAGAATAATTAAAAAAAGTTAACAATAACACTGTTTTTAAAGACATTAATTAATGGTGGAATATTTTTGTTAATGTTACTATTTATCCGGACATGTTTTATTTGCAAATACATTGTAAAGAACAAACATGACTTTTTTTTAGTTTAGATTATTTTAGGCACTTGAGAACCAGAACTTACTGTCTTGAAACGTAATGCACGAAGACAGATATAACAACAAAAAGTAATAATAGAAGCACACGATTGTCTCGCAGACGTGATGGAAGCGAATTTCCAAAAAAATACAATACTGCAATATTTTTTTGTACATATTTGACCACTCAGAAAATGTTCTTAATTTCAACGTTCTTACCATGTAAAACGTTCCAACGTAAAAAATTTATGATTTAATTATTTTTATGTGTATTTTGTAATAAAAAATTATCATTCAATCCACTACACGAAGCTTGGGATCACTTATAACGTGCTTGGTTTGCTATTCTTCGATCAAGACAAGCAAGACTTACAAATACGTTATTTAATCTTTAACGAAACGAGCGAAGCGAGGTCTCTGTTTCGGTATTTGGTTTGTGTGTTTGTTGTTTCGTAGTCTTGGCCAAACGCTTTATTGTTTTGAAATTTGGTACGAAGGTATCTTGTATTGTCAGATACACATAAAACGACGTATGTGTAAGATTACTTCCATTCACTTCCGTTTCAAGACAGCGTCCTCTGATTTATAATAACGAATTTACGCGGTTTTGGCCAAACGCATCGACCAATTCTTTTGAAATTTGGTACGAAGGTATCTTGTATTGTCAGATACACATAAAACGACGTATGTGTAAGATTACTTCCATTCACTTCCGTTTCAAGACCGCGTCCTCTGATTTATAATAACGAATTTACGCAGTTTTGGCCAAACGCATTATTGTATTGAAATTTGGTACGAAGGTATCTTGTATTGTCATTTAAACGACGTATGTGTAAGATTACTTCCATTCACTTCCGTTTCAAGACCGCGTCCTCTGATTTATAATAACGAATTTACGCAGTTTTGGCCAAACGCATTATTGTATTGAAATTTGGTACGAAGGTATCTTGTATTGTCATTTAAACGACGTATGTGTAAGATTACTTCCATTCACTTCCGTTTCAAGACAGCGTCCTCTGATTTATAATAACGAATTTACGCAGTTTTGGCCAAACGCATTATTGTATTGAAATTTGGTACGAAGGTATCTTGTATTGTCATTTAAACGACGTATGTGTAAGATTACTTCCATTCACTTCCGTTTCAAGACAGCGTCCTCTGATTTATAATAACGAATTTACACAGTTTTGGCCAAACGCATTATTGTATTGAAATTTGGTACGAAGGTATCTTGTATTGTCATTTAAACGACGTATGTGTAAGATTACTTCCATTCACTTCCGTTTCAAGACAGCGTCCTCTGATTTATAATAACGAATTTACGCAGTTTTGGCCAAACGCATTATGGTATTGAAATTTGGTACGAAGGTATCTTGTATTGTCATTTAAACGACGTATGTGTAAGATTACTTCCATTCACTTCCGTTTCAAGACAGCGTCCTCTGATTTATAATAACGAATTTACGCAGTTTTGACCAAACGCATCGACCAATTCTTTTGGAATTTGGTACGAACGTATCTTGTATCTTGCATAAAGCCCGAACGGCATAAATTGATAGCGGCCTCTAACTTATGATGACTGTGAGTAGTTTTGACCAAACGTACTGATGAATTGTTTTGAAATTTGGTTCAACGGTAGGCTATCTAGTATAAAACCCGAAGACGTTATGTTTCACTTCCCATTCACTTCCGTTTCAAGATGGAGGACTCTAGTTTAACGATGGCGAGTGTACTTGTGTAAAATTTCCACAAAAGTGGTCCACTCACATTTTTTCTAAGTATTGGCGGAAAAGGTTACGAGCGTGTCCATGAACAGAACTGTGGCCACTGGCAAGTCTAGTGTTCTTTGAACAACTAATTTAATATTCAATACAATACATTTTTATACTCAGTTCGAAAATATTCAACGGTTTTTAATTTCCAAAAATATTTCAGAATAGACAAACGCACGTTACTCAAATCAGTATAAATTGCGTAAGATAATGAATTATAGTCTATCTTAATTTGTGATCTGAGAGGGCTGCTAACCTTCACACGCTCTGTCGCTGCTTAATAGATTTTGAAAAATAAATTCCAAATACGTAATCACTGAAGTGTACATTTACACTTTAACAAAATTGAACATAACTAACTAAACAACATAGTTTGCAATTATATAATTGTTGAGCTGTTACAGAGAGAGACTTACATTTGGAAGACGCACCCACAAGGTGAATTCAGATTTAATTGCATACAAAAAGTATACTCGTAGTACAAAACTATTGTAACTTGCAATCAGAATAAGAGCTCTGCTCAACACTCTCCTTGTAATAAAAACAAAATTCCTGATCAACCAATTAAAAATCAGACCAATTTTCCGGTTGTTCTGTTGAAATGAATGTGAGAAAGTCTGTGCAATATTTTTACTCTTAATAAATTCACTCACAAATAAATAATTATAAAAGAGCAAACACTACGACTTCTGTAGCAACGTTTTATTTAAATTTACAAATTAAATTGAATAATAATGTTCTTTAATGGACATTTTAAAAACAGGAGTAAGTAAAAAAAGAAATCTAAAATGAATTATTACTTTTGAAGACAGGAAGAGGGTTAAAAAATAATTTGCATGCAAAGAAGGAAGAAGGGAAGTCTTAACTACCCTTGTTTTAGCCGCGATATGAATATTAAAATTCCCCCTTGAAGGCTTTCAAGTCTCTGAAATACACGTACATTTATTCTCTTCGCTTCTGGGCGGAAGGGAGAGGAAGTGTTGCACAATATTTGCTAGTTAACTTGGCACCCATGGATAGCGGAAGGGCATTGTTGAAAGAACCTAATTACTGAACTTGTATAAGCACTGAAGAAATTCAAAAATTGAAGACACTGCCCTAACATAAAAAATAGGTTTATTGTTAATCAAATAAATTGTTTTAAATAAACAAATCGAATTTGTTAACTCCTTTTTCTCCTCTTTATTCACTCCATCCGCTCTTCCCCTCGCCGTTGTCCTCCTTCTTAATCCTTTCTTCTTCCTCCTCTTCTTCACGTCGTCGTCCACGTCCTCCTTTTCCTCCTCTCTTCCCCCTCTTTCTCTTCTCGTTCTCCTTTTCCTCCTTCTTATTCTCTACTCCGCTCTTCCCCTTGCCGTTGTCCTCCTTCTCAATCCTTTCTTCCTCCTCCTCACGTCATCGTCCTCGTCCTCCGTTTCCTCCTTTCTTCCCCTCTTCCTCTTCTTGTCCTCCTCCTTATTCACCTTCTCTGCTCCCCCTCACCGTTGTCCTCTTTATCAATCCTTTCTTCTTCTTCTTCCTCCTCCTCCTTCTCACATCGTCGTCCTCATCCTCATTTTCCTCCTCTCTTCTACCTCTTCCTCTTCTCGTCCTCCTTGTCATCCTCCTTATTCACCTCTGCCTTCCCTCGCCGTTGTCCTCTTTTTCAATCCTTTCGTCTTCCTCCTCCTCATCACATCGTTGTCCTCATCCTCATTTTCCTCCTCTCTTTCCCCTTTTCCTCTTCTCGTCCTCGTCTTCCTCTTATTCGTCGTCATACTCCAAACCTTCGTCTCCTTGTCCAAATTCACATTTTGTTTGGCTAATAAGAATCGCCTTCCGGGCTTGCTTCAGTTTCCGCCCAAGCTGAATGAACTCCACTCTTTCGGCAGACCAACTGCATGCTTTTTCAAAATTAGGAGTAAATTTATTCTACTCCTCTTCCTCTTTCTTATTCTCTACCACTACTACCACCACTTCCGTTTTGTTTCCTTTCCAAATCCTCGGGGATCCGGAGAAGGTCTTTATGTTTTACAGTCGTTTCAAATCCTTTTAATCTCCCTCACAATATTCATTTTTCTCTCCGTACAGTACCGATGTGTCCACATATTATCACTTTTTCTCTGGCTTTACTTTCAATCGGTCACACTTCCACAATGTTTTGTTGAATTCACTTATTCTGCATCCTGTTTCCATTCTTGCCACATTTTAGTTGGACTTTTTTAGCTTTCTATTACGAGTTATTCTTAAATTCTTCTTCGGTACTTACATTCCTCATTGTCTTTTATTAGACAGTTTCGTTTCGATTTATTCTCCAACTGTATTTCAAGTTGGTACACATTCTCCTTTATTTCAAGTTTGGTACACTGACTGTATTTTTATCGTCCACAATCCGAGCAAAGGCAGACGAACCGATTTTGAGAAATTCGGCCGATAGCTGGAATTTACCGGAAACAAAATGCCAGAAAGTTTAGGCACCATTTATTTTTATCATAAAAGACCACATTTTTACAAAACATAAATGTCACGCGCACTTAAATATAACTTCCACGCACAAAAACTTTGTTCGAACGTTACTGCGTGGGTTCTAAATCTTTATTGTTGCAACGGCTCCAGACATTACATAGATCTGACTTTCTGTTCTTCCCCACGCCCTCTCTTCCCTTTCACCCAT
>CM040183.1:24288553-24596053 GCA_022606455.1 Callitettix versicolor | reverse complement strand
CTCATCTACCTGGATCATACTCATCTACCTGGATCATACTCATCTACCTGGAACTTATTATTATTCTTGAACTTAATATCAAGCTCCTTCATTTTCTGTGTAACGTGTGATTTCCAGTTAAACTCTGAATCCAAATTCATTCACAAATATTTAACTTAATTTCTATATGGAATAACTTTACTGTTAATATTACTTAGTACAACATACCCTTTTTTATAAGTAAATTTAATACGGGTTGATTTAGAGTCGTTAAGTCTCATACGCCACTTCTTGCTGCACAAATTAACTTTCAGGATGGATTTCTGCAGTTTTTCTGTTGCTTCTCTAACATTACCGCCCAACAGCTGGTATTCCAAGAGATTTATTGCGCACCAAACCGTTGTTATTCTTGGAGATTACGTGGATTATCCATCCAGCAAAACTATCCGTCTTTACAACAAACGCATATCCAATGCTCCATCGCTACTGAAGTGCTTTGAAATTTGAAGATTCTGAGAAAAGTCTTGTTTAGTTTTCTCTAAAATAGTTTTTTTTTTAAAATTAAATAAACACAACGACACATAGACAAACTACATACCAAGTTTCATCAAAACCGGTCTCCAGTTCACTCAACGTCCCGGTAAAAAAACACGTTTTTGATCTCAAAGAACCAGATTTCAAAGTATGCTTTCGTTATACTTCAAGTAACATACAATCTGTGCGTGTCCAAGTGGTACTAACCGTTCAGTATTATTAATTACGCAGACGCATTTCAACAAAACGTGTTTCAACAGAGAGGTCAACGAACATAATAAGATGATGATGGTAGGCTAAATTATGTGCTAAACAAACGGCGGTTGTTTACAGTTGTCGCTTATTAATCTGTGACAGGAGTAGATCTAACCCCTGACCTCAAAGAATAGTATTTGTTGGCCAAACTGTTATGTTAAACAGACATTGGAACAATTAAAGCCTATTCAGAAGGTCAAGTACCAGCATGCTGGTGGTGTGACGACACGCAAAGCAAAGCATTGGTCATGCACTTGGTAGCCAGGCTGCTGTCGTGTGCGCGTGCGTGTGTATGACTTTACATTAACCTACACGTTTCTACACTACACACTTTAAAGCTGATTACGACAGTCAAATTAAAAAAAAAAGTATTTAAAGTACATGAATTTTCCGGGTTTGAATCATTCAACCAACGCGTTGAAATTTCGCACTATGAAAGTTTTAAGTAAACACAGCCTTTTGAATAAGTATTTTATTTTCTTTAATGGATACAAACATGTTAGTTTAGTTAGTAATCCTTTATTAGGCTACATACACTTGTCCGTGAGTAAAGACGGCATTTAGTAAATACAATCCTGCTCTTTGAAGTGTTTGTTCCTGCGACTTCTTTATAGTGATAGCAAACGCAATTCTAATAGGTAACTGTCACCTAGTCAATTGAAAAGGCGTGCTTCATAACCTTTAACTGTAGTTTGACATTTTAATTATACTTCGTATTATATTATGTCTGTATTAAAATAGATAAACGCATGATGAAAGGAGAAATCACAAATATATTTGTGTAAAAACAGTGTCCAAAACATGTGTTTGGCATTCGAAATGCTTGGAGACTGTCAATAGGGTCGCATAACCTATAAGTTTAATGACTTTTTACTGGTTCTAGGCACGTTATGTAAAAAAGTGGCATTTTTATTGGGATTGTCTATTCGTGATTAATAAGTTAGCTTAGTAAAATAAACAAAATATTGTCTGATTTGTGATGCCGCGCATGCGCATCCAAGATGCCGTTTTGTCTATGACAGTTAAACGTGTCTTTTATTAAAAAATTTTCCACAAACAGTAAGTTTTAGCGCAAAATCGTTTTGCAATGTCAGAAGCCGGTTAAAAAAATTTAAAAAACCAGTATAGACACTTCATTTATGAGAAAAGGGATGTGGATTCGAGAAATAATATATACGGTACGGATTGAACGGATTTTCCAGGATAATGAACCTTTTCACAGTACAAAAAACAAAAAATAAAGTAACAGCTGTGTTAGATAAACATTAATTCCGCCCTCGCAACACAATAGACCTAATGTTTTTATATTATTTACAGTATATATTTATATTATACAATATATAGGTGTCCTTTTTATAAAACCCACCACAGTAAAATTTACACAAAACTTCAAATGTAAGAGACCTTATGAAATTTGAGATTTTTACAATTCGACAGACGCTTTCTAATACTGTTTCGTCACTAATATCACAATTAGAAAACCCCGTTTCAAAACTGATTTTAAAGTCTTCAGCAATAAACTAGTTTCAAACTTAGGCTACTTGTACAGACGCAACCGAGCGGAGCAGAAGCAAACAAGCCTATATTTAGTGAACTTGCGTCAATACGTGAAATAGTCTTGATTCTTGAAATAGTCATCGTATCTCAGTGAACAATTAAGTAGCCTGAACGCGCGCAGAGAGGGGTATTGAGTTGTTGGTTGTTGTTTACAAACTTGATCAAATAGAATTACGAGTTCCCGGAAAATTCGATACGGAAATTATCGAAGAAAATTCCGCTTAATTGCTCAAAACCGGTGCATCAAATTTTCAGAAAACTGATACCGAAGTAAATCCTTTAAAACTGAACTAAAGAAATTTACTGTTTCAGAATAGATCTATAATAAAATTGTGAAGCACGTGCTTTTAAAGCAGGTAAGAGCCTTTTTACACGACTGCCACAAAAGGAGTGTATGTTTTCAGTACCTGGGTAAGTATGTATGTTTGTTCCATCATAACTTCTTAACAGCTCGTCCGATTTTGATCTACCTTAGCTCGTTGGATTCCTCACCACCAGGAGTGTCAGAGGCTACATAATTTTCACCAAAACTAACCCCAATGAGGTAAAATTGGGGTGAAATAGATAGGATGAACTTATAACTAATTTCATATAGGATAAATAAGTTGCTAGGATTAAATCATAAATTTTTAAATAACTTATGTACAAGTGTAAAACAATTACTAGGGACTATACAATAGAAATCACTAAGATTTGACCACTGAAAGCAATAGAAAAACACTCACTTCGGAACCTATAGGCCTAGAATTACCGCTAAAGTTTCAGCTGATTCAGGGTGTTGAGCTGGGAAAAATGACACAATCGGCCCTGAACACAATCGGCCGAGCCAAATCGGTGTTATGAATATCGGAAGGAATGGTAGACAATCTAACGATAGGCTTTGTCCAAAGGTCAGGCACGTTACGACACCCGCTTTTCAAATCAAAGTAAATAGCGAACATCGTGCAATAGTTGACGCGACAAAAATTAAATAATTCGAAAATTAAAAATCACAAGTAATTGATTTAAACTGAAATACAAATTTTCCAATCTGATACATGCTAAGTCCAATCGGTGTATGCCGTACATGGAGACAGGATCAGCGCCGGGACTTGGCAGTGCCTACTTACAGTTTTTTCTTTTTTTAAATCGCAAAAAAGGGTATTTTTTAGTGGCTTAGTCACTAATAATGGCTAAATAAAAATAATTACTTGAAAAAAATAAAAAACACCAATACTAAACACAAAATACAAAAAAATATATACACAATTTTTTTATATTTCATAATTAAAAGAAATGAATGTCTGAAATACAATTCATTAAAAAATATAAAAACAAGGTATTAGAATAAATGCTGAAAAATATTTTCCGAGTATTTAGTTAATAAATTATGAATTTACACGTTAAGTTCATACAATAAATGCAGTCGGGGGCTGTTTAGTGCAAATATATTGAGATGCAGCCCCTGACTGGATTTACTGTATGAACTTAACTGTGAATACGTAATTTATTAACTAAATACTCGGAAAATATTCTTCAGCATTTATTCTAATTCCTTGTTTTTATATTTTTTAATGAATTGTATTTCAAATATTCATTTCTTTTAATTATGAAATATAAATTTTTTGTATATATTTTCTTGTATTTTGTGTTCAGCAGTCTTGTTTTTTATTTTTTAAGTAATTATTTTTATTCAAACACAAACTATATATTAACTAGTAGCAGACCTCGCAGTATACTAGTGGTGGGGCAGAAAACACCAAACTGTTTAAAAAAACTGCTTTTCTATAAACGTCAAACAAACTGCTTTTTCAAACGGAAACAAGCAGTTTGATTTGGACTGATTTATGATTTGTTAAACAAGGAACGGACTGTTCTATTCGAACGTTGCCGTAAGCGCTAAAACTGTTTTCCTGCTAACTGCTTTTCTTCTACCTGCTTTTATGCTTTTTCCCTTTACTCCAAAGTTGCTTGTTGCTTGTAGTGAAGTAAGAACTGTTCGGTCGATGTCAACGTTTATCTCTATTTTATTGCGAGTTGTAGTAACAACTTCTCACATTTTGTAGATACAGAGCCTAATTTTATTTAAACATATTTTTATATTTATTATCAATCATCAATATTTTTTAATCAACTAAAAATATTCTAAATCGTTTGCATTTTGGTAAATATGCAAAGGACTATTTAATTTTTAAATAAAAAAAAATGCTTCTATTAGAAATTCATTGCATTATGTAAATATAAAATGGCATACATAATTATTACGTTTTGAGAATGTAATTTAATTATTACTACACTTATAAGGATTATTTTTATCCTTTCTGAATGCTTTATACCCAAAAACAATTTAAGGACATGGTGGTAATGGGAAAGAAAAAGTAGTCTTAGAAAACTGAACGTATGTGCTTTATGTTTTAGCTGCTAATACAACTTTGAGTTTCAGTTTTCTAAACCTGTTTTTTTCCAACTGTTTTAAAAAGCGGCTTTTTTTCCTCAACAAACAGTTTGTTTACGTTTTGTAAAAATAGCAGAAACGCCCACCTCTACAGTATACTTTTAACTAATATTCAGAGCTCTCCGCAACAGCGCTTCTTACTTTTTTCCGCCGATTTACCGGTAACCGTAATTTACGAAAAATGTTACTGAACCTATTTCACTGGAAATTTTAAGCTCTTTCTCCACGAATCGGTCAAAATTATGATAGATTTGCTGGTACAGGAAATAACCAGCAACTGCACTACCAACGCTGAATCAGAGCCCGCTATCTTGAAAAAGGAAGAAGTGATGGGGGAAAATCTTACACATACGTCTGTCAGGTATTATACACGATACCTTATTAACAAATTTAAAAATGCGTTTGATTAACACTGCGTACATCTTGCGCTGTCACAGCAGGCCATTTTGAAACGGAAGTAAACACGGAAAAAATATTACGCTTAGGCCTACGTCACGATATGACTTCATACTAAATTTCAAAACAATCGTTTGGCTAAAATTGCGTACACTCGTTGTTGTAAATGAGAAGTCGCCATCATGAAACGGAAGTGAATGGGAAAAAGTCTTACACACACATATTTCGGGCTTTATACAAGGTACCTCCGTGCCAAATTTCACAATAATCGGCCAATGCGTTTGATTGAACTTGCGTACAATCGTCATCGTTAATCAGAGGCCCGCCGTCTTGAAACGGAAGTAAATACGAACAAATGTCATATTACGTCACAACACGCCCTTTGTACTTATACAGGATTCCAGATTTCGTATCAAATTTAAAAATAATCGGTCAATGCACTTGATTAAACGTACACTTGTCATCGTTCAATCATAGGCCGCCATCTTGAAACAGAAGTAAACGGGGAAAATCTTACGTCCGTCATTTGAGCTTCACACAAAGTACCTTTGTATCAAATTTCAAAACAATCGGTCAATGCGTTTGGCCAAAATTGCGTAACAAACCAAATGCGAACGGTCGAGTTCAGAGACCACGCTTCGTTCGGTCAGTAACAATGGATCAGCTGACTGGCCTGTGCTCCTTTTTTGAAACGTATTCTATTTACTTTTAATCACACTGTAAAACGTCGAACGGCGTAGAAAAACTCTCACGAAAGTTCTTCAAAAAAAAAGCTGTTTTTGAGATTTATAAATACAAAATATAGAAATATATTAGTTTTTTTTATCAAAAATACGTTAAACCTTTTCGAGATTTTTCTGAACCAACATGTCGAAATTAGAAGGTGGGCATGAAAAATTTAATTTAATTTTTGAAGAGGTCAGGCACCTGTATGAACATATATAATCGAAATCATTATCATTAAATCAGTAGATTTTATAGCGTTCGGTTACTCTATTCGCAAGTATTAGTTAATGACAGACAGACAGACGGACAGACAGACGGACGGACGGACGGACACGCAAGCAAATGTATAACTACCCTTGACTACCTACGAACTCTAAAAACAAAAGAAACAGTGAATTTTGTTTCCAACTTATTCCCTGTCTTCGGTTATTATTCTTAACAAATTACCAAAATTTATCTGACGAAACGATTTTGAGAAATTATGCCGAGTACTTCTGAAACCTCCGTGATCCTCGGGAGGACATAACGACCAATACGTTATACTTGGGTACGTTTGAGCGAAAAAATTATTGAATAAATGCATAAAGTCTGCACGCCACTTTGCTAATTAACCCGTCAACGATAAAATCTGCGTTAATTAGCATTTTCAAATTTCAAATCGTTCACTTGATATAAGAAAACGAATCTCACTGCGTTTTAATTTTAATTTTTGAATTATTAATGTAATTTGAAAGTGTAAATGTTAATTAACGTAAAGTTCAATCCCGATGACGCGCCGTACTCGCGAATCAAAATTAAATCGTCTTTAATTAAACCGAATTTTCAGAAATATTTCAATTCAGCGATTCGAGAGCAGAAGATCCGGAACACTCTGTAGGTGGCGTAGTTATGGTGTTCTGATTAAAAAGCTGGAACTGTCAATGTCATATTAATGTCACAGCTTGGCTGCACATGTCAGACTCAGCGATATACAGTACTAGTACACTTTATACTTCTTGCAATGTCAACCCAATTAAAGAGAAAACAGTCCGTCCTAACAGACACAGATTGTAACAAAGTAAGGCCCTACATGAAATGCACACATTATAAATAATAACCGCGGCAAGCAGCTGTTTAGCAGACGTGATGGAAGCGAATTTCCATTAGCAAATGAGCTAGTACAATGCCATCATTATAAAAAATCAGATCACTTTAGGAGGGGTCATTAAATTTATATTATATATATATATATATATATATATATATATATATATTTGTGTGTGTGTGTGTGTGTGTGTGTGTGTGTGTGTGTGTGTGTGTGTGTGTGTGTGTGTGTGTGTGTGTGTGTGTGTGTGTTACCAAGCTCACGACACAATTTTAATCTGATTTGATTCAAACTTGGCACAAAAATCAATTTTGGTAATAGCTTGGATCAGTGTGTTAACCAGCAAAATTCAAGTTTCCAAATGGCGGTCATTTCCAATCATTCCCCTAACATTTCTGTCACTTTTGTGTGTAACACACACACACACACACACACACACACACACACACACACACACACACAACCTATTTATATTTGAAAATATTATTTCAAATCGTAATCAGCGTTAAAAACTGCACAAATTAACATTTTGAATTTTCAAAATTCGTTGAATTTCATTAGATTTGACGGCGGTATGGGTTCATTTTCGTATTTCCAAAGGAAAATGAAAGTTTAAAAACGCTAAAATAAGCAGATTTTAATGATGTTTATGATGGTGAAATAAGTTTCAAAAAGAGAGTAAGACAAAAAAATTACTTTTGGAAATTCGTTTCAATCACGTCAGCGATTACTGATTTATCTAACACTTTCTTTAAATATGACTTTATTATAACAACCAGCGTTTAAAATCTGCAAAATTTAGTATTGTAAATTTTCAATGAAATTTTGTACACTTTTTTCTAGTTGCGTACCTTAATATATGAATAAAATTTGAACAAAATCTAATTAACCAATTTTGAGAAACTATGCGTAGTTTTGTCAATAGTTCCTGAAAGGATTTTTTTCGGTGGGGAGAGGAAATTGAATATAATGTACACAGTTTAACGCTAGCAATGAAATAAATAACTCTGGCATGTTACCTTAAAGCCAAAAAACCAGTGATGAGGTGGCCGACAATGTATTTAGCTTAGGCAAAGACAAATAGCTTGTGAGAGTTAGGGCTTTGGGCTTAAAGTACAAGACAAATTGAAGGCGAGACAAGCACAACATACGGATTAACACTGCTTCAGGTGTAAAGTGACGTACTTAACCTAACTTTAACCTAACCAATTTAGCTGTTACATTCGCGTGATGCAAGCGTATTTCCAAAAAGTAAAAATATCACGTGTATTTGTTACCTTAATCTATTTCGAAAATGTAATTTAACCTTAAGTACAGTTCAAATCAGCATAAGCACTTTCACTCAGTGAAATCAGATTTTCAAAAAAAGTTATTATTTTTCTAAAAACATGTTATGACTGCAATTTAGAAACGGTTGATGAATAATAACAGACTTGTCAAAACTATTACCAAAGCCAATTTTTGTGCAAAGTTTGTATCATTCTGAACTAAAATTATAAACAGATAACACTTTTTACATTCTTCTTTTCTGCTAGGATGATGTCACTATGTTCAGTATAATGATCTGCTTTCCCTAGCTTCGTCAATTCTGCTTTCGTTGACGCGTTTCGGAGAACCTCCATCTTCAAAAACTATATCTATACTCCATAAATTATATCTATTCTTCCAAAAAAAAGAGTAGAATAAAAGAAAGTAGGCCGCCTCGGTGGTCTAGTTGATAGCGTACTGGGCTTTCACCCCGAGAACCCGGGTTCGATTCCCGGCCAGGGCTTGGCATTTTCATACGCTATAAATCATCCCATCGTCTGCATTAGCCTAAGTGTGCATAATAGTCGGATGTTAAACACAAAAATATATATATACTTAACATATAGATAATACTGTTTAAAACAACTGACCGATTTTGATGAAATTTGGCAAGTAGGTCTGGTTAGCCCATAGCACGGTACAAACACCAAAAATCACGTTTTGAAGCTCGTTTTAATATACAGTTAAAAAAAGTGTGGAACTCGAGCAGTTACCGACAGAAGCGAAGCTTTTGTTAATGATATCTTTGCTGAATATATAATTAGTTTCAACGTATGTTCACAAATATCTGGTTTTATTTAATAAATAAATACGTAAACCTAGCTTACGTATTATTTACTGTAGTTATAGTAAAAGATCAGTTGTTTTACAAAATGGCTTCTCAAACTGGCATACACCTTTTTGAAATAAAACGACATGTCCTCAAAATGCCTTATTTACTTGCATATTTAAAGGACCACTTATAGCTCAAAAGGACTCGGTGAACGATGTGGCTAAAGCACCGGTCAGTTTGCTGCGTCTGAACTGCGCACTTTAGCGTTCTTAGTTCCAGCCGCAGCAACTTCCGTTGCTTTTCCCTTACCGTTAACACTGATTTTCGCTAACGGATTTTTTTAAAATCAGTTGTTTTGTATTATTTCCTAACGATCAGCTGATTTCACTGAACAGCTGATAGGCTACAACAATAATCAGGTTATGTTTTTAAAAACTAGTAATATTAACAACAATCATTATAATAAGTTTATATTAATTTCGAATATATTATAAACGGTTACAACGTGTACGTTTTTCAACTAAGGAAGAATACCGAAACCAAAGCCACACAACGTTTTCGTATAATAGGCGTGTACTGGTATCGAAAAGGAGGAAGAAAAAGAGACAGATATAGAGACGAAACTCGTTTGCTCGTTTGTTCCATATTTCCGTTGCATTCTTCCGTTCGGAAGACTTGTTTTCTATTCACTCCTTTCGCCAAAGCTACATTAAAAGCTTCGCTTCAAAAAAAAAGGTTAAAAAACGGACTGTTACAAAGTCTACTTTAACAATTATGCTCATAATTTGTGATACGCGAATTAAATTTAAGTATCGCTGTATTCTCAGAAATCTCCAATGTTTAGGAGCTACTGAAAGAAAAATTAAAATCAGCCTGAATTTTAAAAATCGGTTTACTATATTTAATTCAAAATTTGATACACACATTGATATTCTTGACTGCAATCAGCGTAGCAGATTCTAAATAAAAGACCCTGAACGCCGTCGGGTTTGTTGATATTTTCGCTTTACTCACGGACCGTAACTTCCCTTTTTTTGAACATTTGCTACACTGATTATATTTATGTAATTAAAATATATTACCTAATCTTAGATAATATACATTCAGACATCACACAATATATCCGTGCAGTTTACCAAACTTATATGAGTGAAGTAGAGTGGAGGTTGTCTTCTAATCAAGTTAACACACAATACAGGTGGCGTTGTATCTGATTCAACACCGCTAACTAGATTTTATTGAATCCAATCCGGTTTTACATTGTCGAGCTAATATTAAACAGTTTAATAATTCAACTCCTGTTCTTGGAAATAGGTCACACAGTACGTATTGCATTGAATAACGTGGAAGCAACTTTACAATGTTGTATACAGTTATACATACAACATGTTCTTCAAGGTATCGCACATTCCCGAGGTACCCTAGCTGGATCTAAGCTTTTTATCTGCTCCTGGGTTAGATACTCACACATCCCAAAGGTGTAACAGTCTGCGCCGAAGACTGTTTAGCCAAGAGAGGGTTGTGCGATCACGTCTGCTGACAAACTTTGTCCGCTAGATCGCAGGCCACTCGCTCTAGGGGCTGTTTTTGATAGACGAACATTTCCCCTCCAGCCGCTTTGTGTTTCGTTGTACACCTCCACGCTGCACATTTTTCTTGGTTCCTTCGGCGACTGTGGGCTTTACCCAAGGTTGTTATACCTTGGGCTTTACCAGCCCTTATGCTTACTTGAGCATTTTTATTTCAAGGCTGGCTACATGCTGTGACATTTTTCTATGCCATTTACGAAACAGAACTTCACATTCATGCGTTATATTTTTCTGTTTTTAAAGAATGTTACAGTTTGCCTATTGTAGTTTGCCTATTCTAACATGTATTTGTAATTATAGCACGCTACTCGCTGACCTGATGGAAGCAAATTTCCTAAATATGCTGTTTTGTTTAAAAATACAAACATTTTTAAATGTATTAATTGTTGTTCTACAATAAAAATACAAAAACGAAACGCCGTGAAATTTGTAAGTTTTTTACGCAATACTTTCTGTAGAAATTTGATTTCGCTATCGTAATCGGTGTTAAAAACTGTATAAATTAGCATTTAAAACTTTAAAATTACATTAAATGAAAATAAAATGTAAAATAAAAATGCAAAAATGAATCGCGACGTCAGGATTTGTGTGCATTTGTGTGTACAGATAAATATGATTGGCGTAATAAACCTTGAACATTGATGATGAAATAAAAGCTTCTAAAATTTAAGAACCTGCCGGGTATGCTGATCAGAACGATCACTGTTCGTATAAGTAAAAAGGCAATTTGGTGATGTAAACCAAATTAATCAGCACAACGTAATAATTATGCGCACTCTTGAACACCATGCATACGGGGCTCTGTATGGGGGGGGGATTTTATTTATCTACTATCTGCACTTATTGAGAGGATTTAGACGTCCCTCGCGGTACCCGAGTCTAACACACACTTACACTTATACTCACACTTAATAGCATCAATGTGCTTTTCGTTAAAAAAAATTATTTATCTAACTACTTATAGGATTTTGATGGCTGAAAACAACCCGTAAAAACCAACAAAGCCCAAAAACGCTCAGGAATTGGTAAAATCGGATTGTATTTTTTGCAACTAGTTTCTAGAAAACTTCAAAGTCCTCAAGGTTTGATAGATTTTACAATATCAAAAACTTTGACAACCACTCAAGGATCCAGTTTTTTAAAAACGATCTCAGGAAGCACCTGGGACTGTTTTCAGCTTCCAGCGCCCCACGAATTAAGTGATAACATGATTACAAAAATGTCGCGTTTATTACAATCCATTAGTTTAGAATTTTGTTGGAAAGTTTTTTCTGCCATCACCTACGACTAACAGAATGGTTCACACCAAATTTTTTACGCGATTAAAAAACAAAAATACGCCACTTCAATTCGTCGAGATGAAATTTTAAGAAACGCTTTCTTTGCGCACCTTTAGAGCTTAAGATAAACCTGTGCGCCAGATTTAAGCTCTTTATGTCTCTTGGATCCGGAGATACAGAGATAAACTGTAAAGTTCGTTTTTACCGCATTTTAACCTTTCAGTGTTGGACTTTGTTTTAACCGATTCCAAACGTACACGTAGAAGTCAAGATCAACATACGCACAAACTTTCAACAGAGATTTCGTGACGAGCTGTATTTGGATTTTATACAGGCTACACGCAACAATATATTTAATTAAATATAAAAAGCAGTTAGCGTAGAATTACTTTAGAACTGATTTTCATAGAAAAAAATGTTTTCCTAACTGTCGAGAGGAAAACCCCAACCGCGCAGCGCCCTACGATAAAATCGGCTTAACTTTGGACAAATTTAAACAAACACAAATCCTGGATTCACAAACAAATTAGCCGCAACGCTGCAGTTGACTGAACAATAGATAAAGCCGGAAATTTAAAACGACTCGTTAACCAAATAAATTACTGAAATATTTTACAAACTTTCTCTCTCATAGCTCTCCTCTCTCGCTCTCTGCACAAACACACATACACACGCACGCGCGCATGGTAGTTCCCGTTCGTTTATAAACATAAGGACTGTAAGTTAAAAAACGGATTTGGTTACAATTTGTTAGCACATTACACAAGCTTCTCGCAAACGAATTTCCCCGAGAAATCCGTTTAAGAATCTAACAATAAAAACAAATCGGAAGATCGTCCTGATTTTTCACATTCGGTACAGCAGATTTCGCTAAATTCTCAATCATATTTAAATATTCGCCACTCAAATCGCTACCAAATTTGAAACAAAAAAAATCACATTCGTACAATGTTGACCATATGTTGACTACTGAAATGGGGTAACTAAAATAACAGAAAAATGTTCTTGTCACAAGTTTCACAGCACGAGAAAATGAATGGAAACGTGTTCCGGCTGTTGTGTGAACCGTTTAAATAAATACAGCCTCCTCGTTAGAAAAATAACTGTTAAACTGATAACTGTTATCGTTACGAATAAATATCTAAGACCAATCACAACACGTGACTAAACGACGTTTAGTGGTTCATTGAAGGGTTAAATTAGATATTTCACTACACTTACTTTTCCAGTTGAATGAGTAAACTAATATTTCTAAAAAAAGCGCTACTTTCCACTTACCAACCGATACACTCGTGCGGCGGTATTTACACCCTAGCCGCAATTTACCGAGGAAAAGCAGAAAAGACCGTTGAAGTCAGCTGGCGGCTTCTAGGCCTGTCATTAGGGCTTCCTGGCTCACGAGAACGTTGCACAGAATCACACACTGATGGTTTCCCTCGAACAGGAGCATCAAGGAACTGTTTCCAACGCAATGCTTGTATGATTTCACAGCCAAGTAAACTTCCGACAACGCGATTCTCTAATTCACTGTGACACGCGTAACGACCTCAAGGTTACCCAAACAAAGTAGACAATCTCTGTTTAGTTTTGTAGATAACACAATACAGTTCGCAGAAATCTTACTGCACTGTGGCATATCGTAATCAGCGATGTGACCTATTTTCTCCGACACAAAACTTGAAGCAATGTTATTTTTAACACGCCCCGTTTCACTCGTTCGTTTGTTACCGGAAGAACCAATCAGCAGCTGATGGTCTTAGCGATCCCATCGTACCTCTAGTTCAGCTGTATTCAAACTGAGTTTTTCGGGTCATATCCAAGGGTTCCGTGGGGCCTGCCCAAGTATTTCTTCGTTATGTCAGCCTCTATGTAATCAGTAACTATACTGTGTTTAAACATTCAACAATCTTTACAAAGAGGGTTAGTTATACAAACAAAATCGTGCTTATAATAATTTTTAAATTTTGCGCTGTAAATGTTACGTTTACTGTCAGCTGATCGGCGCCTCGCTTTTGCAAAATGCAGCGACTATCAAGCTCGCAATCTGGAGTGGCCTCGCCAATACCAGCCGTGTACGGAAATGAAGCCAACATTCAACAGTTTTCTTTACATTTTGTATTTAAGTTTTGACGTTTATATTTCGAAGACGTCTTATGTTTAAATTTAAAATATTTACTTGAAGCTTTTTTTGCGAAAAACAAACATATAATGAGGAAAATAAGTAGAAATATGCAACAAAAAACCATATAAAATGCTTTTTCTGTAAGCGTTACACGCACGATACACTTATACCCGGTATGAATATGCGCAGCTGGGACGTCAGCATTCCAGATCAAAGTTTTATTGAATTTTGTCTAGTTTTCGTTTAACATTGATTTTTTTTTTTTATTTTTATAATAAATGAAAATTTATTGTTTTTTTAACATTTCTTTTATACTAATTTTCCTTTGTAGCATTGTAAAATTAACGTAAGTAGTAATTTGATATTGTTTTTTCTTAAGGATTCCGTTGAAAAATATACAACCATTAAGGGGCTCCGCGCCTCAAAATAGTTTGAAGACCACTGTTCCAGTTCATACTACTGCAGAAGGGTTGGCAAACAATTCTGAAGCAAGCTTCGCCAACTCTAGGTTTACTCGAGTTAGACAACAGCTGTGCCTTTTAAGAGTAGGGGCGCAGATGATGATCGTAACACTGATGTGGAAGATCCATTGGAACCCGAAAACATTGCCGGGAGAACTGCATTTCCACTCAAGCAAAAAGGAAGCGTTCCGATGATAATATTCCTTCTTCTGCCTCTGAAAGAAAGGCGATGTTATTGGTCAGGTCAGGAGGGTGTCGGAGGGTCTACAAAGTGCCTGTCGGTGCCTAGAGAAAGAATTCGTAATCCTCAGGAGCGAGTTTACCACGTAAAAAACCAATCTTCCAGTAAAACACGAATCAACGGACACAGTAGGACACATACTCAGGTCGGTCAGGGAGCCAGAGGTGGTGCGTATTTGTTTAGAGAAGGACTCTAATTTGTTAAATACGCAACGTATTTAACGTATTTTGATGTCGCAAAATATTATGCTCTTTAAAAAAAAAACCAGGATGAACACAGTTTTTACCGTTTTCCCCAGTTACCGTTTAGATGCAAGCAGGTTATTCAAACGCACGGCTCCTACAAGGGAGGTCCGGGTGCACACTAAAGGCCCTGGGCCAGGGTGTGATTTTTTTTGTATGTTAGAAAAAAAACTTTGAAAAATATTTGTCCCGACACTTGGCTGTTCTGGACATTGAAAATAAATTAGCAAAAACCGTTAGCTTTTCCGAAGTTATTGATCAATTCAGCTGTAAAAGTCAGATAATTGTACAGTTTAATATGGGTTTTTTAATACAATTCAGTAACGTTTTTTGTCTAAACTCCAATCGACAGAAGTAAACAATTTAGGCTTTTAAGTATTTTAATTTAAATAAATATTTATTGAAATATTATTTTCCATTTCATTTATAAATTTTCGCGTTTACCCGTAGTACCATTGGTAAGTAGAGACGTTTAGAATTAATTTTTAGGACTTTATCAAGTGCACTATATTTTTTTTTATTTAAATAACAACAACGAACAAGCACAACGTCACAGCGATTGGCGAAATAACAAAAAATAAAACCCATTCTGCGCGTCGAGTGACCAATTTTTTCCACTTCATAAAAAACCACATAACCTACTTAGGGGTCCGCTTCAGATTTTGGGGGGGCCGAAATTTCACGTGGGGGCCACCAAGTTGAGAGACATAACATGCCTGCCATTTCAAAAGTATACGTTTTAAAAATATTAGTAGCCTTCATAATCAGGTCGTACGTTGTGAAGTAAACTTGAAGGATAAATAAAGGATTTAACATATTTAGTAGAAAGCCGGCTCTGCCTTGCAACACAATTGTTATGGATGTTGTATATTTTAACAAAACGATCGCAACAATAATTGGAAACTGTCGCGGAGCCGCTGCGAAATGGGCTCCATGCAGCATGTGTCCGAAATTACTTTACCTTCATGAATACTAAAAGCAGTAATAGAGAGCGGGTTACAATAAACTGGCTAGGAGAAAGTAGAACCTGCAGACTCAGGTGTATGGGGGACCTGCTCTAAGCTTTAAACTGTCTTTTTATAGGTCCTGACCTATCCTTAACGTCCTGTCCTTTCGTACAATCGTGTTACCAACTTTACATTCCGAATTTTTAAAACATATTAGTCAATTACGTTTTGTCCCAGTGAATGATTTTTGTTCTGATCTTTATCAATTTTAATTAAAAAAAAAATAACGGCGCAAAAACATCGCACAAACTTTCTCACATTCGATTATTTCCACGAAAAATCTGATTTTATACGACAATAAATTTATACCAGTTTTACAAAGGCCAGTTTCAATTTAATCTGGGTAAGTTTGGTTTTTTAAATTTTTAAAAAGTTTACTGACACTAAAAATATGTTTTTTTTAACACCAGAAAGAATATTTTAACACCAGAAAGAAAGCCAATAAAAATTTCACAGTTACAATCACTTTAAATACACAAAAATGACATTTTCCTTAAAAAACAGAAACGAAAACTGTAACTTTAAGTCAAAATTTTAATAAAATATCATTTTCTAGAAAAATAAGAAATTAGCTATTTTTTTTTTTAATTGTATGATTTGCTTTCTTTAAACTTTGCATACAGCTATTTTTAAAAGTAATATTAAAGATTTAAAAAAATGTTCAGTAACAGATAGATCAATATTTTATTCATTTTGACTCGATTTTTTCTTTAAACCATGTAGGCATGAATTATCAAGTAATAAACAAATTAGGGAACTAACTTATATAATAACTGACTAATTAGTGATAATAATAATTTTTATTATTATTATTAAAATACAGTTTTTACTCATGCTTGCTTTCATTTAGGACCAATATGATTCTGTTACAGCTTAGAGGCTACCATATTTAACTAGACTACATAATTTCATTTTTGTTTGTGTTAACAATGATTAAGAGTAAAATTATGGTTTTTTTTTAGACTGTTGAACAACTTTCAAATTTCCTTTGATATCAATTTATTTTGGAAAGTCATATCCAATTTTGACATAGTATCAGCCTGTTGGTTATGTAATTACAATTCTTTACATTCAGTAATGTACACTTTTCAACAATATAAAAATGTAATGACAGTGCAGTTTGTTTCCTGGCCTGACCTCTTAGCAGGTGTCAATGGCCTTGAGAGAAGGGGTAAAATTTATTTCTGAATAAGGACTTTACACTGTTTCAACATTCCTTGTTTTGCAGCAGACTCTGTGAACTACATCTTTGGGTTGTCTTGGTTCCCATTAATTGTGCAACCAATAAGTCAACTTAATTGTTGTTTATTGCCACAGGGTAGCTTCCCTACATCCTGTACCAAATGTTCTGAACACTTGAAAATCTAGCATCAATTAACAAATATATTGTAAGTAAATATTTAAACAGAATCTAGGCCTTATAGTATTTTTCCATATTAAAAGCTTTTGTAAAAAGCAAAGCCATTATTTTCTATTTTAAGTTGGGCGTATAAATTATTCGTAAGTGGACAATCATATTTCTAGGCAAAACTAAGTTTGAAAATCTGGTTCTGGGGCTATTGAAAAAAAATTACAAAAATTGGCCTAATCTCGGACCAGTAAATCAGATTATGTTCAAATTTTGGTCATATTTGAAGAAACATAAGCCAGGTATGTGTAAAATTAAAAATAAAACAAATTTAAGGGTTAAAAAAAAAACAAAAACCCTGACTGATGTATGTTTTATTTTCAATTTAATTTTCAATACTAATGATATTTTATTCTAATTTCATAGGACCTATATTAACTTGATATGAACCTTCGCATATAGTCAGGCTACGACAAAAATCTGACAAACCGATTTTGGTAAATTGAGCTGATTTTCATTGTTTTTTTAATGATAATGTCCAAACAGATTTTGTTGGAAAATAATGGAATGTAAGGAAGTTTGTGTTCCCTAATGTTTTTCCAAAAATTTTAATATTAAGTAACCTAATTACGCTATTAGTTTTTTAACGCCTACTGCAGTTTAAGTAGCTCTTTCAAACTTGTACGATAATATCACAAATTTTAACAACCCATAAATATACTGTTAGCCTAATTAATGAAACATACAAAACATAAGGAAATCTGTAAAGGTTATATATCTTGTCCAACATAAACTTAGATAATCTACAGAGGCATATATGATCAGTTTTGAACGGTGCCGAAGAATTTGTTTTAAAACTGACATTCAAATTCCTAAATAATAACACATTCAAAATTTTAATGAATATTTTTGTTTATTAGTTATTGTTACCAGCTCATTAACTCTATAAAATAAATAATTAATTAGTACTTTGTTATGCCTAAGAAGCGAAGATAATTGAACAATAGGACTGCCACTTGACACCTTGTTTCATGACACAAAGTTGTTTGTGATAAAAAATGATTTTTTTAAATATAAACCTACCTTAAACAGAACTAAGTTATAATCAACTTGATAGTTACAATCATTGTGGTTGTTTAGAAGAATCTTTAGATCTGCAAATGCTAGAAATTTAGACGAATAATGTTTGATTTGTTTTAAATCGAAGGAAATATATAATGCATAAATTTATACAAAGTGTAACATTTAGTACTTGAGTTGTTATAACCTTATCTTTCGAAGTACACAAATAATTTACATCTATTACACAGTATAATAACAGCTCAAGAAATAAAACAGAAAAACCATTACGTCAGATAATTCTTGTTTCATTGGTTTTATCTAAATGAATTGGTTTTATGTTTCATTGGTTTTATCGTACATTTGTTTTTTGAATTTTTAAAACAAATGTTCGAACTTTATTCAACTACCAAATAACAAGAGTCAAAAACCGATAAAACTGTGGCTAAATTTTAAAATGTTAAAGAAAACAGGCTGAAATATAATTTGTATTTATATAATTTAATAATTTATATTAAAAACTGAAAGTTATGACAAAAAGTTAATACACTTTTTAAAGAATAATGACATTAAAGAATAAGTTAAGCTGATAATACAAAAAATATATTTAATAGTTTTCTTAGAGAGTTAATTTTACCAACTGTGTAGAACTAGAAACGTTTCTAAATTTCTAAAGGTTTCTGAAATATTAAAAGTGAAATGATAACATGAACATTTTTTTAAGGTAGCACCTAGATTCGCAGGGCTATATAAGAACAAAATAATAATAAAAATGCTATGTTTATTACATTACTTTAAATTTTCTTAAAAACAATGTTGGAACTATATTTTACACTTTCAAACCAAGAAAAAGCTGAATAAATAAGAAATAGCTCAAATTTGTTTTTAAGTTAGGAGCAAAATTAACCTAAATGTTTATCCTATTATAATGAATATAACAAATAAAAGGCTTTTATTTCACATTCATATTACAAAATGCTTTGAGCACTAGTTTACTGAGTACCAATGTAAGTTACAATCACTTTTGCTGTTTTTACAAAATGTCAACAAATTAAACCTAACCTACAATTAATTATAACCTAAGCACAACATTATTTTTCTCACAAACACCTACAACGAAGAAGAATACTGTTTGTGTATTGGACTAAGTATTTGATTTACAAATCTTGAAAACTGTATAATGACACTTAGTGTATAATTGTAAAATAGTGAATATTAAAAGGCTAACTTTACCATGTGTGATCCTATAGAGGAAGAAGGGAGAGGCCCAGGCTGTCACAGTCACTCGGTACTGAATATTGTACACCAGTTATTTACAACTTATAACTCTTCAATTAACATTATTATTTACTCAAACCACATTGCACTCAGACACGCTCGATAAGCACCAAAAACAACACCCAGTACCGCGGTCATTCTACATATGACATTCCCTGTTTGTTTTCCTTTACCCTTTTATCCCCGACTAAATCATTTCATCTGTTGCGTTTGCGCCATTACCATCCTTCGGTTGCAAACAGCTACACCCGCGCTATCTCTGAAACAATATATGAACTACAAGCTCAGAATAATGTTAATTACAACTGAAGTTTGAACGATTTTATTCAACTTCAGGTGCAAGTCAGTATGCAATATTTTTAATTTATTATTGTTATATTTAATGACAACTGGCTTTATCAGTTAGTTAACCGATTTTATCTGTTTAACAAATCAAAATAATTCATTTATTTTAAATTAAGAATAATAACAATTTTATTATTTTTCATTATTGCAACATAATGACCACATATTTACGAAAGTAAGATTATGACTTATTTCTGTCTAGTGGTCTATTTACTCACCTCGTAAAGGCTACCGCGGTTTCGAAACCTTACTGTTTCATCTTCAGGCCGTAATACAAAATATTAAATCCCTCTGTCGAGGTCGTCACAAAGAAACAAAACATTGAAAACACACGTCACAAACATTAAACTCAATTACAAGATTAAAATACACACGGTAAAATTTGGTTTGGCCAAACGATACTTGCACTCGTATGTCGTTACATTTCGGAGTGCGGAGTCTTCATCAATAGTAGCGCGCCCGTCGGTGTTATCAGTTACGGTGCGTCTGTTGACTTACATTATTTATTTAAATCACTTGTCGTTAAAGCCATGTCATATATTAAATGTGATTTAAAGGAGGGTTTGTCATTGTAAAACTTAATACATGACATGGCTCTAAAGCAGGCTATAGACGCGACGATTTGTATGACAAATATGTATGTATCTCTGTACACCAAACTATAGGACTTGTGCTAAAACTTGTTTGAATCGACATTTTATGCCAACAAAAATGAGCGTGTAGGAACATTACATGTTGTAGAGATGCAACAATAACTCTGTCAACATGTAATGCCCCCAGACATTCGAACAAAATTCTAACAACTTGTTCGTTTCCACTGTTTGCGCAAACAAATCCTAGTGTTTAGTGCTGTTACTTTTGTCCACACAAAACTGAGAGCGCCGAATGTTGGCTCATACAAATCACAGCCCTAAACACAGCTAGTATATAGAATAGTGTTGAGGCAACAGTTCACCATGTCACATAGAAAAGTTAGTGCTGCCACAGTAGTAATACGTAATTTTAATCAGAAAAATAAACGTAGCAAGTGGTGTAAAGAGTGGTTGAAAAATGTGACAATTTTTCGTGTTAATTTGCTGGATGAATTAAGAGTTTCTGAAAAAGATGACCTTAAAAACTATCTCTTCTGAATGTTGATCTCAAAGAGTTAATTTTTCTTATAGCAAAATCTTTATTAGCGTCAGCGTCAATCTCCTTCAGTCTTTCAACTAAGATTGCATATGCCTCGTTCCTTAAATTTCTATTACTATAATTTTTTATTTGATTTTCCATAGAAATTTATAAATTTCTATAAATTTTTGAACAAATGTTGTAGAGTAATTTCGCATATCACACATTTTTTTAAAAAACAATAGTATAACACTAAAAATAAATGTAAATTAAAAGCAGATTTCCAGCAGCATTTGGACAAAGAAAACGAAGCTCACAGCTGATATCAAGGTATATAGAATATACCTATTCTGTATTCTATTTACCGTGGCTGATACGACGCACTAGCTAAGTGCTCACAAAACCAAGTGAAATCAAACCCCTTTTGATTCACAGCGTCATGTATGTGCATGCAAGTTTCACATACAGATCTTATGCCTAAACATAGAAAACTGTTTGTGCAAACAAATTGGAGCCAACATATTTCATGCGTCTAGTGATGGCACATGTTGTTTTATACAAAACGCCGGATATAAGTTTGTACAAACATTTCAGACTACTCCAACTTGTTTGCCGACTTGTATGTGCAAACATTTCTGTCCAACATTCCCTGTAGTGTAGTTACAATTCATGCTGGTGCCGACAAACTAGAGGAAGTAATCTTCTACATATTTGTTTAGGGACAAGGTCTGTTTTGTTTGTGCATACATGTGTGTCATACAGATCTAAGTGTGTAGGTAGCCTTAGGACAAGTGATTTAAATAAATAACCTAAACCAACAGACGCACCGTAACTGATAACACTGACGGGCGCGCTACTACTGATGAAGACTCCGCAGTCCGGAATTTAACTTGTATTGCACGTATCGTTTGGTCAAACCAAAATTTGATCGTGTTTATTTTAATCGTGTAATTGTGTTTAATGTTTGTGACGTGTGTTTTCAATGTTTTGTTTAACTTTGTGACGAACTCGACAGAGGGATTTGACATTTTGTATTACGGCCTGAAGATGAAACAGTAAGGTTTAGAAACCGCGGTAGCCTTTACGCAGTGAGTAAATAATAGACGGGAAAATAGGTCATAATCTTAATTATTTATTATTTTTATTAAAATATACTGTAGGCCTATTTATTTTTTTAACGTTATTGTTTGCTATTATTATTATTCCTCTTGTAGGTATAAGCTTACGTGACACAACACTTATTTTTGTTTATTTAATTTTTTTTAAATAATAAATTAGGCCTACGGCTTCCTAATTCTTTTTACTTCATTTGGCCATGACTTCTTTGTGTTTCGTAGTTATCTATTGATAAATCATTTACCTCCTAGATCTTTTGAACTAAGCACATCATCAATCTCTTTTTCCGTTATTCCAATCTGTTTATGTTTCAGTCCTTTTGCTTGAATCAAAAAAATTGTGATTTTTTTTGTGTCTTTTTACAGAATGAATAATTACACAATCATATTTGCGTTGTAATTTTTCAATTTTTATGTTATATTTTTTTAACTTCAATGTTTAAAAAAGAATTATACTTAAAAAACGGATTATTTATTATTAATTTTTAGTAGTTTAAGTTTAAAGTGTAGTCTACATGTTTATTTTGTTAAATCGACTTGCATTTTATTACTTTGATTTGAAAAATATATTAAAAAATAATCGATGGGAAACAATAATTAAATTAAAATTAAATTTCAAGTTATCGACGTAGTTAAAGTAGGCTACTGTAGGTTTCTGTTAAAAAAAACTATTTATTTATTCTTTTAATGTTAAAGAATTTTCAATAAACCCAAATAAAACCCTAAATCTGAGACCGTGAAATGTGCACCGCGGATCCTGACCTCTAAAACCAGTTTTGAGGGGTTGTTGAAATTATATAAACTGTACAGACCCAATGCGACTTGTATACTTCGAGATAAATTGAAAAAGTTATTTTTTCAATGACGAACAAGTTTTTTACACACAAATGATTTTCAAAATGGCGGCTATCAAGACAATGAAACATCTGAGTGTCGCTGCTTCTATAATTTCTTCTTATAGTATTTGAGAAATTTCATTTATTAAATACACAATTAATTTATTGAAACCAAATATTATGTTTGTTTTATTATCTTGATATTAGTATCAGCTAAACTATTAAGAACGCAACGAAACTGCCTTCAGTTGAACTAATTACAACTTGGAAGAGGGAGAAGACATATGACTTCCTGCATATAATATCCAGACATCATTGAAGAGGATTTCCGCACATTAATGTTGGTTTAATCACTATCAGCTAGGCCTAGGTATTACAGTGTAAGAGACGCATCCAAGTGTAGGCGACTTCGGAAGTGAACGGAACTCGACTCGTGTCGGGAAGTTGTATGTCACTGCCACCTTGTTAGATTCGGTTGGCTTCGGGTGAACGTCACCACTTCAGTCTACGATTATTAAATCAGCTGTGCTATAAGTAAACAATTGTTTTACTAGTTTATTAGTAAACAATCGAATAACAACAGCTGTTATACGAGTTAGTGTTAATGCTGGAATTTCACAATTTCTATTCTGATGAGTGACGTGATGTCAGAAGTTCAACTTTTTGCGTTCTTGCAGTCTTTCACTCTATGCTAGAAAACTTGACTTATTTCTGTGTATTTAGGCCAATTATAAATGCATATTGTAGGGATAGTATAGGATACAATTTTAATAAATTTCCTTAAAAATTTCCTTTTTTTTTTGGTAAAAAAAAACTTTAAAAACACGTCTTACTTTCTAATGATTTCCATAATTTTTACCATCATATTTATTCAAACAAAATTTATTAAAAGCTATCGACCAAAACTAGGTAGCTAATTTCTCAAAATTATTTAACCCAAATTCATTCGAATAAATTCATAACTGTAATCAATGTGGCAAATTTTAAACAATGAAATTTATTGTTCAAAAATGAAAATAAATTATGACCTGTTTTTCTTTATCCTGTTTGTTTCCTTCATAAGAATGATAATGGTTAAAACATAACAATAAAGAATTACTAAAAAAGGATATGGTTAATAAATAACACAACGAACTCATTATATCAAAGTTTGAGCCTATTTGTTTTATTACACATTTATATATATATATATATATATATATATATATATATATATATATATATATATATATAATCTCTAAATATAAATATTACACATAGTGAAAATGATATTACTCTAGTCCTGAACATTCTTCTTTTACACTCTATGTTCTAGCTTTATTATATTTTCATCCGGTTTGTTACTATTAAATTAGTATTATACTAATTTTGAAAAAAATAACATAGTAGCCTATTTTAGACATACTAAAAATAAAAACAAATATCTAGACCTGATTATACCATTGCCTAATATAATATTATTATGTACCAGCTTTGCTATAGTTAAATTTGGTTTAAATGTGGCAGGGTTTTAAAATTAAATACATTTTTGTTTTGAGAACACATTTTAAAATAATTTCTAATATATAAAGTGAAATGATCAAGAGGAGTAGCCTATCATTTTATTAAAATTATAGAATAAGCCCATTTTTTTAAAAATTATAAATGTATTATTTATTTAATTATTATTATTACATTTTAATTCTTATAGTTTCACACCTTTATAGGTTACACAATTTATTTTTGAATGTGTTTTTTTCTGAATAGAAATTTTAATTTATGAATAATTTAAATAATAGTGGATTTATTATTTCATTGTAAGACAATATTCAAAATAACTTTTAACTCCTTTATTTATGGACTACAATACATGCATCAAAATTTTAATGATTTTTTAAATGTATTGTTTTTTTTTTTTAAAAGTCTACATTTTTAAATGAAATATTTTCTAATTTTAAGTTAAAAATTTCACAACAAATTGGGTACAAAAAAACTATTTTAACAAAATATGGTGACAATTTCAGAAATAAAAATAATTACTTCTAAAGTTAAAAATAAACAATTTATATTTCTTGATTATCAGAAACAAATTTGAAACTTCAAATATTATAGGTTTAACCTTTTTAAAAGAAGTTCCATTTTTCACAACGGCCTCACTGTCCTATTTCTTGGCAAAAAGTTTAGTGATCTTAATGATGCATAATTCATTCGTAATTTAAAAAAAAATACATTGAGAAAAGTAACAGTAAATAAACGTTCACATTAATACAGTAAGAAACAAATTTAAAAAAAATGTATTTCTCAATCAGAAAACTATTTACAAACAATTGTGTTGCCATTTCTGTCTGTCACCTGTATATCTGCTAACCCATTGTGGGTGGACACTATCTCTGAGGTCCAAGTACTTGGGCAATTAATATTTCTGACAACGGAAGTAAAGAGAAAAATATAAAAGCTAGGAATATGGCTTGAAGTACTCAACATAATTACTTAGTTCCAAGCTGTAATAAATTTAACGAATATACTAAAGTATAATTATTAAAATTTAATTGCTAATTTATCCAGCATCCATGGAATCACATAATTTAGCAAAAGCTAAAACGTATAGGTATGTACTATAATTATACTTAGTACTTAATTTAATACACACCATAATCACTGATTGATTCATTACTGGAACAGCTTAATTTCAATTTTATTTAATTCATTGAACATTCCACTATTTATACACCATAATTGTTTCAAGTTACATAAGCTCAGCATGTTATAATTTATTTATTTCAATTTTACTCACTGTTATAAAACATAATTATTATTTTAGCTCAAAATACATAGAAAACATAAAAAAATTCTTGTTTATTAACTACATTTGTGTGTGAAAGGATTACGTATATACTAAAAAGTTGAAAAGAAATGATTGTTGATCAACACAAGTTAGTAGCACAGATATAAATAGCACTGTGGTTGGGCCCAGGTACTTAGAAGGTAAGCTAGGGCACTATATCTTCTCTTAGCAATGTCAAACATATATTTGTAGAACAACAATTATTACTACGAAATAATTCTATTTACAAATTTATTTGCTCTATTATTATTATTTTTATTATTATTATTACTAGATTTCCTTAGTTTTGAAATTTGAATCTTCCTACTAGTAGAAGTTGCCTATTCATTAAAGAATTAATATTTTATATATTTTTAATAAGGACCTAATATTTTTAAAATAAAAACAAATTGCTATTTTTTTAATAATTGTAAATTTTGTGGTTATAGACATTTTTGATGTACTATTACTTTATTTTTAAGTTAAAAGTCATTGTCAATTTAACTTTCACTTAATTTAGTTCATGAATACTCTCATATACAGGTAATATAATGATTTTACTTAAAAAATTCATTTAAATTGATTTATGATTTACCGTCATCTGTGGTGGTGATAGTGGAGTAATTATAATAACGATAATACATTCATATTTCCTTGCATCTCGGGTGATGTTAGCAAAGTTGTGCTGTTTAACACTATCACTTGTATATTGTTCAACCAAAATATCTTAATGCTGCTTATGTTTCAACAAAAATTCAATTTCTCGCCAAGTTTTATATTCCGAAAATTCTTAATTAAGCTTTAGTAATATGGAAAACCTCCTCCTCAGACAATTAGGGACTCCTTGTATGGATAAAATTCCAGGAAAATTAATTGTTGGAAGGTTAATAAACTGTACAAGAATATGTTTGATGGTATCCAAACGCTGACGTAACAATGTCTTAGGAGGAAAGGTCTTGACGGAGCCTCTTTAAAAATTGGTGTTTGTAATGCCAATTATTTTTGTGAAACATATTTTTTTATAAATTTTTCTACTTTATATGAGCCTTACTTTACTGGTAATCCAGTAAGCCCTCTAATCTCATAAAAGTAAGGTTCCTGGTTTGTTCCCAGGGTGAGACTCAGAGTTCACTCAACACATAAGAAAGAATTTTTTTAATCAGTATTTTCATTTTAGGAGGGTACAAATCATAAATTACAATGTTATCAGACCATGGTGTGATTAATTTAGGTTGAAAAATTATATTGGTTTCAACTTCACTAAAGTTTTATTCTTTGTTTTCATTAATATAATTTATAAGGATTGCCAATATCAGCATTGTATATGTTCAATTTCCTATTGTCATTTTTGTTACTGTAGTTTATACTTTACGAGACGACAAAAGAACAGAACTTTTCCAAAATCAAGGGCTCTGAGATCGAGGTGGCTAAGGTAAAAGTCAGTTTACTGTGTTTCTGAAGTGTGCACCTTAAGATTTAGGTTTAAAAGTGTAGTTACAGCTGTGAGTGCTTTACCTTTTTCATTAACGCTGATTCCTTGTCCTCATCATTCTAATTGGCATAAAGTACAGACAAAACAAAAAGTCAGTCTAAACTATCTTGAATTAGGGAATTATTTTTGAGCCAAATAAAATTATTTAAAACAGAAATAAACTTAATTTTATTTTGTTACTTTTTAAAGTAATATTATTGACAACTTCTACAGTTAGTAGTCAAGATTCACTTAACACGAAATAAATTCAGTTCACTTTAATCATAAATATGTACAAAATAATCCTACCTTAAACTTGCTCACTTATTTACATAGACAACTTTCACACAAAAAAGTAATCATTTTAAAATTTTAAGCATACAAGAGCCTACTTACTAGTTCCAACCCTATTTTTCTAGCTTGTTCTTTTTAAAACTAACCTTTCTTTCTACACAATATATTCTCTCCTTTAAACTTAAACTTTACATTGTAAATTAAAAGAAGTCGTTTACATATATATTTATTTATATATTACATGCATATTATAACTCATGTACATACATATACAAAAGGATTTAATAATGCAACCAACAAGGAGAAGTTAGACATCACAGAAGGCACCGCTTGACTCAAGAGTGAAAAACAAACTGAATAAACTTCTCAACATTCCTGGCTGTAAACAAATATGGCGTCCTTTTAATTATATCAACATAATTGGCTAAATTGATGGTATTTTTGTTACACAAAATTTAAATACAAATGAATGAGGTAATAAATGATTATATAATTTATAAACACTGTAAAATGCCTAATATTGTATTGCAAAAAAAATCTAAATGCAAGGCTTTATTTCTAAAATTACTTTCTGTTATCTAAATTAAAATACAAAACCAATTACGGGTTTTACGTCTAAATTGTTGCTTGTATATTCATGTTGGTAATGAGTAAACATTAACAGGTATATATGAAAAATAGTATACAGTGAAAAATAGTATACAGTTTTGTACAAAATTTATAACATAGATAACAATATTTTCAAGTATCTTTAAATGAACAAAATACCTTCCCAGTTTATTAATTTTAAAAGTAAATAAACATCATGTTTGTTTAAGCCATGACGTCATCATATATTAAATGTCAAAATATTTTTTTTTTTAAAAGCTCCTTAATGGTTTATTTTGTACAAAGGAATTGCGAATAGCTTTATAGCTATTACAGAGAGTTGAAGAATTAGGAAGAACAATTTTCTATTTTACAAAATATTTTATTTATTATTACTTTTTTGGTATTATTATTGTGCATAGTCAGAAGTGATTAAAATCTTAGATAACAAAATAACAGTAACAACAAATGTAACAATACAGAATAGTAACATAATTTATAACTTTAAGACATAAAAAATATAAAATTACTATCAAGTCAATTGACTATTTATTTATAACATTTGTAGAATTTACAAAGGAGAGTTTTAATATTGCTAATATGACTGTTTTTTGTACAAGTAAAATGATATATTGAAAGTGTAAACACCAGGATAGCAGATATAATATTTTAGAAATTATTCCTGAAACATTCTTCACCAACATTTAAAATTTAATACAAAAATAATACCATGTACTTTCTTCTAAACACACCTGTATGAAAAAGTTGCGGTAAATATGTACAGATTTAAATTGGAAACATTATTTTCAAACGTTGTTGGAGAAACTAGTTATATAAAAATCTGTAAGACAAAAGGTGTATGGTGACGAATGAGTTAAGATTAATATCCTAAATTAAATGTATAAGTTAACTTATTTGAATACAGATCGGGTATAGCGATGACGTGAAACAGTAATCATGTTCAAAATAGTATAAACTGATCTGTAAATAGTACTTTGACTTAATTAAATGATGTTTCAGATGTTTGGTCCTTACGTGTAGGAGGTCAGCTGAAACAATACTAAGCATCTGATTCTTTAAGATCTTGTAATCGTGCTAACTGATGGGGCTCTAGTTCATCGGGAATCACTGAGTCACGCAATGGATCTGGATCTACTTTGGGACAGGAAACAATTGACTTATGAACATCAACAGGATGACTCTGTGAGTTTTCAGCTGTACTAGGTCCTGTGTACGAGTCTTCCTCACTTCCAGTGCTACTGCTGATTGGAAACGGTGCTGAGTCAGTCGGCTGGTCGTCATCTGGATCTTCTACAGGAACTGATTTCTCCAGCAGTTCTTCACAAGCTGTCGTGTATTCAGGTGGTATTTCCGTTGAAGTTTCTTCGGGTTCATCTTCTACTTCTTCAGCTGGAGGGGATAAAGGTGGAAATGGTTTTTCTGCCTCTTCAACCATCGGTGTTGCAGCTGTTATAACAATTTGTGCTACTCCAAGGCCAAAATCTAAATCAGTCCTTGGAGGTTCACAAGATGTGTTTCCTTCATCCTCTCCACCAGGCTCTATCACGATAACCTGCAATTATAGGAAGGGAAGTTATTGCTGCAGTCTGAATGTAATTAGAAGAATAAAAGTTATGGCTGCAATCTGAGCCAATACAGGAATAAAAGTTACAGGAATAACAGTTATGGCTGTAAACTGAATTCAATTAGAGGAATAAAAGTTATGGCTGCAATCTGAATACAATTAGAGGAATGAAAGTTATGGCCGAAATTTGAATGCAGTTAGAGAAATTAAAGTTATGGCTGCAATCTGAATGCAATTAGAGGAATGAAAGTTATGGCCGAAATTTGAATGCAGTTAGAGAAATTAAAGTTATGACTGCAATATGAATGCAATTACAAGAATGAAAGTTGTTGCTGCAATATGAATGCAATTACAGGAATGAAAGTTATTGCTGCAATATGAATGCAGTTAGTGAAATTAAAGTTATGACTGCAATATGAATGCAATTACAGGAATGAAAGTTATTGCTGCAATATGAATGCAGTTAGTGAAATTAAAGTTATGACTGCAATTAGAGGAATAAAAGTTATTGTTGCAATTATCACAAATTACATGTTGTTTGTTAAACATTAAATACTTTTGAATTCAATAATATTTTTTAAATTATTATTTTATTATGATTTACCTCATTACATTTTTCTGAAGTCACTTCTGGATCGTCTTCTGAATGCAAGAAATCAATAAATAAAAATTAATATAGTATAATTAATTAACTAATAAAAACTTATACACCTAACTAAATGGTTAAATGGCTTCAGCTTAAGATTTTAAGTACGTAACATGAAGAATTTAAAAAATTATTAATCAGACTATGATCATCTGTAATTGCCAATCATCTGATTCGATCAAAGGCAAAAAGCATTGGTTTGCAAACAGTGTAACTTATATTTGTCTTGTCGATATTAACATACCTAATCCCTTTCGCCAGTCGTTACAGAACAAAGTTATGCAAAACAAATTTAATGAAGTGATTTGAGACTTTCATTCTATCTCTAGTTCTATCTTCAGTCTAGCAATTGATCACTGTAGTAAACATCAAAGATTCTTTCCTAATCATCATTTTTCTGTCATTGTTTGCCAAAATAGCTTGGCCAGTTTGCTATCTGTATTCCTTCGTAGATTGAAAAATGTGACTTAACAAACTCAACATGCTTTGAGAAGAATGCAACTGAAGTACTGTCAAAGCTTCAAATGAAAACAGACCTTTTGGACAACCATAGTATATATTCTCTTTTTTTAACTAGCTTGTTACTATTGTGCTCACCTGATAGATCTACTTGAACATCAGGTGTGTCAAACTGTGAATTGTATTGCTTTTGCTGACCTTTTTTCATTTCTGAAAAGGCAAATTGATTGTTTTCACCATTAACTGTTGCGCCCGATTCTTCTCCTGCAAGGAATACTAAATTATACACATTATTCAAATACTGACGTACAGTAATAAAATTATTTTTGTATGAATTAAAAGTCATGCATTTCTTATCTTCTAATGAAATCCAAAATAAATCAAATGTGTCTAATTAGAAAGGACTTCTTTGAAGAAGCTCTATCAAATTACAAGCACAGACTTTCCACCACACCTTAAACACGGGTTCTACCTGTTTTATTTTTAATTTTGGCCACTAAGTTATCAATATTTTATCTCTTCTAGAAAGTCAGTCAATCAAAATACTAAAAATAGAATAAAAAATATGACAGTTATTCATATAAACCATACATATGCAAATATGACTCAGCACAGAAGTTAACTGAGAAAGGCAAATTTAGATTTGAAAAAGTATTTCAATTTCCCTTCAAACAACCCAAAAACAAAAATGTATCCTTTAGTCTAACTGATAAAAAATAGAGATGTTAAACCAAAACAAGTTAAAATAAATTTAAAAAATAATTAATCATCAAAAAATTTTAAAACTTTGTTCGCTCAATATTTAGACAATTTTAAAAGAAACATTGCAAAACAAGAAAAAACACTAATTACCATTGACTATAGGCAGCTGTGGACTATGTTCCATTAAAGGCGTTGGCTGAGTAATTATCACTTGTTGTGGAGCAAGTAGAAAAGTTGGTACATCAGGTGGTGTGAACACAGGTGGCGCTGAACCTGGAGGAGTGTCATCTCCCTGTAATCAGTTCAACTTAATTAGTTAAAATTTAATGAATTTTAATTAAAAGAAAACAACAGTGTTTACTAACTGTTTAATAGTTATGTTTTAATTCGATTTTTTTATAAAATGGTAAATTCAGAATGTAAAATACCAATATAATAATTTTTTTAAATTATTTTTTTCTTTCATACATATTTACACAAATATATATTAAAAAAACATTGATCTTTTTTTATAAAAGTAAAAATACCTTACCATACATAAAGGAAAGAAAGAAGAGAAAAGAAATAAAATTTCAAACAAAATGAATAAAATAATATCTTCTTCAAGTGCTTTCTTATATTAAGGTTATATATTACCAGAACGGAAATTTTAAAAGTAAAAGTAAAAAAACAAACATTTCCCATGAGTAATTTCAATTAAACATAAAAATAACACAATACAATTTTTAAAAATATATGTGAAGAAAAAGCAAAAAATAAAATAAATAAATAGAAAATTTTTAATTTGGCAGTACAATTATAGTACTGCAATTGTTTATTGCTTTTGAACTTACCTCTGGTGTTAAGGGTTCTCCATTTTCTCGGCATTCTTCTACTACCAATGAAGGGAAAAGACCAATTTGCTCACCAATTTTCCCCTCCCACCAGCCATCATCAACTTCATCATGTACAACTTTTCTTAACACTTCAAGTACTTGACCTTCGTTGAATGTGAGTTCGTCCTCGCACGTAGCTTCGTAATCATATAAGGCTATACAAAATGTTTTTCCATTGCTTGTACCACTGATATCTGAAAATAAAGCCGTGGAGTAAAAGTAACATTTAGTTAATTAAAATTAATTTTTAAGTTTGTAAAACTGTTACACCTGTATATGTGGTTGTGTAACTATGTTATGCTTCCATACTGTATGTTATTACTTTCAACAAAAGATAGACGATTAATAGGAAAGAATAAAGGTACCTCATATTTACTGTGTAACTTGGAATTATAAACTAGGTTATCAATAGTTGTGTAGATGAGTAAGAGAGTGTAAATCAGCTGATAGTAATTTTATCGGAATAAAACTACATATATTTTTTCTGTTTTGTTCATCAAAGCTGACAGCTGCAACTTTCACACATACATTTATTTGCAATCAGTCAACTCACCTATGTGGGTAGGTTTATGAACTTCTCTTACTGTGTCTTGCTGAACAGATGGCATACTTTGTTCTGATGGTTCTTCGACTTCATCAACAGTGTAGTCAACAGAAGAGAAGGAAATCTGAGAAGTCAGTTGATATGATGAGCCACCACCTTGTAAAGTATTACCATTGCTCCACTCATTCTGCTCATCTCTCTCCACATCTAGATAATTGTTGGGAACATACCCTTCCTCCCCTTTATAATTTCTTGCCCGAAGCCAACCATCACCATCTCCCTCTCCGACTACCTCCAGCTGCTCATTCTCTACTATTGTCAGTTCATCTGGATTTTGTGCCTACAATAAAAGATAACGCAATTTTATTACCCAGCAAACATATTTTTAAACAGTTCCGTGATAATAGTGACAATAACAATGATATGTTTTGTATTAAAATTGATCATTAGGTTAATATTATTTATTAAAGATTAAATCAAGATATTTATAACCAGCTAATTGAAGAATATGCTATGGGTAAGAGAAATGCTTAATCTTATAATAAACACTAAACGTAAACAAGAAATTAAATTTATATAATAATACTCAAAGGCTTAACAAAACAACTGTAGAACAATTTATTATATTAAGTTTACAACAAATCAGACCTGAGTACAAGCTCACATATCAAATTTTAGTTATTAATTTTCAACACGTTACATCAAATATATCTTGAATCTTATCGATATTAAGAAAAAATTTAGACAAAAGCGAAATAGTTTGAACATCTTATACATTACTTGTTTAAAATTTACAGCAAAACAGTCTTGAATTTTTATTGGATATTTATCTAAAATAATTGTATTTTTGTACATTTTATGAAAATGATAAAACATTTTCAATATAAAACATAAACGAATATTTTTCATAATTTAGTAATACATTTTTTTTTTTTTTTTTTTTTTTTTTTTTTTTGGTATTTAACGTCCGACTTTTGTGCACACTTGGGCTAATGCAGACGATGGGATGGGATGATTTATAGCGTATGAAAATGCCAAGCCCTCGCCGGGAATCGAACCCGGGTCCTCGGGGTGAAAGCCTAGTACGCTATCCACTAGGCCACCGAGGCGGCATTTAGTAATACAAATTTAACATGATAAAAACTATACAAAATTCAAATTCAAAATCATATGACTTTACAATAAATATAAACCTATAAGTAGTTGAAGTCTAACGTAAAATAAATATTGAATATTATTAGCTAAATTGAGAAAAACTTACCGTATAGGAATAAAGAGCAGTACATTTAAACAAAGGCACAGACTCTGTTTGTCCTGTCTCCAAACGCTCTTCATGAGCATCATGTGAGTCACTCGGGCCCCAATCTACTTGAGTTGGATCATCCCAACCTGCAGTCAGCTGTTCTATCCTTTGTCTTTCCTGTTCCAACATTGCTGCAGACAAAAAGTCAATTTGTTTGCAAATTAAATTCTGTATATTCTAACTACTGTACCTGTATATTGTTTATAAAATCCCAATTGTTTTAAAAATAGGCTCTAATATATGTCCAGCCTAATTCTTTTGATCTCAAAACTCTAAGACTATTGTAACGTGTAGAAAACAAGATACTATAAATATTTGATTCATAAGGAGTGGAAAGAAGGGTTTTGTCATAAATTATTAAACATAACAATGATGCATAAAATGTAGCATGTGCCATAATCTTTGTTGCAAATACACATTTCTTAAAATAAGACAAAAAATATTCATTTTTTCCTTTTAATAACTTCTGACATTTTTTTGTATGTGACAAAAAAGGGGGTTTAGCATCATAGAACACCAACAATTGTATTTGTTGGACATTAACTTTTAGGAGTATTAATAGTGGTTCAATAGTAAACTTTTTTGGTACCCACTTACAGAATAATAGAAGGTTTACATTTTTTATTACTATTCTTTTATAAAGTTCTTAAACTATCACAATTTTGCTTAAAATGGGTAAACATTTAGGAAAGATACAACTCATTAACCACAAAGAACCCTGCTAACCAATTTCTTTGCTAGAGTGCATTAACGTAAAACACAACTTCTTGAAAACTGTATATTTTTTAAAAAAGAGCAATATTTTTTTTACGACAAAATGGAAAATTGAAGGTTGCAAAACCATAATGAGTTTTTCAGATAAAATATTACTTTCTAAAAGATTTAAGTAATTTAAGATGATGTATCTTAATACACACCCCATTCACCATCCACTTCTGCAGAATCAGGTCTTTCAGTCTCTACTTCTCCAGCCCCTCCGCTCACAGGCCTCTCTACAGTTGTAAGATCAGATCCTGCGTCATTGAAATCGCTATCATACATGGAGTCAGATCCTGGTGGTTCCTAAAAACATTACACAATTAATTAATAAATTTATTTAATAAAGTGTAACATGTTTCGATTTAATAAAACTAACTTTTGGAAATTAGGCCTAAATATGCCTGGGGTACCTGTAGACACATTTACAAAGACATATGAGTAAATAATTACCTAATGAGCTATAATGAAACTATACTTACAGGATCTGTGCGCATTGAGAGAGAACTTGCTGAGCGAGGCATGTCCTGCACACTGAGATTATCTATTTCCTGCATCCACTCGTCAACATTCACTAAACATACATTAAATATACTTTAATTGTATAAAAATATCTGCTACTTAATAGAAGAAAATGCATGTAGTTATTTCATGGTAAAAGTAAACCAATCAATACAGTTTAAGCTAGCACAAACAATATTGCATTTGAAACACATTTCCATATCTATTAAAAAAGGGGGAAATATTTTGTCTATTTCTATCTTATCTAAATATTTACTGTCTCACTCTAATCTGACTACCAAATTGGAAGTGCAATACTGTTATTGTTGATCTGGACAAAAAGAAATTTCACTCTACTCACCCCCTCCTCCTCGTAAACATTCTATCCTTGCTTCAGCTTTAGTCTTGGCTGTCTGAACAAAAAAAAGAAAAAGTCAAATTAAAACATTTTTTAAACATTTTTTTTTAATCAACCGAAAATAATCCAACGTTGAGATAACTTATATCTTACCTCCGATCTTCTGATAGATTGCTTTAATTCATCTATCTTTGTATCTAAGTCTGGCCCGTTTTGATCATTCGGGTCAACCTGAGAGAAAAATATATCATTAATAATCAATGGGTAGAACTGAGTAACAATAAGTATTAAATTTATTATAATTATACACTTTTAATTAGTGCTTAAATTATGAAATTAGTGTTAAATAATAAAAGTCATTGACTATTTTTTAAATTGTTTATTTTTTGGTTTTTTTAAGTCAGTAACCCAAATAACGAAATGGTCAAAGCTGATTGAAATATGAGTAAAATATTCCTACATATAAATTTGGTACATAAAGTAGTATGAATACAGACAGGTCAATTTCAAAGAAAGTATAATCACTGAAGCCTAATTTCATAAAACTGTCTGTGTAAAAAATTGTTTAAGAACAAATTAATTATTAATTTCTTACGTTACAGAAAAATGAAAATACCTTCTGGCCAGACTCCCTGAGGGCTTGGAAGACTTGCAGTTTACGAATATATTCCTTAGTGTTATTATTCTCCCTGGCAATACGACATGCCCATCGTTTTGCTTCTTTCCTAAGTGTTTGCTCTGCAGAACTGTGCTCTGCTGTCACTTTCTCTATAGTATCATTGTCACACGGTTCAAACTCGTACTGTATGTGCTGTTTAAGAACTGGATAATACAAATAGACACACTGCAAATTGTAGTCTCGACTGAGCTGCAAAAAACATTCAATCAAATATTTATTAACAACAGTAAAATAACAATATCAACTATTACAACAATGACTAACAATTATAATACTGAGATTTGATTTTCAACTCCTTCCAATTAAGTACTCTCAATTAAGTCTTACAGCATTTGTATAAATTAATGCTTGTTAAAAAAAATATTTTGTTTTTGGTCATGGTTAATATTTTAAAACTTATTTGGGCATTTACCTCTTTTAGCATGTACATTGCCTTGTGCATGTAGTTCACTTGAAGAGCATTGGCGAACAATAATAACCTAAAGTAACCTAAACAGCCCTATGAATATGAGATATTGAAAATATGAATATGAATGTTGAAACCAAAACACGGTTTAATATTTTTCAACCAAGATGTTCTACAATGACTGAGACCATGCCTACCGTTCATTTTACCTTGTATTATAAGATGCAACAGACAATAGTTTCTGTTCTGCACTTGTAGATATTTACGAAGATTTTACAGTTAGAATAGATATAATACTTTACCTGTAAAGCTTGTTCTCTTATTCGACCGAAGGATGTCTGTGTTGCTGTACAGGTTAACAGTTCTGTTCTTGCGATTAACATTAAATATTCAGCTACTTTGTCGTACACTTGGCTTTCCATAGTCTGCAAATTGAAATCAATTTTAAAACTTTATGTTATTAATAATTAATTAAAAATCAATACACAAACAACAACAAATAATAAACAAGGGAAAATCTGAAATTCTAACAAAAAACTCAACTTAGCCTATCAAGAACTAATAATACTGTCAGATGAGCAAAGAATGAAACAATTGTCCTTTAAATGAGTCTCTTTTTCTTGTAGCTCTAAAAATTTTTTTAGGTTATATATTTTTGAGGAATTAATTAAATTGAAGAAAGTTTGTGTAATGTTTTATTTATTTATATTTTTTGCAGCGTTTATTTTTCTTGTTTTAAAACTCTTTGACCAGTTGCTATGCAAGATAAGTTCAGATTTTAAATTAAATTAATTGTTTAAATATATTTAAGAATAAACTTATGCAAGTGTATTCAAAAAGTAAGTTCTAAGTTCTACTGCAAAATAAGTCGTTCATTATTTACCTGAATTGTGCTTTGTAAATCTACAACAAAGTATCTAGTTTGGTGTGCATTAGCAGCTGCGAGGCTGAGTAGATAGTCATTCCTTGCCCCTGAAGATTTTTCTTCTAAAGCATCTCGTTTTGATGTTACCTAGAATTACATAATACATAATTTTTTTTTTTTAACGTCCGACTGTTGTGCACACTTGGGCTAATGCAGATGATGGGATGATTTATAGCTTATGAAAATGCCAAGCCCTGGCCGGGAATCGAACCCGGGTCCTCGGGGTGAAAGCCTAGTATGCTATCAACTAGGCCACCAAGGCGGCATAATACATAAAAAAAAATATCCATGTACTGTAATTAAAAAAAATCATAAATAATTAATCTTCCAAAATTTAAATCTCATAAATATAGGTTGTATATTAAGTTGATTGATTAATCACCACAATGCACAATAAATAAAACTGTTAATGGGTAATTACAATAAAAAAACCATTATCATGTAATTTTTAGCCAACATATATGTGTTTTTATGTGTTTAAAAGTTAAGGCCAATTGTAAATAAAAACACTGATTGGCAACAATGATAACTTTCACATGTGCATTAGTTTGAACTGGTCTGTTAAGCTTGAAACCACTACATTGTCAGTTTGTGCATTTACACCAGTGTGTCAGGAATGAGCTTGATAACCAGTCCTGCCAGATGTGAAGTCTAAGCAGATTAAATAAACCTGGAATTAGGCCTAATTACAATTAATAAAACTAATAGTACAGTAATTAATTTACTAAATATTGGATTAAATTACTGGAGTTTCTATTAATAAAATTCAAACTTGCATGATTGAAATCTTACCTTAGCGCTGTTTTTCTGTAATGAAGTTATCGATTGGAAAAAGGAGCCTTTTTTCTTTTTTAATCTATAAAAGAGAACAAGTAACTTAAATAATATAAAAACCCTTTTTTACAGAAAAAAAAACATTTGATGCAGATGACTGAAATTTGATTCATATCAGCAGTTTGCATCAGGACCTATCCTGTTTGTATTACCTATCAATATTCTGTTATGAAATAAATTATAATTCTATTTATGAAGATAATAAGAATGGATTTTATTACAAATTTAAAAAATATGAAATAAATTATTGAATGATCTTTACAGAATATGCATTGAAATTTGTAAAGCAGATATTAATACAGAAATCTTTAATAATATAATATAGCTCTGTTGATTAGGTTGTGTTTTTATTAAAAGCATGCTGTGACCTTTGCTATGTAGCCTTAGTAGTTGTATGTGATATTGCATATGCAACTTTAATATGTTACTTAATATAAAATTCATTTTCTGTTATTCACAATGACTAACCTAGAATACTTATTTCTCTCTCTCTCTCTCTCTCTCTCTCTCTCACACACACACACACACACACACACACACGCACACTTTATACATTGTAAATTATTATATGTATGAAACAAAGTTTCATACACCGATGCTGTGATATGCAAGAGATCTTGGATGAATCCTTAAAAATCTGTAACATGAAGAAGGCAAGGAACACAGCAAATGATACAGTGGGTTGCACTGATAGACTGTCCAGAATAATTTAGGATCAACAGAGCAAGCCATCACTTTGAGTCAAAACAATGGAATGCATTAATGCATTTCTGTTTTGTATTCATCGGCTGATGCATATTCATAACCATATTCAAATTGAACACAAAGTTTGGTCCATTTGCAGTTGTTATGCTAATAAACAAATTAAAAGGATAAATATAAACCTTTAATTTAAGTTTAAGTAAATATTTAAAAGTTCATAATGTGTTTGAATAATGAAAAATGTATAAGTTTGAAAGAATTATTACTTTTCTTCTATGTCTTTGGCTTTATCTCTGACATCATGAGCACTGTGTTCTTCATCAAAGTAAAATTTCTTTGTCTTGTCTACTTCTTGTACACACCCTTGAACTTCCTTCTGTATTGTAGATAATAGGTCAATACTCTGAAAATAAATAACAATTTATGACAGAAAATTACGCAATTATTCTACTTAATTTTTTGTAATAGTTTTAAGATCTTTTATACAGGCATAATTATTCAGTTTGTAATTAATTTAAAATTATTTAAAAGGAGTAACTAAAAAATATTTTATCATTGGTTAAATAATTTAATGCTAACAGATTTGTACACAGTTCTATTGTAGTTTTTTTTTTCTTTTGTACAGTATTTTATTTAAAGCATATAGTTTTTTTATAGTTCGTTTGATCCTGTTGTTTATTAAGTTCTATTGTAAATTACTTAATTATTGTGCTAATGATGAGAACCAAATTTGCTATTAATTTTCATTGATGCTTAAATTAAGAATACTCTCAATTAATTCGAAAAGAATCTATAATTTTACCTTTTTCGCTGTAATTATTTTATGATTGCGGAGAATTTTTGAATCATCTGCAATTTGTTGAGAGAATACTTCTACAGCTGCTAGCCTTGCCCGAGCTAATTTTTCATTCTCTTCCAGCACAGTTCTCCACACATTCCACATGTTCCTACAAAAGCACAAGTTACTTCTTTATTTCTTTCTTACTAAACACAAAAATATTGTAATTATAAAATAACCGTTTGTCACATTAGATTAATGTAAAACAATTACCATAATTAACTGATGCGTAGTCAGTAATATATAGGAAACATAAAATAATATTTGAAAAAATAATAATTTTTAGAACAAACTATTTGTTCATTGGATTTTTTCAGAGAGTTACTTTTTTATGTTATTTAAACTTCAAATATTTTTCCTAGAAAAAAATTTTTGGACCAATTTTAAATTCTTAAATGAAAAGTCTATTTCACCACACTGAATTTATGTTTTTTTAAAGAAGGTTTTTTTAACTGCTTTACTTACAAAATAAAGAGTTTTCATTGTTAGGTTATTTAAAACAAAAAATAAAAAAGAATAAATTAAACAAACAATTTTTTATTTATCACCAATTTAGTTAGTTACGACTTGTACTATTTTTCTCAGTACTCAAGACCTTCAAGACAAAGTAACTGTAAAAAAATAAATTTAATTGGAAATAAGTTATCACAAGAATATAATCTTTGATGACTGTTCCACATTCTTATCTGAGTGTTGAAGGGGAGAGGAGAAGGATGTGATGATAACATCAGTTTTTTTTCAAAGGGAGTTTCATAATAGCCTACAATTACATTTTTTATTATAACATTCCTAGTGTTCTAGCTCCTATAGAATAACAAATAGTTTGAGAAAGAAAATTATAAGCTTTTCAAAATCTAATTTTTATTTCATTAATTGTATATGTTTAATAATTGATTATGTAATATTAAATAAGCCTAATATTATGTTAAATATTTACTTCAAGTGATTTTGTCTAAATAACATTAAAACATGATAATAGAAAATTTGATCACCTGCAATAAAGATAAACATAAACACTTTATTAGGAAAATTACATTTTATATTTTATGGAAACTTTAATCACATCATTATTAATTCTATTACAATATACAGTTAATCACTAATTGTCCACTATTATTTAAATAAATAAGCTCCCAGCACACATAAATTAGCTGCCACACGTACTAATTAAGTGATATTTAAGCTTAGTTGCCTCATATTCCACAAACTAAAAGTTTGAACAGTATACCTATGTATTTTGTAATTAATTTTCTAAATTGTACTTGCAAATAAAAATATACAAAGCTTTTACTCTTGTAATACCTTACTGAGAAAACAAGTTAGATGTAAAATTATAAGCTTTTTTATGTTATAAGCTCCCTTAACATGTAACAGAATGCGATTTGCAAACTCTAATACAAGCTGCCCAATTAATGTCTGAATATTGAATTGAAGCCGGATTAACAAATTGTTGTCTAAAGCTGGAGTTATGAATAAATTTTTTAAAAGAACTCAAAGATCCAAGGTAAAGAATCAAATTTAAAAATAAATTTAAGCTATTTTTGAAAATAATGGCTTTTTAGTCCAAAGAAGAGTTTCTTGCAGCTATTTTTTTTAAAAATAAAAGAATATTATATGCGTATAAAATTCCAGAATTAACTACATTTTAATGTTTTGTTTATTTTTATACTATATTTTTCGTAATTATGTTTTATATTAAAAATGATCATACAAAGTAATTGCTTATTAACGGCTGAAACACATTATGACTTACCATTTTTCTTCAGAGCCTTCAGTCTTTATGTCAGGAATATTTGGTATTTTCTTATTAAGGAATGCAGACGAAATCTTGAGAAGTGCCTAAGAACAAACATTTTGTGAACTTATTATTTTTTTGTGATGAATATTTTTATTATGTTATATATTATAAATGCCCAGATATGCATTAGGCGTTCAGACTACCATTTACTCTTTATGGCTTTTGTCAAATTGGCTTATATAGTTATAATGTTGATCTTATGAAAAAGATATTATTTTATGAGATGATTACTTTAACTGAGGGAATTCATCAGGTTCACCTCAGAATGCAGTACTTATAAATGTTTTATTACCCAGTTATTTAAATTTTGTTTACAAAGGTTTTCTGCAAAGGAAACTCTTGTTTTATTAAAATCTTTTAAAAATTTGTCAGTTATATTACTTTAAATAATTAATAGTAAAAGAAAGAGAAGAGATAAAAAGTGTATCGGCTTTGCAATAATTTTTAACTTTAATAAAAAAACATTCCTAAATTAAGTTTTCTAATCCACAAAAAATAACAATAAAAAAGGAAAAAATCATTCACAGTATCATATAATTTTAAGTCAGAAATGTAAATAATGACTGTTATATGATGATTTTGAAAATAAAAGTAACTGGATGTATGTATTGAACTTTATGATCATTTACTGTGATTAACTTGAAAGAACAATCTATGGGTAGACCTACTTACTTTTTATACAATAAAAAATATTGTACAATTACATTTACCTGTTTTTAAAGTAAATTATTAAACATCATTTATAATTTTTTAATAATTTATGTTACAATACTTTTATTATATCTGTCTTGGATGATTAAAAAACAACAATAAAGAAATAGTTTTGTTATGATTGTTATAAATTTTGAATTTCACAATTTAGAATTTGAAGGTTCGCAGAAACAAATAATGAATATTTCAGTGAGTAGTAAATCAATACAATAATTTGTATTCTCTTTGTGAACATCAAATATCCCAGCTCGACTTGTTTCCAACTTAAATACAGAGTTCAGAGTTGGATGCCATGAAGTAACTTGAGACATTAAACAAACCCTTAAAGTTCCCTTTACACTTTTAGTTTTAGTGCCAACATAAACTAGGAACAATGATAGATCACAACAATAAGATAACTATAAAACATAACCTATTTATATATATATATATATATTACTTATTTACTTACAAAGTAAATTCTAATCTAACGTTTTGGTTTAATATGTCAGTATTATAAACAAATATAGCATTTTACAAAAATCTGTGTTAATTTTTTCAACATGCTTTTTTTATAAACTGTACTTTTATTGAGAAAGGGATGAATTAAGAACCAGATAAATAAATTGTTTTAAACTATTGATTTTGAGTGGTTGCGTTTTAGGTTGAAGTAAGCCAGTGTTGAACCGGAACGTTACAGTGCATTATAACTTCAAGGAGTTTTATGCTCCTAATGAGGTAAAGTTACTTGTCAATGGTAGTAATTTTAAGTATTATCTACTTGAAATATATAGGCCTAATATAAAATATATTTGCCTTCTTTTGAAGTTATGTTAATAAATCTTTCTAAAATGATTGAAAAACAATATATTAGTGCAAAAGTTAAACAATATAATAATTTTGTTAAATGTAATTAGAGTAACTGATTCCTAGGAACTAACACAATATCATTAAGTACTGAAAATTAATATTTTTTTAAGGAAGAAATAAAATTGTATTTATTTATATTTAGTTGTTATACTTATTCAATATTGATACTTACCTCTGAATAAGATTTCTCAATGGCTGATCTTTTAAGTATAAAATTTCTGAAAGTTTAACAGAATGCATCAGTAAATTTTTAAAGTGTGAAACTAATTTAAATAATTACCGGTATTGATTTTCTGAAGAAATGCTAATTAAATTAATGTTTTCTTAATATAGTGAAGATTAAATTGCTATTGCTTTTTATAATCACTAGTAAACTTTTATTACTAGAATATTTAGCAAATATTATCTTTTCTAGTTCAAGAGCATATAAATAAATTGTTTTGAAATTGGAGGCTTTAAGTACATGGAAATCAAACATATTAAGGTTTATAAATAAAAACACAGTCTTAATCCACTAAAGACTGCTTAGTTGTATAGACGGTTGTGTTTTTATTTATAAACCTTAATATAAATAGAAATGGATTGTAAATCAAAATTCTGCTCTTCGTTTCAAGAAACCAATATGCTAATGATATTTGTTTATGGCCAAATTTGTGAGACTCTTGTGTCATTAGAAATATAGGACAGTAAATATTTGCATAGGAAAAAAGGCCAGTCTTTGGGTATAAATATATCAAAATCCAGTTCTATATATTGTTTGATCTCTAAAAAAAAAAAAAAAAAAATGGGCTTCATGAATAAAAATGAGTAAATGGCTGGCAAAATGCGTACAAACATTTTGTAAAGACAGTAATCTTGTCTGATAAGGCATATTTTTATTTAAACAGCTACACTAATAAACAGAATTGTCACATTGGTGAGTAAAACAACCCTTACATAACCCATCCTAAGGTAATGTAATGGAAAAGAGTAACTGTGTGGTGTGGATTTTGGGCAAATGGGAACTTTTTTGAAAACATGGATGGAAATGCCATGACAGTGAATGGACATAGTTTGAACAAGATAGTGCAACCTGCCACACCTTACACTATATTATAGCCTTGTTGTGGAATAAATTTCCAAACTGAGTCCTTTCACGCAATGACGATCAGAACTAGCCAGCAAAGTCATGTGACTTTTCCTTTAGGGGTATTTAAGATTACAATTTTTTCAAAATAATCCTCAAACAATACCACAACTAAAGGAAGAAATTCACAATGTCATCACCCAAAACAAGGAGAACATATGTCTGAAGGTTATAACAAATGTCATTGATCAAGTTACATTATGCAGAGCAAGTCATAGAGGACATGTAAGATGTATTTTTTCATACATAAAGTTTTCATATGTACCAGCAATGTGTATTCTTTGTATTGATGTTGAAATGGGTTACATTCCATAAATGTAATACTTTATTCAACACTAAAACCAGTGTTCTTATTGAATAATCAATCAATCCTTCAGTACACATAAGTGAAATGATGTAGTGGTATAGTTTTACCATTAAACATTGCTTTGGTATAATAAAACTACTGAATTTAAACCATGTCCCATTCTGGAAATCCAAATATTGATGGCAATGTAGTAATTAATTTTTGTTAACAATGCTGTTATATATATATAAATATCATTTATAATATTGAAATTAATTACTTAATAATATTTATAATGTACATGTATTATTAATAAAAATGAATTATTAAATAGCTGTCAATATTTGAATTTTCAGAATGGGATATGGATTAAATTAAGTAGGTTTATTATAACATTAATTATTTATTAATTGATATTGAAAATAGTGCTTAAGAAGGTAGTTTATATTTAGACATTTTTGCCACCAATCGAAGTTTCATCAATCTGCTTTAGATAAATTCTAAGTGCCTATTTATAAAGAAATAAAATAATTTTTTAAAAAAAACCTTTTACCAACATAATTTAATTGGTAACTGTGTCATTTCCTAGTCTGAGTTAACTAATGATAAGACTCATGATTTTAAGAGCAATTACTTACTCCAATGAGAATTTGCTCGTTTTTATACACAAAGAGTCTGTGAGTTTTTCTCATACTCATAACAAAAGATTCTATTTAATTTATTTGATTATGCGCATAAACATTTGTTCGCTTTTGTTCATCTTAAATGAGTAAATACTTAAAAATAGTTGAGCGTAAGAAATTACTCATTTTTATTTATACATCCCAATGTGTTGAATTAAATAACTGATCAATTTCGCATATTTGGTTTGAAAAACTGTCAACCCAGTGAAATACATATTTAGAATTACCTAATGTCTTCCAATAGTTCACATTCATTTTGGTTTTTCAGTTGCAGTTTGGCCAGTTGTTCAGTATGTAAGTTCTTAAGGAATTTTGCATAGTTTCCCTAAAAACAAAAAAATAGATAATATTATTGGAAAGAAGAACTACATTTGAGGTTAGGCACATTACACACTTATTCTCTGGATCAGAGAGAATATTAGCCAAAAACTTACAGCTTTTTTTAGCTTAAATTTGTTGGTTATGATTACTATTGTTGTTGCATTGAATCCAACTGTCTAAACACAATAATAATAAATAATAATAAAAATTAATGTCTAATAATAATAATGGCACACATCTATCTCAATGAAGTGAGGAACACAAACTTCCAAAAACAAATTTTTGTATCACACTTTCTTCAAAATCCAATTTCACCATCATAGTCAGTCTTAAAATCATTTCAAATTATACCGAAAATATTACAATGAACACTGACCACTGTGCGTTAAACAACAGTGGCCATCACAATTAATTAGGTTTTTTGTGCTTTATAATATAAGATTAAATTAAAAAAATGCAAATAAACATTTTTAGAGTAAGTTGAAACTCCAATATAATGGTTTATTTTGTTATAGTGTAATTACATATAGATATCAGTTAACATAAAATTTATTCACACAAATTTCACTTTCACTTTATTATTTAAAACTTAATATAGTGCGATATATACGAACAAAACTATGTGAAACAATGTGAAATAGCAGATATTTTACAATGTAAAAAAGTAACACATATTTTTAAAAATATCCTAAAACATAATATCCAAATAAATATTATAAAAAGTGTTTATATCAGTTCTGTTAATGAATAAATCATTACAGTAATTAGCAGTAAAATGCATTTATTATGTTAAAAAATATATCAAAGCAATTTTTAGCTAACGGTTTTTAAAGTAATTTTAATATATTTAATAAATAATAATATATATTTTAATATATATCAAGTGATAGACCACTTGATCTCAAAAAGGTTTTTCTACTGAGAGCACTAATATATCAATATGATGAATTAAAAGACTTTAATTGTATCTCACGAAATACACATTACAAAAGTATTCAACTTCTGAAACAGTCTTTGACAATTGGTCGAAGGAGTTTCACATACCATACAATAAAGTATAAAAAAATTCCAATGGAACTTAAAAGTTTAGAAGTTAGTGCTAAAGTGCTGCAAAATAAATTAAAAGACAAAATCAAAGACTTAAACGTAATAGACTGAATGATATGCATATCTAATAAGTTATTTATTATTTTTCTATATTCTCTTTTTTTTTATATAATAAAATTTGAGCCACCTCAGTGGCCTAGTGGATAGCATACTAGGCTTTCACCCCGAGGACCCGGGTTCGATTCCTGGCGAGGGCTTGGCATTTTCATACGCTATAAAATCATCCCATTGTCTGCATTAGCCCAAGTGTGCACAATAGTCGGACGTTAAACACCAAAAAACAAAACAAAAAAAATATAATAAAATTTAGTGAGGTTTGTCTCACGCCTGATTGTGTCCATGAATATATGTATGTGCAGGACCAATCAATGTACAGACATTCTATGCCCCCTGTAGGTCCTTCTTATGTAACTAAATGTTTGTATGAAGTTGGTAATAAATAAATATTGTTAAAAAAGAAGTGATTCCAGTTAATCATTATGTTTGACATTTAATTAAAAAAATGTTTAAATAAATGTAATATTCCACAATATTTCCTCATGCATTATTTCATAACGTAATAAGTTATTTCCTTTAATAAATATGTAGGTCATATCAGTGAAGGGGTATTTAATGACTGTACTTTTCCCCTGAAATATTCATTGATCTAAAAGCCATTCAGCTGCTTTTCATTGATCTCAACCGAAATAATTGCTTCCTATATAAAAGCCATTGATTTGTTCATCATTTACCAAGTGTCAAATCAATACTTCGTTCTATCATTTCGAGTTCGCAGTGTACATTCAAAACTTCATGTTTAATATGAAAATTATGTAAGTGGTTTATCAATAAGTGACCCTTATCCTTTAAAACGGTTTTTTGTTTTGGATATGATTACTTATAGCTAAAACACATAACCCTTAAGTTACACACACACACACACACACACACACACACACACACACACACACACACACACACACACACACACACACACACACACACACACACACACACACACACACACACACACACACACACACACACACACACACACACACACACACACACACACACACACACACACACACACACACACACACACACACACACACACACACACACACACACACACACACACACACACACACACACACACACACACACACACACACACACACACACACACACACACACACACACACACACACACACACACACACACACACACACACACACACACACACACACACACACACACACACACACACACACACACACACACACACACACACACACACACACACACACACACTTAATAATTATTGTACAAAATATTGACATTTGATACTGACTTATTGCTCTTAAATTTGTATGTAACATAAATGGTACAACAAACCATACATACACTGACTCTCGCAAACACAAACATGTTGAAAAAAAATCAAGAATGTTGACAATCTAAGAGACCTGATTCTTCTAATTCCACTCATTATTATTAATATTTAATCATTTTGAGTTATTGTAAAAAGTATAAAATTAAAGCATGTTAGATTTCACAAAACATTAAAGAAAGTAGACCTGAAAGGTGGTTATCGATTGTTTTGCTTGTTATAACTTCTGTAATGGTTGATTTTGATTCTATGAGCTTAATTTGAACCAGTTTTGGTCAAAATCATTTAAAAAGTTTTTTAAAGATTAAAATATTCTTTGTCTAATTGGAGAGCCTTATTTTGGGAGTGGGGCTTGGTGGTCGAAGTGGCCAAAGCATCAGTCAGTCTACTGCATAACTCACTTTTGCAGCTAAAGATTCTTAGTTTGAGCCGCAGTTGCTCCAATTGCTTTTCCCTTACCTTTAACACTGATCCCTCATCCTCATTTGTTTAAATGACAAAGTATGGACATTGTGGAAAAAAATAATTTGTAACTATAGAGCTAATTATAAAAACTCAAGAGATGGCTCAGAAAACACTTATTTTTAAACTTGAAACAATTTGATTTTTTTTATTAAAAATAAAAAAGTTAGTGTTGGTCAAATTTTACAGATATTTTCATGGTCAGATTGATTAGGTCATCAGATCAGTTATGGGCCCAAAAAGACCACAATTGGTCATCTATTGGTAGGATTTTTCTAGTAATCAATAAATTTTAATTATAACTCCAAAGCCAAAATTTTTTAAAATTTAATATTTGAAAATAAAACTGTAAAATTTGAATTAACTCTTTGAGTAGTTTACTAAATTATATTAACAAAGCGTATTCAGTGAACAAGGTATGAATAAACAATCAGTGAGTTTCAATAATTAGTGATTTTGAATGAAGATAACTCATTCTCATTCATAACAGTTAACAAATCTGTCAAAAAAGGTCAACACAGAGAGGTTTTGTTTCAATCGTCAGTCAGGTATGTATAGAATATGTGTTTATTGTATAAATTCAATAGTTTTTATAAATATTATTTATGTTTTAAATTAATTTCTTTTATTTGAATAATTTACAAAAAAAAATCTTGCGTCTTTTACAACATACTAAAAGTGGTTTCCTTTGGGGGGGTTCATACATTGCTACTTTGTGTTTTTTAATCCTGAGATACCTTAGCTGGATCTAAGCTTTCTTCATCTATTTGCTTTTGGCTTAGATTTCCTTCACCTCAAGCCAAGGTGGACCAGCATACACCAAAGGCTGCATGGCTAAGGAGGAACTGAGCTAATATGGGGACTCTGGATACCAGGCAACTTACAGATTTAATCTCTCCTTACCTATACATGTGAGGCCCTGTATGATTGGAATTTTTATTTCTTTAGCAACTAGTGGGATTAGAATGGCTGGGAATTTCAAAGTCAGAAAACTGTGGAAAACTGACAAAAATGGACATAAGGAGCAAAAATATCATTGAAAGAGGAAAATCGGAGCTGTATCTAATCCCATGGCACCCACAAGCAGTGGATTGCAGTAGAGTTTAGAGATGCTATGTGGATCAAAATGAAGTGTGAAAAGTGAGAGATGTGGTTAAACTTCTCAAATCAGTAAGATGATGGCTAACCTCAAATCAAATAGACATTTGTAGAAAAGTTTATTAGAAGCATAAAAAAAACTGAGAAGAAAGAAGATGGTAGCAAAGGAGCGTCTGATGGTACCTAGAAGCAGAACATCTCCCAGGGATCAAACCTTGAATGTGAGAAACAAAACTCTTAGTGTTGTGATTATAGGGCTGAAAGGAACTGATGATAAGACTGAAAGACTGTCAGCCAGGAAAATTAAGATTGTAGTCAAAGGGTGAGTCAGGAAAACCATGACACTCATTACAGAGCACTGTGGTCTTAGTGTTCATATGAACAGGATAGGAATGTACCACGAAAAAAACCGTGTGTAAGTTATGCAGGAAGGAAAATGAAACTGTAAGCCACATAATCTACGATTGTAAGGCTTTTGCTAGTAGGAGGCTGAAGGTAGGGCTTCCAGGACCCTGAGGATGTTCAGCAGAATGACCTAGTCAGAGGGCTGCTAAAATGTCGTGAGAGTTCCAGTCTACTGAACAAAAATCTAAGAGACACAGTTGCAAAATAAAATTGATGATCGTTGTTCCAAAGGCCACTAAACCACATAACCTCAAAAAATTAACCAAATCTGTACTATTGAAATTGTTTAAAAAAATTACTCTATGATCTAGACTTAAAATTTAGCATATAGGCCTACTTTAAAACTTATAAATAATTAATTAAGACATATGGAAATCTTGTTAATATATTGAAAGTAAATTTCTAAAATTCTGCCCGATTTAATTATTTCATTTTACAAGAATACAGTGAACAAGCCATGCAATAAAACATTTAGTAGTTTCTAATTCTCAATTATTGAATCAACAATGTATCATTTAATGATTTGAAATAAGTTTTCATTTAAAATTATTACAGTAATTGTGATGTTGAAAAGAGAAAACCATTTTGTGGTTATTAATGGAAGGTCAAGAGTATGAAATGTTTGTAGAGAGGGTGTGAAACTGTCACTAACAATGGAGAAATGACCGTTGTATTGAAACGCGTCAACAAAACAGGAGGGTTTATGGAGGTGTAATATTCAGTTTATATATGCGGAAGCCAGTTGCAAATAAAATTTAAATACGGTAACCATATACATATGAACTGGATCAGAATTACAATATGTCTCTAGGCATTAATATTACACTGAAACTAGGTCATACAATTCTTGTACCTAGTCCTATGATATTCTCTCAATGTATATTTTTCTTTTGACACATTTTATTATGTTATGTATAAAACAAAATATGATAATATAATTATATAGGTATAAAAACATATTAAAGAAACAGAAATTGTTATATTCATATCATGACTGTACATTTTACTGCTGCTGAATATTTATCATGTAATAAGCACAGATCAAGTTTCTTATACTGTACTGTACTAGATGTGTTGTTGAATCCAATTAACTTAAACATTATACAAATTTAATATACTTAATGATTCAGTACACTGCTTTATTTATAAATATAACTGAAAGAGAATTTTTTTTTTTTTAAATTTCTTGCTGGCATAGTAGAATAAGGAACACAGGTCAAATTTGTCTGATATGTCAGTAAGTGTCAAAATTTCTCTGACTAAGTTACAGAGGTTGGCCTGCCTGTGTATCACTTGCTGTATGGACATTGCACCAACGGCAGCCATGGAGATCATGCTTGGATTTCCCCCTATTGACCTTTTTGTCATGGGGAGGAACGTAAAGCAGCTTACAGACTGCAGGGTGGTGGTGGCTGGCTGCCCTCTATCTATGGGCATGCTAGAATCACAGACAAGATCTTTGACCCAATCTTGATGATGGGGCCTGATCAGATGGTTAAACGGCACATAGTATCTAGACCCTTTGATGTCAACTTGGCCTTTGAGGGGAGAGATCGTGTGTTGGAAAAACCTGGAGACATAGTATGGTATACAGATGGCTCCAAGACAAAGTCAGGCACTGGTGCTGGGGTGTACGGTCTGATACCAGGGTTAAAGAAAGTAATTACCCTTGGACAGCATACAACAGTATTTCAGGCAGAAGTGATGGCCATTAATGACTGTTTTTGGGAGAACTTGGATCGGGGTTTCAAAAAGGCATGTATTCATATTCATACCGATAGTCAGGCAGCAATAAAAGCACTTGCAGGTCCTAAAATACAGTCCAAGCTGGTCTGGGAGTGTAGGAATAACCTTGACATTCTGTCCTGGGATAACCAGGTAACTCTTCACTGGGTTCCGGGGCATAGGGGAGTTGAGGGTAATGAGGAGGCAGACCTACTGGCTGGACTTGGATCTGCATCTGAGTTTATTGGGCCTGAGCCGGCTTTAGGGATTTCTCTATTTTTGGCCAAGTCCGCTATTAATGAGTGGATTACAAGTCAACACCAAGTAAGATGGGACAACCTTCATGGGCATTCCCATAGTAAACGTTTCTTAAGCAAAGTTCCTTCTGGAGGAATCAAGGGAGCAGCAGATGTCCTGGGTAGAGCACAACTCAGGAGGATCATGGGGCTCATAACAGGGCACTGTGGTCTGAGGGTGCACAAGAACAGGATAGGTGTATACCACGGAGAAACCATGTGTAGATTGTGCAGGAAGGAGGAGGAAACTGCAGTTCACATATGATTGTGAGGTTCTTGCTAGTAGGAGGCTAGGGGTTTTTGGTTTCCAAGACCCTAGGGATCTTCAGCAGAATGAGCTAGTCAGTGGGCTGTTGGAACTTATTAGGGGCACCAATCTGCTGAACTAGGTATTTTAAGAGGTAAGTTGCACAATAGGTCAGTTGATCGCAGAGCCTGGGGTGAACAAATCCCTTCCTCTAGAATATAATCTAATCTAAAGTGTCAAAATTTAGGGTAACTGTCATTAACAAAAAATATATTTTGAAAAATTACTCTAGCAGTTTTGATCAAAATTTTCATTAAATTATAGTCATGTTTATTTTAGTTTTTGATGATTTTTCTAAAAGCAATCATATTTTGGAGGTTTCTAACAGATTCTGACATTTTTGGTTACTAGTGAATGTTAAATAAAGAGATTTACAGATATGCCGTTCAAGTTTTTATAATTGCTCTTAATTAAAATAAAAAATGTTGTAAAAGCCTACAGAATTTTACTTTGCATTTGTCTAAAGTAATTAAGCTAAAAAAAAGTAAATCTATAACTGCTTTTTCATACTAACAATGTTATTCACGTGATCAATAAGTATTGACGATACTGATTACTTAAATTTGTAGTTTGTACGATTATACACACGAGTTTTACTTCTGTGTTTGTTTTTTATGTTGTGTTAACATTTTTGTGATTTTCGTTTTATCAAGTTAAAATTCACGTAATGTCCTTGGATACTTAGGAATAAGGTTGAATACAAATTTACGGTTCCGTAAACCCAGACACAATCTATCAGCAATGTATGTACTTAGAGACTGTAACCACAAGTCTCAATATAACCCAATTGTAGGCTATGACACACACATTTAAACATCTTTCGGCATATCAGAGGCTGCACTCTGGTAAACAAACAATATTGGTTACCCCCCCGATGTATATTTCAGTGTAAATTGTATAACGGCTATTTAGTAGGATATTGTTAAGTGATGTTTGACTGGGTTGGGCGAAGGATGCCAAAACCCTTCTTAGTAGGTGCAGCTGGTCCATTGGGTAGTGAGTATGTAATTTTTAGAAAATTGTAATTTTTTGCCCACCATCTTGTACATTATAAAAATCTATTTTTTTTTTTAATAAATGTGATATAACCAATCAATTTGCAGAACTGCATTGAGCCTACAAAAAATAGTCCATAGTCATAATACCACATTCAAATTAAAGAAGTGAATTCGTACATGGTGCTTATAAAATGACTTCTAAAAACATCCCCTTTGTTGAAACTGAGTATTTACTAGCCAAAAACGTTCAGTGGTTATCCTTAAAATTATAAGAGCATTAAAAATTCATCCTATATACATACAGTATATTAAATAAATAATTTATCATGATATGGCAACATTTATGTGAGTTTATCCAATATTTGGCTTTGAAATTTTATTATTTCTTTGTCGTTCTGTTTAAAATTATGAGCAATGAAGATAAACATTAAAAAACTTTTTTATCAAAACCAATTACATATTTCTTTTTGCCATTTGAAAATAGTAAAGAAAAACAACATTATCAATAAATCTTAGTCTATGACGCAAAAGATTGCTTTTGCTTGTTACTTTTATGTGCAGAAACACGTTCACTCTGGTAGGCTGTTCCATTTTTATTGATTTGGAGGAATCCAAAGTTTATGAGGCATAAAATCTGTAGCACACTGGATAATAATAACTGTGTCAATAGTGTGTGAAGAAAACACAAATGTCAGAGTAATTATATGCAGTAAATACGCTGTATTTCATTATATTACTGTTTGTGTAGCTGCCATTCTGCTTTTAAAATTATTACTTTTTGGTGGATGGGATATTTTATTATTTTTTGTAATCAGGTATTTATCATTGGTTCTTGTGATAAGATGGATTGCCAAGTATGTGAAAACAAATCCAACAGTGATCAAGGCTTGTTTTTTTGGAAATTCGGCCGATTTTTCACTTTATTTCAATAATTTCCTAAGCAAGTATGGTGATATAGCGACTCAAGCGTTCTGTTTAGATAGTTATGGACTACATTCGAGCAAAGTTTGATAAAAATCGTTGGAGCCGAATTTGAAAAAGCAGTTTTTTTACAAAAAAAGGTTACAAGAAAAATCGTATAATACAAATAAACAAGTCCTAATTTACCTAATTTCATCAAATTCTGCAAAATTAACGCCCCCCCACATACCTTGATAAGAACCCTTATTTTTGACTCAAGGGACCTGAAAACAAAGATCCATTAAAATTTCAAATCTATTTATTTTTTTTACAATCACCATACTTTCTCTATATTTTGTATAGGAAGAAAGTAAAAACACTAAAATATTATGAAATAGGTAATAAAATAATAACAAGTCTCGGGGATACCCGAATATTTTCTGAATTACTTATAACTGTATAATACAGATACTTCCGGTTGTTCAGTACGGTAGGTATATTTGCCTATCTTAAATTTGAAGGCGTTCTGTGTTTATTATAAGATTTGCCTAAACAAACTTTGTTGTTCAAAAGTTACATGATCGGCTTTTGATTGTTTATAAATTTAATTTTAGTTGTTTCATTCTTTCAGTTGTGTAATATTTGCAGACATATTACCGTATAACACGTATAATCAGATGTATTCAAAACACTTCGAGGAATTTACGTCGGCTGTGTTGTGTTTTCGAGAAACGTTCTTTAACCTCGTATCGGTGGTTCTTGCTTGTAAAGTTTGTAGCAATCGACTCACGATCCTTTATAGATCAGAATTAAATCGTACCTTGAAAAAAGACTGGAAGGTTTTCATTGGTCGTGGATTTACTTATAGTAGATCGTGAGTGCAAGACAATAACAATTGTTAAACAAAATGTTTGTGATTTTGATGAAACTTAGTCTATAAGTCTTGTTTGCACATATCACGTTTTTTTTTCAAAAAACGTTTTTAAAAGCACTCTTCTAGTCAATAAATTGATTAATAATTGATTTTTTTCAAAATTGGCACTACCGATTATGACTTTTTGTGTTTCAATGGCTTATTCATATAAAACGTTCGGTCTATATTCCACCTCTCAAAATCCGGTTGGGGTGCCCTAAATTCTCTAAATTGAAATTTCTTCAAAAAAGAAGTAAAAGAACGAAATTTTAAATACAAGACAGTAATTACGTGTTCAGAGTAAGTTGAAAAAAAGAACCCTGACTGCCACCGGTTCATTTACTTACGAGCAGTCTTTCATTAAAAATTTAGAACACTTACTCTTGTTACGAAAAACGTGGCAAAAATTTGAGCAAAACCTAATGACCCAGTTGAAAAATTAGTTGATTGTTTTGTTTTTCACGGATGGCTTCCGAAACGGACTGTGTGTCGAATGTTAAAATGTTTGCGAAACATTTTGCAGCTTTTAATCTGTTTTGCTTTGCCTGTTCGCTTGATTTTATAATTTAGTCTCGTGCCAGTAGAATAGGTCAATTCCAGCAAAGCACTATGAGAACAATTTGAAGAATATAAATCTACTGTTACTTTTACCTCTCGCTAAAATGCCGGCTTGAAAACTTTGGGCAAAAATCATCAATAATCAGGTTCAATTCATTTTTCTTCGAATTCCATTGAAACGTTCTTCACTAAATCTAATCATCTTCTATATGTGTAATTTATTATTTCAGCAAAATCTGTCGAGCCGGTTTTAAGAAATCGTTACATTTCGGTTTTATTTATGCTTATTGGTTCGCGAACACAAAGTTCTTCGTAAGTTTTAACATTATTTCTATACAAGAGCCCACTAAAAACATTTCTTACAGTCTAACTAGTCTTTCCAACTTGCGTTAGTGTTAAATGTCTAAATATCTTAATTAACGTTAATAGTTAACACATTCTTGCTATTATTATTTGGTTTTTTAATAAGTAATAATAGACGAAACCGTTACTTTGCCGTGCAAATATATAATCTAAACGAATAAAATTTTTTAATTACAGAATGTTGAACGTGAATGCGAAGTAATGAAATTTTAATCCGAGAAAATTGTAAAAATAATTTTAAAATTTACAAAAAAATCTTGAAAGACTTTACATTAGTGGATTCGTTTTGTAAAAAACCCTTACTCGTGGTGGAAAGCTAAACTATTTTGAAAAAAAAATAGTTTAACTGAACATTGCACAGCCTACTTGAAATATTATCACGGATCAGTTCACAAAATTTTACAACGATAAAAGCTGTAAAGAAAAATAACTTAGGTCATCCAACTATTGATTAGGAGGCATTGTTTTGTACAAAATCGTGATTTTACTTCTCGTTACATTAATAATTTCAATTTAATTCTCCCCTGCCATTTTTTTAGTAGCGGTTCAGTAGTTGGCCAAATGAAAATTTCCAGAAAGGCAAAAGAAAAGTGGAAAATACCATAATTCTGTTAATACTTTCTTAAACGGTTTTTTATTGATTTTTGACTTGAAGGAAGTGCTTGTAATAACTTACTTTCCGTGGAGGCGGCTGCATGATCCTCCGAAAGCAAAACTTCGACTTCCAACCTGTACCAACCCGAACTTCACACACATCTACTTATACTCCCTTCAGTATATTGATTCAGGGCTGTTCCGTACAGTATGCATCGTCCCCTTTCCTGTTCCATTTGTGTATTGACGTTCTCTCCCGCATGTAGCGCTAGTCGTGTAAGGTTTGGAATGTATAGCCCATTCATGCCAGTGCCGGAAAACTATCGATAACGTTACACCATCGATGGTTATCGATAGTTCGGACAAAGATTTTCGTTAACCATCGATAATTCCCCAAAAATTGATTAGGTTTCTTGTTAATATCACAATATTTTTGTACATCACTTTTCAGTGACCGTTTAAAGATGTTTGTAACTGTTACAGTTATTTCTTCCGGAATCCGGCGGCTGGAATTCCCCAACTATGCAACACTACCTCTTGCACTCCTTGGATGTATGAGTGGTAATATTGCATATAGAAAATTTTGTAATTGTTATATATATATATATATATATATATATATATATATATATATATATATATATATCTGATTTGCTGATATTCGTATTTTTGTCAGTCCAAAATGTAGTCATTTGTTTATACATACAATATCTATTATTCAAAGAGCGGACAAATAAGTTATTAATCATAAACAGTATATGCAGGACCCTTGGTAGGTTTTTGCTTACCATGTAGTCACGTGGTTTACATATGGTAACAGCTACAGTAATGTATAACTCCCCTCACAGGGCCTTCAGTTCAGGGCTTAGATCCACTCAATACGCAATGCGAAAAGAAAACATATTTTAGCTATAAAATATTAAATTTTTTATCAATTTACACTAATAGATAATAAACACCTTAGGGTAATGTTATATATTTTGTTTGGGGATCCGCTGAACTGGTGTGAACGTATAACCAAGTCAACATCGATTTACATGAAACCATATGCAACATAACCTATTCCGTTGAAATCTCAAAGTTGATCTAAATTCAGTTAACCTAAAATAAGAAGATTCAACACTATACCTAGTAGTTTCAATACTAATGGTAAAAAAGAGGAAAGGGTCTGCAGGGGAGAAATTTTAAAGTCACTAACACTATTATATTTGGGTTCAAACTCTTTAATCTCACTTATCTGATAACATTTTTTGTTATTTTAAGGCGAAAAACACATTTAGGCTATTATCACCTCCCTAAATGTAAGTGTGAGTGTAAAGTGTTAAAGTCATAAGTGTAAGTATGTGTTAGACTTGAGTACCGCGAGGGATGTATAAATCCTCTCAATAGGTGCAGCTAGTCTGCACCCCCCATTGAACATTAAGATAAAAAAGGTTTTTCTCAGATCTGTATATCTTTTGACATTGTTGTAATTATACTATTTTCTTTTAATGAAAAATGTTATAGTTGTTGCCATGAAAAAATTAAGAGGCCAAGGATATCAATGTTTGACAATATTGTTTCTATTAAAAAAATCTTCTGTTTTCTTTACAAGAGATTTTTTTTTCACCCTCACTACTCTTTACTTTAGCCCTGCCATGATTCACTGTATTTGTAGGTAACTGAGATAATACACATATTAGGCATACTTGGTCAAGTAAAACGGAAATGTTCGCTTGCTTATAGAAACAAAATTTTTAGAAAAATGTGTGAAATAAGTGGCAACTTGTCACAATGCTTGCCACTAGCAAGTGCATGCTTGTTTATTCCCCCACTGGGAAACAGATTTGTTTTTACTGGCGTGTCCACTTGGTTTCAGACGAGTACAGTACGCAGTGTGCCTTTTCTGTTGATTAAAAATAGAGGTTGAAATGCTGATTGCTGCAGTTCAAGGCTGAAGACCTATTTGAGAAGCATTTTAGAAAGCTTCACAGCAACAGGAACTTTGCAAACACAATGGTTTGTATGCATGGTTTTTTTGTATTCTCATTCAATAAAATAACTGTCAATTTAGCATTATGCGTAAGAATCTTCAGGTGACAAATAATTTCGGAAATTAAAATGCGAATAATTTTTGGAGTTATTTTGTCAAAGATGTAATGAAATGTATAAGACATATTCTAAAAAAACTGTGTTTAAGTAGGTCAGGAAAAATCTGCCGCAAATTATTCATTTACCCATTCCTTCTTTACTGGTTCCGCATCTAACAATCAAAACTAAACACCATTCTCATTGTCCGACAACTCCATTTTGAATGATCAACTAAGAGCAATCACTTGCACTTGCTTGCCTCTAATATGACCACACTATTGTTCAAGTAAGCTAGCCCAAGCGTCCATTTTTTGTGTGCAATCGTGCCACAAATATGAACGCAGCCACGTTACCTTTAAATTAATATTAATAAACACAATTAAACACTGTTATAAAAAAAATCCGCATTTATAGTTTTAAACAAGTTCTAAAGTAAAAATTGAGAAAGGATTAAAAAATAAACAACTAATTCAAGGATAGGTTTTTAATGATAAAAAAACAAATATACTAAAAAATGTTTGTATTACGAGACTATGTGCACATTAAAACACCTTTATCTTACAAGACCAGCAACTTTAGACAATATTTACAATTTTTTTTAATAAAATTTTAGGCTGATACATAATAATATTACATTAATTAGAAGAAACGTAAACGTAATCTTTAAAAAAATAAAATCATAAAACAATAATCGCTGTACAAAACAATATATATGTATGTACATATCTGAGTAATATATTTCTTTCTTATATAATAATAGATTAAGATTTAATGTATACTAAATACATAATTATTTATAAAAATCAACAAAATTAAAACAAAATCGTTAAAAAATTGTTACATATCGGGATTTATAATACAATGAATTATAATAATTATGGCTTTGATTATAATCGAATAGAGCTGCGAGTTCCTTGTGCATTGGTTAACTGAATCGCAGTCTCTGAACTGTACAAGTGTGAATAAATAAATAAATATTACTAAGGGAAGAACTTTTAACAAACAATTAAATCTACAAAGAAAAACAGTGATGAGCAGAGCGAACAATTACACATTATTTACAAATGACAATTATTATTGCAATAAATTACGGGTAATATCATATTTTCTTACTATAAAGTCGACCTCAATGTTTAATAAATTAATGTACAATAGATTTAAATTTATTTTGTTTAAATTTTGATTAAAAAAATGAATAATACTAAATTAAATTTAGTATTTAATAAAATTTGTTTTAATCGATTTTTCATTTGTGAAAGGAAAATACAGATTTTCTATATTTCTTACAGATAAATATAAATGCAAAGTTAAAGACGAACTCGTAACTTAATTCATTTCTGTTTTTAACACTGTCATTAAGTTAAACAAGTAACGCGATATCGCATAAAAAACATTTGCTAATTAAAATTTTCTACATTCACTATATTACTCCGTAAAGACTAGATTAATAAAATGATAATTTATTTCATCACAAGATATAACAATTGTATAAATATTAATATACGAAAGAGAGCATTAAGAAACAAATATAGCTTAGAAAAATGTACGAATTAATATTTTTACCACTAGGGTTATCACATATTCAGAAAACATATTTTGGAACGGGTATAGCCAGTGATAAATATATTTTATCATTTTATTTATGCACAATATAAACTCTCGTATTAACGTAACAAATAATTAAGCTACATTTTCAAAATTTAAATAAATCACAACCATTTAATCTTTTTTATAAAAAAGTGCGACTCGTGCCATTTCTGGTAACAACGTTTCAAATGGTTGTGAGATTATTGCATAGAAATGTCATTAAGTAGGCAATCTTGGCAAGTGGTTATTTTAGACATGTTTTCAATAATAACAAACCATGCAAAACACTTTCATTAACTCACAAAAATCAAATACAGTATAAATAATGAGCTACAAAAACAATCACTTACGCTAAAAATAATTTGAAATAAAATAACATTGCAACTATTGAATTCAGAATAAATGCAGTATTAAATCATAGATTGATAAATGAATATACAGCAACAAATAGTATAAATACACAGCAGTTTTCCATTCCATTAGTTTAAAACTAAAAAACGTATTAAAAAAAAGTATTACTTATGTAACAGCTGATTACCAAAGACTGGCCAATAATTTGATTTGTAGGTCAGCAGTAAAGTAAAAGGATGATTATTCTACAAAACTAAAATTTCAAAATAATTCATTAACAATGGAGTTATTTTCCTAAAAAGTTTGTATGAGCCATGAAGTACTGGACGGAATGGAATAAAATATGAACCATTTTAAATGATTTGTAACAGAACCAGATTGTTTGCAGGGAAATTAATTTAGATTAACTTTTACTAAACGAAATGTCGTAACATAATATGAAATGATTTTTGAATTGGAATATTCAGATTCTAATTGCAATTGTTATGAATGGAAAAAAAAGTTAAAAAATCACTTTCAGAAGAAAATTAAATAAAAACAAACAAGTAAAGACAATTAAAAATTTAAACACAAAATGAAAGCATTTAACAACAGAAATATAAAGAGGAAGAATATCAATGGATTGTGTATTACTTTCAAGAAAACCTACATTTCATTCCTGTAAAAATTATTTAATCTAAAGTGTGTCTCCTGAAGCGTTTCTAAGGAACACCAAATGGTTTCAGAGGGATACTTAAATGTCTAGCTAGATTCCTTACAGATGATGCCCTTAGGCTGAACAGAACAGAGCTGCAGAGAATGACTGTGTTCCTAAGTCACCTACACAAATGGGATTTCACATGCAAAATTGTCTGTGTAGGAAATGTGGTGCAACCAAGAAAACAGCTCAGCACATAATTCTGACTGTCCAGCTTTGGACTGGAAACTATTTCAGTTCCTAAGTATTCTAAGGAGTGGGAAAACAAACGAAGAAACAAGACATCTAACACAACTTATGATTCTCTAAAAACCTGGGATTGGATTAGGAAGAATGAACCTGGCAATAACACTGCACAATAAGCTTCCCTCTATTTGCCTGATAGTACAAAAATACAGACAGAATATAACACTTCTTATACTTGTATCTAACATCCTGGGAGGTCAGCGGTTTTATGAATATAACGATGAAGCTATTAAAACATTGTTGATATTACAGCAACATTTTAAAATGCAGCCTAAAGAAACTTAGGTAACAGTAAAAAGTGACAACTACTGTACAATAGAACTTATCTACAAGAAGTAGGAAGATGCACACAAACAGTTGAATTGCCGATAATAAAATCTTGATTCACATTTTTAAAATCAGACCCAATGATAACAGATTTCATAAAACACTCAAACAATCCCAGGAACAACTTGTCTCTACTAGGAAATTTCCCACAGTAACTTGAAATTACTTATGCGATTAAGTTTTTAGTTTTGCTTCCTTATATTTTTTTAAAAAGATTATTAGTGAAATGTTTAATTAAAAACGGTTGGTTGCAAATACTACTTCGCATAAATGTCGTATTAGGCTTAAACATTTTAATCAGTGATATATAAAGAATAGGGCAAAAGTCAGCATTACAATATATCTCAGTTCATAATTAGTATATGAAAGTAAGGGCCAGTAGAAAGCTCTAATTAAGGGCTATTCAGATTGTCAAGTCAGGCTGTTTTGAAAAAAAAATGTTTTCTTACTACTTTCAATGTTTTCCTCCTTTTTAGAACATACACCGGTCAATTTGCTGCATCTCTGAACTGTGCACCTTAAGGGTCTTAGTTCTAGCCGCAGTTACTCCCATTGCTTTTCCCTTACCGTTGGCGCTAATCCCAAGAGATAATTGCAACATAAAATTTATCAAAAACGTTTTCTTGCGTATGGTCAGGTGAATAAAAAAACATCATTACAAACTGGATTGTGTACAACTTCACGTTTGGTTGTTTTAGCTCAAAACAAACGGACTGCTAATAAGCACTTCTAGGTATAAAAATATTGTTATGCTTACATTTAAAATAGAAATATGTTTATTTTCTGCTCATGGATGCAAACTCTGAATTTTGACATACTAACAAATAGCCATGCACAGCTTTCCATTAAAAGTATATTATCACAATCCTAGGTGAATAAAAAACTTATTCATTACAATTAATATGCGACTTTTGTCCAACTGTATACTTGAAATACAGTAGACCCTCTTATAACCGGTTTAGTTTCTGGTTACTAATTTTTTTTCATCAAGTATTTAATGCCAAACAAAAATTAATTTTTATAATGAATAGTAGAAAAAAATTTTTGTCGAACGACAAATTTTTGTTTCCATGGTAGCCAGTACTGTAATTTCATTATGCAGTACCTGTACACAATTAAAATGAGTTGCAATTTTGCTTTTTAAGGAGGCTCAGGACCTGTTCATAGTTCTTCACATCCACGTTTACAAAACTCGGTCTCTACTCATGAGCCCGAAGGGGGAAAGCACAAAGTATTTCAGACTGCTTAAAAAAAAATCCTGCGGTGTAATTTTGTGCAACAGTAACTCACACAAAAATATATTTGTATGTTTTTTGAAAAAGTTTCAAGTTTAAAGTAATGTAGTTTGTTAACTAGCAGGAGCACCTTGTCACAGGCAATGATGGTGTTTGATAACACCAAGTTTATTGGAAATAAGAAAATAAGTTTCAATGTAATACTACATTATGAAGTTAGGTCCAATGTCAAAGTCTAAGAAAGTTCATCATGTATGCATTATTACAAGTTCAAGGGACAAGTATAAGCTGACATTTTAAAGTTACTTTTAACCTTCAGTAATACACTAGTGTTACAAATGTCTGCAGAAATGGTTTCGCAATGACAACACATCATCAGCATGAAAGTATTTAAATCTTTAAGGATTTTATTATTTGGTTGACCCTTTTGCGACAATAGTTTGAATAGCAGAGCGTTTACTAAACTATCACTAAACTTTACTGGATTGTTTAACAGAATTTGTAGAACAATAAATCACTCAAATACAATAAAACTCCAAATTAACCAGGTTTCAATCATTCGGATCGCACTAAGGAAAGGAAAAAACTTTATCCCGAAAAACTTCATCTATTTGCAAACACAGACATATTTGTTTGACTGATATTAGCACGCCTTTTTCAAACTCACTAAAGTATAATAAAGCTCAAAATTAATATATACAGTACTGATTTTGACATGATCTCTCTGTCTTGTCTTTAGACTAAAGCTTATTTACCAACCCCTTCCTTTATCTAAAACAATTTAGCAAAAATTACAAATTTGGCCCAAAGATTTTGCCTTTCCACAATAGTGTACGGCAAGAGTGCACACATTCCCTAGTCATATTTTTTTTTTAATTTAAAAATGTCAGAAACCCACTTTTAAATATTCAAAACACCTTAGTTTTACTTTACCATTATATAATGTAATAGTAATTTACAATAACTCAACAAAAAAAGCATTTTGTAATTATATGGATAGTTTTTTCTAACTATCCAGATCATGTTCGGTCCTGATTAGTCCGGGTAACCAACGCTACTGTATACTCAAATATCAAAATTCCTGCACATGGATCAGCCCCGTCGAAATGGAGTTTTACTATATGTTAAAAAATATACCAATAACTTTTACAATGGCAACAATAATTGTAAATTCTTTCACTTTGTTAGTGGCCTAATATTACTGTAGTAATAGTTAAAAAATTATACTTAAGTTCTACAAATAAATTAAGGAAAAAACTATCTGCTGAAATGCATTGTCAGTTTAAAAAGAAGCAACTTAAATATATAGTACACAGTGGCATACTTAAAGAAATAGTACACAAAAATAAAATCATACCCTGTCATTAACCAGCAAGCTAGAATGAAATGATGGAGAAATAACATTAAAAAATATATTAGTATTGTTGATCACAAATCAACTTCATCTTTACAAATCTGTACTAAATAAAAATTGTTTTAAACAAATGCCAGAGTGCAGTGCACACTAATTATTAAAATATATAGAACAAAAATTTCAGAATAGAATCAGTAGAGTATTTAGTACAAAAGTATTTTATAACTATTACGTATTAATCTCATTAATCTCTTTCAATTACACATGGTGACAATTTATCAACTAGGTTTAATTTTACTAATGATTTCAGCATTTTTTATGTTACAATGCACTAACCTATAATAATTATACTATCACACAATATTTGTTAAACTGTATGTGCGAACAAATATAAAGATAGATGAAATTGATTTTAAACGAATATAAAATTTAAAATAAAATTTTGCTGCTTTCAATTAACTGTAACTTATTTCTCCATAATTATTTTAATAATTTAAATACAGTTGACACTTGACACTGATGGTGGTTATGTTTCGGTCTGCTCGAATGTCAAAACTCTAACCAGAAAATTTAATGTCGGAAGTGTGTATCGAAGGCAATGCATTACAAATAACTAAAGCTGTATTCATTTTCACATTATTTACTTTCTGATTGTTTCTTTGGACACACTGTACTGAACAGTTTGTATTTTGTTCTGATATAACCCATATGAGGAACAGGAGGTACTATATGAAAAGATCTGTATTGTACTGAAAAGACTGAATGTTTACGTTAACATAACTGTACGCTTACTGTACAGATCAACAAGGTGGTGTGAAGGTTCTATGAAAAGTTGATATCTAGCCAACACAATTTACTGAGAGAATAGTTATTAAATACTGCATTTTGTACAATCCAAATGTTTAATATTCCAAATTATTCTACCATGTTCTTTTCACAAGTAAGTCTAATAAAAGAATTTTTTCATATCAAGGGAAGACTGAATGTAAAAACCACAATGTCAAGAGCTAACTGTACTATCTATTAAACAAAAGTAAATTTAGATCTAACAGCCTGTCAAGTGCTAAAAATTTCTCCCATTAGGAGTACTGGAAGCAAATTATTATATTTCAATTATGGCTTTGAAAAGAAAATATTAACTTTATTTAACGATTATCTAAATATATATAAACAAGATCAGATTTAGATACATTTTTTTAAAGCAATAAAATTTAGCATAATAAAAATAATACCATTCAAATAATTCAACTGATTTTCATTATTCTTTTTCTTCATTTTCTATATTAAAAAAAACAACTTTATTTAGGACAATATGTTGCTATAATTAAGCAGTTTTAAATATTTTGCTCTTTAAATTTAACTGTGACCTTAGATTTAGGTTTTGTTATAAATGTGCTTAAGATTTAAAATAATGCATGCTCTTAAAACACTTCGGAATTTAAAAAAAATGGCAACTAGTTTAAAAATATTTTGACTTAAATTGGGTTTGATTATAATTTATTAAAATGTCATACCACTTATTTAACACTCCTAGCAACATATCAAACTGATACAAAAAGAACTGCAGCAAAAAGAAAAATATGAAAGACAGACGCTATGTGATGCATACTAATGTAAAATGTAATTACCGAATCCTTTCTTCTGTTGAATCCACAAAATATGAATAATTTCAAAACAAAATTGACATTTTTTTTACTTTTGTTTATGTGATCAATGTGAATTTAAGAATAGCATACGTATACCTTATACAAAAGTAATACTTAAAAATAGAAAGTAACTGCTTAAAATTTCAACAGAGTATATTTAAAATATTTTTACGAATATCGGACGCTTGAATATATTTTTGTAAAGTATAATGGAGTGACAATATATTTCTTTTACATCGACCACAGATTTCAACTTCACCCATTCCATCATTTATTATATATTATATTTTGTATATCGTCAATATAATTAAAAATACTCTATAAAACAGTACAAATAATTACAACACATTAAGATACATTGATTAACTTTATAGAACACATATATGTACAAAAATATGAATCATCAAACATATTAAATCGTAATTGACTTTTGTACACTAATTTGTTTCCTTTTGCACTTCGTTCAACAAATTGGCTCTATTTATACACTGTGCATTATACTTACAACTTAAACAGTAAAGGAAAATGTAGTTTTATATTACAATAGTTCAGTTCACACATAAATATGTCATCAATGAAGACGAAAAAAATACATACAAAATTACAGAAAATTAAAATTAAACTTGTTGAATCAGTTCTATAAAGATTATTTTAAGACTTTGTACAGAAAGGGCTCACTTTAAGTATGCCTTAAATTCATCACTTTGTGAAGACAACAGATCAACCTTATTATTTATACTTATATATATATTTATATTAATTTTCCAAATGTCAGATCATAAAAAAATAATTTAATTAGATTAATCAGTAACCTACCACTGTCATCACCTTACCTCACAATCTTTGCTAAGAGGTAATGAACTCGGAGGTGTTGTAACAGGAGGAAGAAGAGGAGGAGGAGATGGAGGAAGAGGTGGCGGAGGAGGAGGTTCAGGTTCTACCTCAGTACTACTAGGTAAACTTTCACTAGGGTCTTTCATCACATAACCTTCTTCACACCGGGAAAGTTTTAGTCGTATAGGAGTTGTTTTAGACGTCCGTACTTTTCGTAATGCCGAACACTCACTACTAGTCCTGGCAGAAGGTGGAGGAGGAACGGAAGGATTTACACTAGGGACTGTGACCGGTGGAGGAGCACTGTCATCACTGCGTTTTCCGAATCTAATAATAAGTTTTGGTGCAGTCTCATCAGGTGTGATCACTTGCACCTGGGGTATTTCATGAAATCTCTTTTTCCGCTTACCTCCTGTTCGATTTTCTACATGTTCTTGTTTTTCTTCTTCGTCAAAATCTGCCATTACAAGTCTTCTAAATTTCATACTTTCTCGCTTTAATTCTTCTACTGTGGGCGTTGGTACACTACTAAGTCTCTTTTTCGGTGGTCGAACTCGTAAATTTTTACGCTCGTCATTAACTGATTCATTTGAAATACATGGTTCCATGGGAACAGCAGCACCTCCAATTTTTATTTTCAATTTTGGAGCTGTTGCAATAGGTAACCGAGCTTGTCTTCCTTTTCTCTTAAACGGATGAACAGAGTCTACCATGGAAGATATATTTCCTAAAGATCTTCTTTTATCATTATCCTCATCAAAGTCTAGCAACTCTAAATCACCTGCAGAATTTGGCATTTTTTCTTTCCTTCTCTTTTTCTCCATGTTTGCATCTACTACATCTTTATAATCCTCACGAGTAGGTATAGTAGTCATAGAAGCCACAGCCTTTGGTATTGTTATAACAGTTCTATTTAACGGAGGTGCTGCGGTGGGAGCAGCTGCTTGACCGGAAACTATACCACTTGCCGGCTCGTCCATGTTCATATCTTGTGAACAATATTGGCGTAGCAGTTCTTTTTTACGCATCCGTCTTAGATTAGAGGTTCCTGAAGCAGACATTCCGGTTGGTGCTCCTGCCATTGTTGAAATAGCAGCATCACCAGGTGCCATTGGAGGTAAAACAGGCTGAGCAGTCGGTACAACAGTAGACGTATAATTTGCATCTAAGAAAGGACCCTTAATTTTTACCTTCAACTGATTCCTAGAATCATTAAATAAAACTTTGTTCATGGATTGAGAACCATCATTCAAAATGTCTCTATTCATAGGTTCTTCGTTTTCCTTCCTACTACCCGATTCAGTATTTAATGATTTATTTTCAGAGAAAGAATCCAAATGTTTGTCAATATCCTCGATTACAAAGTCTTGTTGTTCAGCTATGGATTTAGATGTAAATGTACCAATGAGATTGTTATGGTACATTGTACTACTTGAGTTCGATTCATAGGAATTATAGGTCCTCATATCCACAGGTCCAGGCAAGAGAGGCTGTACATCAGGGAAAGATTCTACTCGTACTGGTTCAATGACAGAAGTGTCTTCTTCAGCTGAGTTAATAATGTCATTTACTGGTGTAGGTGGCCTTAGATCTCGAACATCTGCAGAGTAGCTAGAACGTATTTTTGAGTTTTGATGAGGGCTGACAAATTTAGGTGATGGTGAAGAATCTCTTGATAAAAATGAACTATCAGATGACTTCCTTTCATGAACATCTGTTGAACGACGACGTTCACGCATTGCTCTAAGATTTTCTAAACTTTCATTGCATTCCTCATCAAAATTGAAATCATATACAGTACCGGCAAGTTTGTTGGGTAACGTATTAGGATCTTGATCAAGTGGCTGAAAGTGATGTTGATGATGTGCTTGTCCTCTTCCTCGGCCTCTACCCCTACCTCTTCCACGAGGAGTACTGCTTCCCCTACTTGTTTTCCCACCTCTTTTTCCTCCAGAATCACGTACTCTTCCTGAACCTTTGGTTCCAACAGAATCTGACTGCCTTGGTGAAATTCCAGGAGATTTTGCTGGAGATTTCGACTGCTGAGAAATAAACCTTGCAGATGTTCTTGTTGGTTTTGATGGAGACTTTTTCCCAACAGTATTTTTAGTTACAGGAACAGACGCTTCCGATGTTATAGGTAGAGGTGGTTGATGATTATATGTATCTGCATTTTGTATTTTTGTTTGAATAGGTGACTCAGAAGGTGGTGGGAGCTGTGTACATTGTTCAGGAAATGGTGCTGGAGTTAAAGGAGGCTCTTGCATCATCGGTGTAAGTGGATTAGGTGATACCATCGCAGCAGTTAGTGCCATGTTATGCGAAGACGATGTAAAAGCTGCTGTACAAGGTGGAGTAATAAGAATAGGTTCTTCTGGAGGTTTAGGCATTAAAGTTCCAGGATATGTTGCGGAGAAAGATGGAGGATAAAGTCCAGCACCAGGAGAAGGGAATGGAATCTGAGTAGGTGGGGGAGCGAATAGTGCCACTGGTGCAACAAAAGGAGTAGCTTCTGAGTAAGGATGATATGGAGGGCCATCGCTCAGCGTGAATGGCAAATTTGAGTGAATTGCTTGAAAAGAAACCAATTCTGGAGGTATTAAGTTAGGTGTAGGGGGTGGTAGTATGTGATCATCTCTTTTTACAGAATCGATGTCTTCTCTGTGAGAAGAAGAAGATGTGGACGATGCAGATGACGAAGATGAATGCCTTTGAGGTAGTACTTCACTATCTGCCCATTTGTTTCTGTTGGTCATTTCAGTATAAGGAGAAGGTAGAACTTCATAATGATGGATATGTGGGGGCATGCTTGGTGGAACCCACCTTTCATCAGCTTGTGCACTATTACTTCTGTCAACCTTATCTCTACCGGGTACTTTGTTGACATCCATTGGCATGCTGCAAGGTGGATAAGTAGTGTAATGATCATTACTGCCATAATGAGGCATATCGTGGGTCTTATGATCTTCAATAGGTTGAATTAAATTACTATGTTCCAATGGCATTTCATGATGAGCCTGATCAATTACTGGTTTTATAATATCCATCGCACAATCCATTGTATTCTGTTTATTAACTGTTGCATTATCTTCAACACTTTGAGGTTCAATATCTTCAGTTTTTATTTGTTCAACACTATCTTCCGTATGTTCTACATTAATTTCTTCTGATGGAATATTTGACAAGTCTTGATCTTGAGCTGCAGATTCAGGTAAATCTGACTGAGTGCTGGTTTTCTTCGCATATTCTAACCTTAATTTTTCAACAAGGTTAAGCGTTTCTCGTGCACTATCCTCTTTTGAATCTTCTTTGAAAAGAAATTCACTACTAAATGAAAATGTAAGAGGAGGAGCACGCATGATTTCTTCAGAATCTCTTGGTAAACCAAAACCATCATCATTAACAGTTTCATCGACAGCTAAAATATCATTTTCAAAATCAAAAAGTTCAGCTACAGCGGAATCTTTTGATGGTGGCTGAGGCGAAAATATAGAACGATGTTGATTAGGAGGAATTGATAATGATGAATTTCTGGAACTTATTTTCTTCGGTTCAGCATCAGAATCAATTACACTAAAATCAGTGCTCGGTATGCTAGCATTCCCTCCTTTTTCCAAATTTATTTGATGGTAATTTTGTCTAGTATCCACTGAGATGTCCTGGTTTAATTTTTGATTGAATTCTGTATTATCTGGATGATTGGGAACTTCCTCAGACAGATGTTTACCACTTGGCATCTTTTTATTTTCTGCATTACTTAATGCATGATTAAATTCAGCACCTTGATGATCTTGCCTTGTGTCCATAGTGGTGTTATTATCTAAAATTGTACTATAATGAGAATGATCCTTATTTTTATTCATTCTATCAAAGTAATGACTTTCTTTTTCTTGAACTAATAATTTACTGTGTTCAACAGGTCTGGTCGATGTAACATGATCAGAATCAGATAAAATATTATTACTATGACTATAAAGCTTGTGTATTGTTTCTGCTTCTGATACATTTTCATGACTAAATTTATTATATATTTCGGTAGAATCAGTTAAGGTGTGTACAATCATTTTATTATTATTGGAAACAACATTTTCTACAACTAATTTAGCAATATCTTCTTTATTGTATTTGTTTTTAAATTGAGCATTTGTACTTTTTGAAGATGAAATCTTATCAAGGTGTTCTAGATCTTCTGATTCATCTTTCCTTTCTAACTGCTTAGAATTATCTGTAGTTTCAACAGTATCGTTCTTGGATTGGGACAATTTATCTCTTTTTTCTGAAAACAACTTATCTAAAGATTTTCTGGAAGAACTTTTTGCTACAACATCTCTTTCAGCTTTTCTTGCCGAAATTTCACGTTCTAATTTACTGGTAAGTAACTCGGATTCATTGTTTCGCACAGATGAATTTTTATGAGTGTCACTTTTTGAATCTACCTTTTTATCAGTTTTCTTGCTCTCAACTCCAGAATGTTGGGACTTGATGTCCTTTTTCTTGCAATTATCTGGTTCTGAGCTGCCTGACAATTGTGATGTTTCATTGGGTATTCTTGCAAGGGGACTGTGTTTCTCAGAATCATTTGGTTTTCTCTTTCTGACATCTTGTTTTGGCTCCTTTTTAGAAGCTGATTCTGACTTTCTGTCGACGAAAGGTTTTGAATTTTCATCCCCTCTAGGTGTACGCGATCTATTCGTAGGCGAGGGACTTGTTTTCCTACAAGAATCTCCATGTTTGGTTTGAGTCGTTCTGAATCTATCACTTGAACTTGATCTGATCTTTCCCTTAATGTCAAACTTATCTTTGGGTCGGATTGATTCCTCTCTTTCAATAGGCGGCTGCTGAAATTCAAGTTCAGGCCGCCCGTCGGAAGTTTTAAGCTTCTTATCAGGCGTCTTCTTGAATTTCTTGCCAGTTACCTCTTTGAAATTAGAGGAATCATGATCTTTATGACTTTCCAAAGGTTTAGATTCGGAAATTTTATTTTTATTTTGACTACTATCAGAGGATCGTCTTGTTATCGGTTTAACTCTAGATAAGGATTCATTTTCTGATTCTGAACTACTAGACGAAGAAGACGTGGAACTACTTTCAATTAATCCTTTTCCTTTATCGATAGTAGTATCAGATTTTTTGGACGCAATTTTTCTTCCCACGAGTTTTAAATGTTTTTCTGGAGATTCTCTGTTAAGTACTTTTTGCTGAGATGGTGGTGAATCAAACAAATTTTTCTTATCAATTGTTTTCTTTATTGGTTCATTTTCTTCACTTTCCGAGCTTGATGAAGAAGAACATGACCCTGAGGATGAACTAGATGAAGATGACGAACTCGAAACTGAAGATTTTGGTGTTTTACTCAATCTTCTTTCTTGAGCGTTAGTGATGGCCTTACGGATGTTTTCATTTTCTTGTTCTTTTCTGGGTTTTGTATCAAGTTCTTTTTGTTTTTGTTTTAAAACTTCAGGCTGTTTAGATTTTCCACTCTCCGGATCGTTTTCACTAAGTGCTGGTTTAAGCATACCACTTTTTATGTGCTCTGCAGCTTTCTTTGCAGCTTGTCTTTGGGGAACGTATGCAAATATTTCTTGACCATCAATGGTTTCTTTATCAAATTCATAAATGTCATTCGATTGTTTATCTCTTGGATGTTTACCAATCTTCAAATCTTTATTTTTGGGTTTTAATTTTGGCTTATCGTCTGAAGATGACTGCGGAGATGGTGGTAATATTGCTTGTGTTGAAATTGGAAGTAATAACGGCGGAGATGGTGATAACGTTTTAATTTCTTGATCTTGATCACCTTTAGGTTTACTTTGTGAACAACGTATACTTTCTGAAGCTTTCTTGGCTGCCTGTCTTTGCGGTACTATCATGTCTGAGGAGACCGAATCTTTATCTTTCTTTTTAACAATTTTTACATTTTCTTTGTCTCTTATGCTGTCGTCTTCAAAAGAACTATCTATTATAGGTTCATCACTCTTATTTATTTTTACACTTCCTTTCTTTTTACCTTTTGCATGTTGTACGCTACTTGCAGAAAATTCTTTCATTGCCGCTTTTGTTCTCATTACAAGTTGTAATGAATCACTTGGTCCGTCGATGTCGTCTTTGAGAGATGTTTCTGATTCACTATCAGAATAAATAGCATTAATTTTGTGAGGTTCGTTACTTTTTGTGGTGTGTTTAAAAGGAAGCACTAAATCATCGCTATCATCGCTTGGTCCAGATTTTAAAGCTTCTCGTTCTTTTTCCATTTGTCTCAAAGAACGACTTCGAGGAGATTCCCACATACTCTTTGATGGTTTAGTATCTTCTTCATCTTCAGTTGAAGTATCTATCGGATGTTTAGATACCAATCTCTTTTTACTAAGCCTCTTCTCTTTCATTGTGTTCACTTTAGTTGACAATGATTTTTCTGGTCTGTCATCGGCACTTGATAATTCACTACCCAAATCCATTTTTCCAAGGTTGAATTTCCTTTTATTGTCTGTACCACTGTCACTAGACATACTTTCGTATAAGCTACGTCGACGCATAACACCATTAACATAAGTTTTCTTGTAAGGATTATCGATTTTAGAAGATTTAACCAAACCATTGAGATCAAGTTTACCTTTTTCTTCTGGTGTGGGAGAAGCGATTCCTGCAATTCTAGCAAGTACCGTTTCAAAATGCGTACTAAGATCTGGAGCAGCAGGATGTGAATATATGCGATCATAGATAGAAGGTCCATGATTGGCCTCCTTCACAGCTGTAAGTTCAGTGCTGCTCAACGTGTGACTGGGATCAGTTAAAACTGCTACCTGTTTATGGAATGTTTCTTCCCTCATCCAGAAATATGTTCTAGATAACTTTTCTCTCCTACTAACCATATAACAGAGGTTTCGTACCTAGAAATTGAAATCAGAATTAGTAATTTAGAATGTTATGATAGAATACAACAGGCAAAGGTTATATTTGGTAATTAAAGTGAGCTTGTTACTTCAAAAGCCTTACAAAACCTAAAGAATCAAAATCCTTAAAAAAAGACAGTATACATTTTACATAAAGAATTTGAAATGATCTTTTCTACTGTATTTGGTTAACCCAGCTACACTATATATATGTTATGTTTCATATTATTTAAAAGTCAGCCCCAAGACTAACTGCACCTATTGAGAGGATTTAGACGTCCCTCGTGGTACATGGAGTCTAACACACACTTACACTTACAATACTACACTTAAGACTTGAACACTTTACACTCACACTTACATTTAGGGAGGCGATAATAGCCTCATGTGCTTTTTACCTTAAAATAACAACAACAAAACTTTGTCAGCTAATATTTCTTACATAACATAGAGGTAAAATTTATGGTTATAAACCAATCACGGTTTCATAGAATATTAAAAAAATGTTAAAATTTCTGGGAAATATCTTAACATTTTGGCAGTTTTAAATAAAGATTTGATGGAAAAAGGTAGAAATTGATGTCTTTTGACATTAAAACTAAAAAAACCTGTCAACTGTGAATGTTGGAGATGGAAAGTGATCTGTAACACCTTTAACAAGAAGTACGATGGAATGTTTAACTGCAATAGACAGTTTGTTCACAGACAAAAGAAGTCAATAATAAAAGCAGTAAAAGCAAGTTGATATTTCACAACTACATAAACTATAAAAAGGAGAATTGTATTCAAAAGAAGCTGGGAAAGGACCTCTTTATTATAGAAACAATTTATTATTTTTAAATTAAAATACTCTTTTGAATTTTTGATAAAGACGATCGCTAGCAATTGTTCTTACTGTTTTATACTATTTCAGGCTATAATTCACAAGTCAAGTTTATAAATTAAAGCGTTTTGCTCTTATCTAACCATTAGCATCATTTCTGATTCTTGAATGACTTACTTAAAGGATTTAAGAGTTAATTCGATGGTACTGATTATACATAGCATACCACTGTACATTTTACCATACACAAAAAAGTGCTGGTTTACAACCTATTTTATTCCTCATTAAATAAATAATATGCGCATTGCTCATTTAAATGGTACATGTCATTTTTACTGATGCTATACTGTATTATGTCGAGTACAGGTTGAAAAAGAATTGGATACCATCTTCATGCTTTGTAATATCTTGGTTTGTATAAAATATCATTTTATACCTCACGGTTAGTTGTAAACACACATAAACAGTCATCCTGGCAAAACATTCTTTCCCTCTAGTGGACGTGAAACATAAATATTTGTTAAAATTGACAAAATTCTTCAGATTTCAAGTTGTATCTTTCCAATCTTTCCTTTTTGTGAAAGTGAAAAAGTTTTAAAACACTATAATAATTTAGAAAGCTATTTTATTATTATTATTTTAAGGCGAAAAGCACATTGAGGCTATTACCGCATCCCTAAATGTAAGTGTGAGTGTAGTGTTAAAGTTGTAAGTGTGTGTGTTAGACTCGGTTACAGCGAGGGACGTCTAATCCTCACAAAAGGTGCAGCTAGTCTGCACCTATTATTATTATTATTATTTAATTAATAATTGCAGATATTAATTTCAAAACATTATTGACTGTGACTGAATTTTTTTTTTTATTATCGATAGTCTTTAAAGAAAAAAATAAAAACAGCTTGATCAGTATTTATTATCACTATTGTAAATAATGATTATTATAATTGCAGCATTTACTAGATTAAAAAAAAACAGTTAGAAAATGTAAAAATTATGAGAATTAACATAATACATTTGAACATCACCTCTGGGACCAACAAAAGGTCAAATAAGAGGAATGAAATAACAACAAAAATATAGTATTGTGCCATATTTAAGTCCATATTAATTATTTTAGAATACAATCAACTTCCTGTAGAAAGGCAAATATATTTTATAAAATACAGCTCAGTACTCTCTTGCCAATAGTTAATGCTAACAATAAGAAGCAGCATTTTGTGAAAATTTAAAAACAAAAATTGTTTATCAATATGTACTATATACGCAAGCTAACACAGGCATCTATTTGAAAGAAATTAATGGTTTTGTTATTAATGCTCACTGTTTATTTGTGTGTTGACATTTTCATGTCACAGTATACAATGTTTATCAAGTTGAGAGCAATACCGAAACAAAACTGCCTGATATGTATACATTATCACCATCAGTTGTGCGCACTTTTAACTCATTAAAATGAAGACTTTTATCGTGACCATCTTTAGTAGAAAGAAATAAGCATTTGGTAAGCTACACATGCATGTCTTTGAAAGTGATGACTCACTCGGCAGGTGGTCGGTTAAACCAGGTAACAGATATTTAGAGGTCTGATAATACGCTAGGCTCTATTGTATATCAGAATCACAGTTAAGTGCGCATATTAAGAAACAGCTAAGTGAGAAATACAAACAACTAGAAATAATGGACTGAGCAATAATTGCTGATTTATTAAATGAAAATGAAGCCAGGTAAAGATGAACAAATAGTAGACAATATTAGCAAACTTGGCTTAATAGATTTGTTATTGCAGAAAAACATATAGTCAATGGTTAAAATTTTAGCAAACATGATTGATCACCATTAGACCTGAACTTTCAACAAATATAAATGTAGACTCTATATTTATAATAAAAAGGCAAATAGAAAATCAGGGTAAATTTAAGAAAATATACAAGGATATTGACACTCAAGACAAATTTACAAACAACAATTGTAAACAGTATTAGTAAAACTAGAGAAATTATTACATGTTTTATTTCTAGTGGAAATATTGTTGAATACACCATTTAAAATCTCATTTTACAAAATATTTCTTCATAAAATTTTACATAAGAGAAATGCTAATTTTTAAATCTAAACCAACATACAGTGACACATTGTGTGTGTGTGTGTGTGTGTGTGTGTATAAAAGCAAAACACTTACACGCTCCAAATCTTGCCGCAGTTGTACAAACATTCTCATTTTGTCCAAATCTGCTTGCTCCTGCTGTCGCGTTAATATATCCACATCCTCAGAACGAGGTGCCAGTAAGGGTTTGTTGAAACCAGATCTTCTCTTTAACACCCAGAAGTTGTAAATAGCCACAATGCCATCATGATCAACATCATGGTGATGTATCACATCCTTAACGTTCACATGTTTTTGAAACTCTGCTTCAATTTCTTGTAACCTTGAATTAAAAGAAATTTACTGTTTCCTTAAACGTAAACTATAAATGTATTTTATGACTTAAAAGTTAAAATTTTACTTCTGCCTAGAAATAATTTTATTAATTATGACACTATTGTTTGAACAGTTAAGGGTCATGATGCGCCCTGCCATAGCTTCATGTCTGTTCTGAGAGATGATACTACTCAGTACACACCGTTTACAAAAATAAGTAATACTCTTGGATTTAAACTTAGCTAACTGCACCTTTCGCTTTCAGTTAAGTGGTTGTCTTTACAGTGTTACTGACTCTGAAGATGCTTATTGTATTAGCATTACCAAACATTATATGATAATGTTTTCTTTCTCGAAAATATACATTTTCCTGAGTAAAAGGATTTAAACTTTGTATGATCACTAATGTATATACAAAATGCCAAGAATGCTACAAAAGTTTAGCAATAATTTGTAAAGGAAAAAATAGTAAAGGTGCAATAAACAAATTTACATGATTTTTAAAGATCTGACTGATACATATTTTTATTTATTTTTTTTTTTTTTTGGTGTTTAACGTCTGACTATTGTGCACACTTGGGCTAATGCAGACGGTGGGATGATGTATAGCGTATTAAAATGCCAAGCCCTCGCCGGGAATCGAACCCGGGTCCTCGGGGTGAAAGCCTAGTACGCTATCCACTAGACCACGGCTCTGACTGATATATATATAATTATAATTAACTAAATTATAATTAACAAAACTAAAACATTATCCCATAAATTTTTGGTAACAATAAAAATTAAACCAAAATGTTATGTTTAATATTAAGGTTTTCTTATATTTATTAAGTTAAAAAAACTTAATATTTTACTATAAAGAAAAATAAAATTGAAAATATCTAAGATTTTAAAATATGACTGCATAATTTCGCATTGCAATTATTATACCGAAATCTTGTATTCTCGTCTTTTTTCTACACACACTCTAGTCGACACACAAACACGTCTAGTTTCTTTTTTGCCAGAATGTTTACTAGGTCGCCTGAATTTTCTGGATTAGCTTGTAGACGTTTATAATTTATCTTACGCATGCAAAGTGGTAACTTTTCATGAATTTGATTACCATGTTACCATATTACCGAATTTTACCATATTGAATGTTACCATATTGATTACCATATTACCGAATTTGATAAAATTTTAGAAAGTCAAAATTGAACACATACTTAGCTGCTCTTGCTAGGTTTTTCTCTTCAGAAGTCATGTCTTTTCTCTTTTTCCGTCTGCAATCTTCATCATCAGATCCAGACCCACTTTTCTCCTTCTTGCTTGAAACACTGTGCTTTTGGCAATACGACTGTAACACAATTCGTACATTTTACTAACTTTTTTTGTTACGTGCAATAAAAAAAACTTGATATTAAAATTCATTCAATATATTAAAATATTGGTACAAACAATTTTAATGCACTGTTATAATTCTAGAGAAATTAATAATAATGACTCTCAACTATAAATAACAGAAACAAATTAATTCAGAGTAATTAAAGAGATGGAAAATTCTATCTAAAAAAATTCAAGGTTTAATTTTTTAATCTAAAAATGAATAAGCATAATGTAAAGATAAAATAAAATATTAAATATATTAATAATTAAACACATAAAAGACCTAATAATTATACAAATAAAATCTTTATTTTTTACCAAAAATGAATAAGCATAATGTAAAGATAAAATAAAATATTAAATATATTAATAATTAAACACATAAAAGACCTAATAATTATACAAATAAAATCTTTATTTTTTATTTAGAATGAATTACAGAATATACTACTATTCTTTTTATTGAAGTATAAAGTTTAGACAAAAAATTAAAAAAAAAATTCTTTAACATTTATAATAAAAAGTACAACAAAATTTTATTACTGTAAAAGTCTGTTAAAAAAACCAAACTTTAGTCATAAAATCTTTATTACAATACTAACAACTTTACACAAGCTTGTCTCCTTTGAAGTACTCCCCCCTTGCTTCCTATGCACCGGTCCCAGCGTTTTTTCCACTGTTCATACGCTCACTGGAACTCGTTTGGTGTGACGTCTTTCGGTAGTGCCAGCGATTTCTCTTGAACTTCTTTTACACAATGAAAACGATGTCCTTTTAAGGTGGATTTTAGTTTAGGAAATAGTAAAAAATCTTCTGGAGCCTTAACTGGCAAGTATGGAGGATGGGAAAGAACGACTGTTTCGTTATTAGCCAAAAATTAGCCATTAGCCAACCAGAAGAGATGAGTGACTTGGCTGGTTGTGTGGTGCAAAATCCAGTTCTGGATTATCCATAGCCCTTTTCCGTCGCACATCTTCCCATAAAAGCCACGACAGTCAAAGAAAACAATTGACTTCATGTTTGAGCTTCTCGTGTGTGCTTTCTTTGGACGTGGTGAATATTGATCAAGCCATTGTGTCTTCATTTCGACATAATATCCATATACCCAGGTTTCATCACCTGTGATGATAGTTTTCATTACGTTTTCGTCATTGTTGGCATGATGAAGCAATTCTTGGCTAATGTTGACACGGTTTTCTTTTTGTTCGCTTGTGAGCAGACGTGGCAACATTTTCAAAGACATGATGAAAGCAAAGTTTTCTTGTTAAAAATTTGTGCTACGACCCAATGCTGATCTAAACTTCTTCTGCACAGTTAAATGACAATTTCCATGAATCACAGATCGAACAACATAAATTTTTTCGTCATTTGTTGAGGTTGAGGATAGTCCTGATCTTCCATTTTTGTTGGTCAATGTTTTGCCTGATTTGAAGTGCATATACCAATTGAAGCATTGTGCCCACGTTTCAAAAAAATATTTACCAATATTAAAGCAAATTTTAATGTTACAACGATGCTCTTCAAAGTCCTTTATTTTCACTACGTAGCAGAGAGGTGACTGCACGTAGTCACTAAACCAGTTCTGTTCGCTAACTGATCAGTTGCCGCAATGTGTCATGGGCCTCGTTTTGTTTTAAAGAATGCTACTAGGTGTAGCATAGCATGTGTATTCAAACTGTACAAGGTTTGGTCATAATTTCAAAACTTCGGTCTTTTTTTGAATAGACCTCGTATAGGAAACAAATATTTTGACACATTTTAAATAATAACTTAAGCTTTCCAAAAAACAATTGGTCACATTTACTTTTTTGTTAAAAAAAAACCACCACTTCACAATAAAATACAATAGCTGAGTGAATGACCCTTTTCAGTTGCCATTTTATATTAGTCAAGCACAAAAACATTGGTCTGCTGGCATGCTAAATAGTGGATATTGATGTTTATATCAAAGGTGGTAAGTTGAAGAAGTTGCAAAGTATAGGTAGCTAATGCAGTAATCCCACGGTTAAGAGACACCCCATTATCGGAAATTTGGATTACTGGAAAAAAATCCATATTCGTAACTGCTGTTCGAAAGTCGAAAAGTTCGTAACTTGAAAAGCAAAATTGTCAAAAAACAAAAATACTATTCCAGTGTTTTGTAGCAACATTTTATATTCTTAATCACATTAATTAATCAAATATTTTATAATATATTTGTATGTTAGGTACGTCTCACAAATTATTTAAATCTAAATTTTTTTTTTAATATTTTGTAATCTTAATTTTTAGGACCATCCTATGTACAGGTATTAATGCCCTCTACAGGTCCTTCTCACGTGTAAAATTTTATACCATGAAGGAATAAATGGAAATAAATAAATATAAGTACGATAATCGAGGGCCTACTGTAATTGATTTTTTTTAATGCACAAACTTCCTTTGCACAACAGCAAGACCATGCACGCTGCTATATGCCATTTGCTGAATTATATTCTTTACTGTGTAGTAGGTCTATATGAAATAATTATTAAGTTTGACCTTACACAAAAATATTACAGATTAATTAACAATAAATATTTTATTGGTACTCACAGACAGTATTGAGTCTACTATATTATGAAAGTAAATTTACAGTACATGAAAGTGCAATTTTTTTATATTTTAACACACACTGATTATAATTTTTAAATACTTACTCTAAGTTTCACCCCATCATCAGCATTTTCATCTTCAATGATAGCGCGCATCTCTAGTCCATGTTTGAAAGCACAAGTGACATGATACGCAGTCTTGCAGGTTTTCACGGAACACTGTATACAAGCACCAACTCTCTCTCGGCATAAAACGCAGATCAGTGCCCAGCGACTTTGCTGCATATCATATAAAATTAAGTCAATACTCTTTAAACACCAGTTAAATACATTCCTGAAATGTTCTTTACTTTTAAGAAAGTTAGTTCCTTATTCCAAATATAACGGACAAATCAAATCAATTGATCAAGTTGTGTATATTAAAAAATTAACTTCAAATAAGGCCAGCGCCATAAAAATAAAATATTAATTGCATCCGATAATAAATAAAAATGTGCACACGAAATCAACTGTAGTTACATTATTTGTACCTAAAAGTCAGGCTATCGGATGTAAACCAAAATAATAAGCTATTAAAAAATACAAAATCTTTAGCATATGCATTCTGAGTATATCATCTACGTTAATGTTACAAAGTAAATTAAAAAGCAATGCTGCTGGAACAGATCGCTAAAGTATTCCACCATTTATAAAGTTAAATATAGTGCTTTGTTCACTCTTACGAAAAGACAACTGTTTACAGGAAAATTTGCAGTGCCCAAAGTAAATAATTCTGCATTTGAATCCACAATTCACTCCTACATGTATACACAATTTCATGGTTATTCTTCCCACATCTCTTAAAAAGTCTTTTATTCAATGACATTATTGCCATACTCAGATTATCATATAATTTTGGACTGACAATCAGTGGGATATTGAAGCAGGTATAGGAATTTGGAAGAGTGAGTACAGGAAGAACTCTTACCTCTAAAAAAAAATTGGGTGTTATATATTTTCACCGTCTAGTAACCTAACATAAATAAATTAATAAAGACTAACGTAATTATAAACCTTAATGGAAGTGGAAAATGAAATACATTGTATGGAGTAAAAATAAGATGATATACAGAATGTACAATTAAAATGAAAATAAAACACTTTAAATTATCATAGTTATTATTTTAACTACAACATGCCTCAGTAACCCACTAATAATTATAAATATGAAACAAAATGACCACTGTCTGGTCACTGTTTTTTCACAATATAAGAATCATCGTAACGATTTTAAAAAACTAAAAAGCGATTGCAATTTGCAATGGTTTGCTCAAAATTTTAGCAAAAACTGATTACATTTTTCATTTTTAAAATGTTTTAACACGTTATGATTATTTCTTATTCGTTCCAAAATCATGTTGATCTAAAGTCTGATATTAAAGAGACTGCACTTTACAATCTTAAAACCTAGGCCTGCTAGATAGCTTTATAGGTATGGTGCCATCACCATCAACATATTTCCATCCAATCGCAGCTTCCTAATTTCACTATGAAAATTCAACACCAAAATTTATTGAGTGCCTTTAAGTCTTCTTGCACATGCTCCACTAGCGCATCAAATGCTTTATAAAGATTAATATTAAAAGTGCTGCAGAAGTTTTTACTGGAATTTACCTGCATTATGAAATACTTTGAAAAATGTTATACACTGAGAAGATAGCTTGTTTACTAATTTGCCGAACATTCCAGCACTGATTTCAAAAATATCTATAACAATTTCATATTAAAGATAATTCATTTTCTAGATGCATTGTATTTTCAGTTCTTGAAATGCAACGGTAACTGATTAAATATATGTTTAAAATGATTAAATACTTTCACTTAATTTTTGGTTTTTAAAAACAAGCGAGTGCGATTGTAAGTTTAAACCACGGTTTCTATCACTGATAGTTCGAGTTTCCAGTTAATTCAGAGTAACAATTTTGGTATGCTATCTTCAAAAATTTTTTAAATCTGCAACAAATAAAAAATTAATATAAAATATCGGCTAAGTTGATTAACTAAGGCTGTAATCCTACCGATTACTCATAAAAAAGAAACATCTTCACAAAACAATTTTTTCAATAAAAAAAACCAGGCTTACATTTGTTGTTTGTTACAGGAATTTTGCCCACGTAACCCTTTAATCAGTACTGTCATTTACTTATGGTCACGAATGATTATGTCATGTGTGGTACAGCTCTATATTTACAATCTGGATTTCTACCTCCTTCGATATGACCGTTTATATTTGGTAATTTTACAGTCTAGGCATATCGGTCACATGGGCAATAGATTATAAGACAAGTAAATGAAATAACTGTAGATTTGGCCTTCAGAGTGAGTTGTTGGATATAGTACACACTCTTTGACTCTTGACTACTTGTCTGTCAAACCAAACCAATATTTATCGTTGATGCCCTGTACAAACAATGTGTTGCTGTGTTTATAATTCTTAGTTGATTGACATTTAGTTTCATTTTAAGAACCTAGCTTTATTATAATGAAACAAATATTTTTTTCCTTATCAGTGAAGGATCAAGTTTTGTTATAAATAATTGTTGAATACCTTTGAAAAATATTAATTTTTCTTTACTTCCTACTTTTAGAAATAAAAATAAAGGTTTTTTTAATAAAGAAATATATTTATTTTAAACCAAAGCAGTAGTATAGTATTGATGTCTTGAGTTATACTGATTAAAGGGTTAAAAAGATTTTGTAAATAGACCCAACAATAACATTTCCGTAGAACAACAAGTTATATTCCGTAATGATAGAAGATACATTTTACATTAAATAAAAGACTTTCCTGGATTGTATTGGGAGGCAAGATCCAAAATGGTGTGAACCAAAAGGAGCCATTGGAAGAAGAAGAAGAAGAAGACATTAAATAAAATAATTCGTCATTAAAGTTATTACCAGTAGAATAATGACATTACATTAAAACATCTTAAATTCAGAGAAAATCTGCGACTGCTTGCGATTTCCAGAAATATTAAATTTCTTGTGTGAAAGTGAATCAAATAGTAAATGAATTTTTCTAGTATACTGTGCTGGCAGTTCTGTCAAGGTTTGCAGAGGGCTGAAAGATTAAATGTGTTAGACAGAGAACACTCTTGATGAGCTGCTCCATTCTGTTCTATTTCTAGTGCAGCCATGAGTGTAAGAGGTGCTGTAATTCTATTGCACAATGGATCGTGATAAAGTTTTTAACGAATGATGTATTAAACCATTGGAGGTATTTGCTCGATTAAGACAGTTTAGGGATGCTAAACTGTCCAAAATTCAATTGTACGATTGGGCCAAATATAACGGCCAAAAAAGTGGGGAAAATGAAGTCATAACCAACGCTAAAGAACAATGCTCATAAATGACAATATCCGTACAGTTTGAAACTTCATTGAAGATAATCGCCATTTTGAGACACTGCTTCAGAGGTGGTAATCAGCCTTAGAATTGCTGGAGCCATCACCACGTACCATCCTGACTTTAAAAAATCAGTGGTAGATGAGTTCCAAGATTGTTGACTAAAATTCAAAGAGGTCAGGTTGCAGATCTGCGAGACTTTTGATTTGATTCCGAGAAGAAGTGAAGGACTTTTGAGGTGCATAGTTACATGTGATAATCACAGGGTGATCACATGTGACTTCATCATCTCCTAATTCAAAAATGGTACAAGAAGTTCTGAAGGAACATGAAGCCTGCCCGATGAAAGCTAAAAACCCAACATTCAGCTAAACGGTTCTTGAGACCATTTATTACAACTACACAGGTATTTTATTCATTTCTCAACTGCCTGTTTGAGCCAGTAAAAACCACATGCAGAAATAAAAAAAAACTGTGTTTCATATCAACCTGATGGGAGAAAATATATTGAGGACTCTTGATCGCTCTCGATACAGCCTAGATTTTCACTGTGATTATATTTTGTTTGGTCCACTTAAAAAAAGTGCGAGGAGGGAAAATATTTGCAAAAAATGAAAAAAAAAGCATGTGCCCAATGGGTCGATGAATTGACTTAACTTTCTTTAAGAAGGAATCTTCAAGCTTCTAAAATGTTGGGGGAAATGTGTAGTGTGTGCAGCAGTATAATAAAGAAATATTTATTGTAAGTATAAAATTATACCTTCAATACTTCTTTATTATAATCTTCTGCACTTTTTATCAATAAATACAGTCGACCTTGGTTATAACGCCCTCAGTTAGAACGCTAACTCGGTTATAGTGCTATTTTCATAATGTCCCCAATATTCTATATTAAGTGTACATGTATTTTAGGCTCGGTTACAAAGCTTTGTGAACTCGAATACAACACTTTCATGCTGCTGTTATAGTCCAGCCACTTAGTAAACGGCCTTTGCGAGAATTTCTCTTACATGTAGGAAAATTCCACTCCAGCTCCCTCTAACAGTTCAGGGACACAGAGTCTGCCAATCTGAGTCTACAAACTGTTACTACAGTAACAGCGATAATGAAGGAAAAGGAAGGAACTATGACAGAGTGGAGACATGATCTCTCACTTGCATATTTTTTCTCTCTGTCCAACTGGTGATCTTAGCAGTTATATAAGCTACTGACATATAGTCACTCTCACTTAAATACAATTTGTGTTCTATTTTTAGAATAAAGATTGAGAATAGAAACGGTCCTTTTCTTACAATTTTGTTGCTGCCTAAACAAACAATATAAAATGTGTTGTTTCCGCAAAAGCGTTCTATCACACACACACACACAACACACACACACACAAATACTCTGTAAGCATTAGTAGGGGGGGGGGAATGCCAATCTTACGAACTCTCACAACAGTGTACGCACTGTGTTGTATGTATACATAATAGACTGTACAGTATTTATTTTCTATTAGTTTTAACTAAAATATATTTCAAAATATGTAATATGTATAATAAAATAGCTATTAATTATGTACACAGTCCAAAGTATACTTTTCTTTCGCTACATACAGTATTTCCACCATTTACAAACTCGTTTACTGTAAACTCGGTTACAATGCTATCTTGTTTACAGCGCTCATATACGTTTCGTCCTTTCAACCGCGTTATATCTGAGGTCGACTGTATATATAAAACCAGTTTTAGTTCAGTATGAATCCAACATTGGTACACAATACAAGGTCATGTGGTACATAAAAGATTTTTGCACTTTCTTGTTAAAAAAGGGTTTAATATGAAAAATTATTTTAAAAAGTAAACATGTATGTTTCCTAACAACACCAAATGTTAATGTTAAGACTGACAGAATTACAATGGTAAATTACACTTACAATGAACAGTACTGTAATTCAACATAGATTATTCATGACATTCAGCAAAGTGTTTACACACTTAAAAATGCGAGGCACAAATGTCAAAAATAACCAATGCCTAGTTAAAATACTGTTTGTCCGCTATGTGAAGGGGTTTGGCAACTAACCGGAATACTGGAGATTTTGGTGATTGGCTCCATCCTCTCAACACAACCAATGCTGACCTCTGGTATCCATAAAGCGCAAGACACATGCGCCCACTTATGACCTGAGCGTGTACACTTCATTGCACCTCCTTTATTAGGACAGAGCACACACTCGGGCCTAAGACTCAACGCACACGTCCGGCACAACCAGGACCCAGGAGGTATAGACGTAATTCCGTAGCAGGCTTGATGCACGCAGATATTACAATTGTCACAAAATACCATCTCGTTTCCTTCTTCTGAATCGGGCTGAAAAACAAAAAACAACATTAATCAATCTTTTACATAATATACAAACAATCCAATTACCATTATTATAATATTTCCAAATTTAAATTTTTTATTATTTGTGTAAATAAAAATATGACGAAAACAGACCATGCATTATTGAGTCATTAACGTATTAAGTCTTACTCAATATAAAATGTGCAAAAGGACATTGTGTAAAATGTGCAATACAAAATGTGAAAAAGGATCCACTACTATTTGAGAAAATAGATAATTGTTCATTACCCAGTAACTAATCATAATTTATGGTATTAAAGAAATAACATATAACAGGTGAAACCTAAATACTACAGCCATTTTTATATTTTAACCATTCACCAAAGAATTTACTGAAAACCACCAATATCTTTTACAAAACTACCCATCTTTGACCATATTCCGAATGAAAATGGACTGCCTGATAAAAGAATTACTCGATACAGTTAATTTGGTTAAAAGTGGGCGTACCTTTTCACAAAGCCTTTGTCCTGAAGTTCTTAAAAGCTTTTCATTATAGCTGTATCCTAGTATTAATTTATTTATTACCAACTTTTCCTTCATACAAACATTTAGTTACATAAGAAAGACCTACAGGGGGCATAGGATGGTCCTGCACATACATAAACATTTTTTTCCACATACATAAATAAACGTAATTTTTTTATAAACATTTGAAAATTTGGACAGAACTAACTCAAATTTCTAATAAATATTACTTAAATTATGTGAAACCTACTTCTCAATAAATTGTACAGCTTTATCAAACAAATAGCGGTATACACTTGTAAAATATGTTTTAGTGGAGCTCCTAATACAATTTACAAACTTTTAATCTTTGAAGTAAAACTATTATGTTACAAGTTTAGAAAACAAGACTATTACTTGCAATGTGAAACAAGACTGTAAATGTACAATATAAACACAGTGGAACCTCAACAATATAAACTAACTGGGACCAGAGATGATTCGGATTATCAAAAATAAACATAAATGTGGCTAATAATAGGAGTCTGCAGGTGAGTGGGGAACCCATCACTTTTTTAGCTAGACCTGAATTAAAAAACTTAAAATTTTCTTTTCATATTTAACCCTTTGACTGTCATTAGTCGATATAATTGGCTTTTAAACAGTTTATATTACCGTACATCGTACAAAGTATCAAATCATGGCAAATATGGTAATATTACCGTATGTGATAACACTGCATAACAAATTTTCCTCTTAATTTAGTTTAATTAATCACAGTAAGTCCAAATGTGGGAAATGTTAACTGGTCATTAAAAATTTACGATTTTACCCATTTTAAAATTTGTGAATTTTAAATCACAACAATATTTGCAGCTTTTCGAAGGAGAGTAAAACATTTAGCAATCTCATTTCATAATGAACAATGTATATTTTGTATGAAATTTTCTTTAACAGGGACACGATATTCTTTCAAAATTAATAGTAAATGATTACGGAAATTTCCCTTCAGGCTAGTGGTAGCTGGCAACAATGCGCTGTAATAGTTTTCAAAACAAGTTTAACCATCCAGATGTGCATGGCCAAATGTAAAACTATAACATATCCGAAAAGCAAAATAATATTTTGCATTTTCTATACTTTGTCTGCGTAGGCTGAACTTACAGAATTTAAATATTTAATTATCTAGTTTTACTTGTCAGATTACAGTTTTATGGTTAATCTTAAGAGTAATAATGTAAGGCTTTCTGGAGGGAATAGAATCTTGTTGGGTGAACTTATTTTCTTAGACACAAAGATGTCTGTATGTTACTGGTTAGTGGTAGGTCAAAACCACCCTTGGAAATATGGATCAATAAATAAATTGAGGTCTTCAGCGTATCGAAATAATATCCAAAATAAATAATGGTAGTAAAACCGAATTTCTCATTTACAATCATATTGTTCAATATTTTCATTTGATGTTTGTATTTGAAAAAAAATTACATCTTTTAATTTAGTGACATATTCATGGAACGATACCATTCTGAAAAAAATATCTACATAATGCTCCATGCAGGTTCCCTACAAGGAACAAAAAACTATATTTTTGTAAACATCCACAGTCCATTTGGGGTATAGTCAAGCTCGTTATGTTTATAAACGGTGTCCAATCTATTAGTAGTGCAATGTATTGCAGATGCTGCCAGTTTAATAAGGTGTTGACTATACTTTTTACTCCTCGCTGTAAACCGACTAACTGGCAGAGGTGACAGTACTGAAGGCGACTGTATTACACTCGCTGATAGGTCAATATTTGGTTTTGACTAGTAATCCTATGATAATGATTAGACCTTCTATGTTAATAAAATTGTTTTTTTTTTATTTATATTATTTCTCTATTACATAGTTCGGTAATGAAAATATGTATGCGTATGGCTACACTATTGTATAAAAATAAAAGTTAATATTTACTTGGCCCGAACTGTCTTTGATTCGAATTGTAAGCTTAGCCCAAACTGAAGTCGGGCTTTTCAATTTGCCCGACCCGACCTATAAAATTCGAGGCCTGCAAACCCCTAGCTTAAATTGGGTTTAGATTTTTTTTGGCGTTTAACGTCCGACTATTGTGCACATTGGGCTAATGCAGACGATGGGATGATTTATAGCGTATGAAAATGCCAAGCCCTAGCTGGGAATCGAACCCAGGTCCTCGGGGTGAAAGCCTAGTCCCTATCAAATAGGCCACTGAGGCGGCAATTGGGTTTAGAAATAATAAGCCTACAAAATTCTAAGAAAGGTAAGTTTGGGGTATACATCTGATATTCTTGGAAGTGTAGTTGAGGTGGAAATATGTGAATAGCAAAGTGTTTAATTCTAAGAAGGATAACAAAGGGATATGCATTTGGTATCATTCTTGGAAATATTATTGATGAAAATATGTGATTAGCAAAATGTTTAATTCTAAGAAGAGTAAGTCTAGAGTATGTATTTGATATCATTCTTAGAAATGTAGTTGTGGAAATATGTGATTATCAAAATGTTTAATTCTAAGAAGTCTGGGGTAAGCGTTTGATGTCATTCTCAAAAAATGTAGAGTTGTGGAAATATGTGTTTAGTAAACTGTTGAATCCTAAGAAGAGTATGTCTGGGGTATGCGGTTGATGTTATTCTTGGAAAAAGTAGTTTTGGAAATATACATGATTAGAAAAGTGTTCAATTCCAAGAAGGGTAAGTCTGGGGTATGTGGTTTGATAATAAGAAAGCATAAATCCCAATTTCATTTATCACAGAATGTCTTGCTTTCAATATCTGCACAAAAACGCCACTTTAGATTTTAGGTTACGGTTGATTAGACAAATCTTTGTTTTGAATTATGTATCACTGAAAGGAGATAATAGGACTGTGCAACTGCCCATATCTGCACAAAGCAACACCTACAATGTTTTTAACATGTGGCACTTCCTACACGATACACAACCATCCCAGATACCTTGATGGAAAGGAAATAAAATTTAAAAAAATGTTTTTATGTGCAAACATAGAAAGAGGAAAAAACAATCGAAGCCATATTACATTTAATGGAATGAAAGTAAAGTAGGACTTTGACAGTGACTTGTTCATTATAATCTTGATTGAATAATATCATTAAAAAACATTTAACTTGTTTGTATAAATTTTATTTATGTGTTTTGTCTAATGTTATTTATATGAATAATAAACATAAATTACTAATTTCAGAACATTTTGAAATTATTTTTACTACTTTTAGTCATATAGTAGTTTATTTTAACACAGCATATTCAGATATTTAAAATGGGTACACTACCTTTGACACATAGACACTTAGAGCAAAATTTTATACTATTGTACAAAAAAATTATGTTTGCCTTAATTGGATTTGGTTTATTGAACGTTCAAATACTGTTGTTTAGATTATCAAGGTTCTATTGTACTCACAAAATTCTAGTATACAAAAAATTTGTTTAATACTTACTGATCTACAAACATCACAGATAACATTTTCATCGAACTCTATTCCTAAACCTTCTTCTTCCTTTACAATTGTCTGTACTTTGTCCCAACAACGAATTTCTAACTCTTCGATTATCCTTTCCAACTGCTCTTCCCTTACAGGCTGATACCCTACAGCAAACACAAAATATTAAAAACATTTTGAAATTTGAAAATGATAAAATAAATAGTCAGAACTACAGTGACAAGCAATGTACTACGGATTACTCTGGCATTCAATACTCAAGAAAAATTATTAAAAAAATAAGAATACAAGTTAATAAATATTAACTGTTATTATTATTCCAAAAATTCCGCATCAGTTTGTAAATATTACATTTTTATAGAATGTGACTTTATACCATACATGCCAATTTCAGAAAACTGACATCATTAAAGAAAAAATATTTATGATGTTCTTTTATTTAAGTTGTATATAAAAGTATTTATAATACTTTTCTTTACAAACAAATTTATAAACTTTGTTTGTTTTTATAAAAACCTTTTATAAAAAATGGAATAAATAGAGATAGACCTAACTTACCTAATTAAAAATTCATTTAATGTAAGACAACTAATAATTTCACCACCAGTAGAATCTCTAAACAAATTTGGGATATTCAGTAAACAAATCTAAATTATTCTCTCAACTGGATTTAAAAAAAAGTTATATTATTGCTCCCATCACACAGAAAATGACTATATGCAAATATTTAACAGTAGCCTATCTGAATGTTTGTCCTTAGCCATTTCATTAAGAACTGCTGTTATTTTACAGTCCTAACAGAAAAATAATGTTTTTTGGGAACATCATCTTACGAAAAAGTAGTCCTGTGTAATCAGCAGCGTTAAGAGGCACTATGTGCTAAATTAAAAATGAAGTAAATAATAGTTCAGTTTACATAATATTCGAATGAACATCGCTTTTAAAAAATTTGTTGAGTTTTACAGTTTTGAGCACATCTGACACTACATACTTTTATGTTTTGGACTATTAACATGGCAAGATACATCTCCCAGCATGTGAAATGTTAAAGTCTCATTGGTACAAAATGATACAAAATACAAATTTCACTTTTAAATAGGCCTACTTGCTATTATAATTGTTACTACCAGATAGCAGTTCACTGAGCCATAGCAGCAACAGAACTGTTTGGTTAACCTCGTTTGCCGTCAAGTCAAGCTTCGGCTCTATGGTTCACAATAGACTATCACAGCAAATATATAAACTATGAATATATTTTAGGCAACATCTGTTATTTTTCTGATGACTGATATAAAAATAATCCAAAATATTGTTAAACTCTTTTGTTGTCTAGTGTCTATTACACTAGCAAATAGTTACAATATTTTTTGAAGTTTTGACAAATGAGATTGGCCAAAAGGTTTATAGGAAATTGGTATGTTCATGGTTTAGAATAAAATGCCATAAAAATTACAAAAAATCATAAACAAATTAAATCTTTAAGTAAAGTAGTAAAATTAGTTTTAAACTCGTAAATTTTATGCATAATGGATACAAGTTGGGAGGAATGTTATATAGTTTTGTTATTTTAATCTACCAGTTAAATTCTATTTCTAAATGCATGGATACCGATACATTTATCACATGTTTGTTCCTGATTAGCCTTAATGAAATATGTCAATATTTAATTTACTAAAACAGGGCCACCATTTGGAGTAGTAACTATTCCAGAATTTCAAACATAATAAACTAAAAGACTTGTTTTTTTAACAAGTCCAGCCAAATGTCTATCTTCAACATAACAAATCCAGTTTAGGTGATATTAAATACTGTAGTACTCAGTTAAACTCTGTTCAAATTTTAACCTGTCTTCATGCCACTTTCATGTATATTTTGGTTCTTTCCTCACTAAAGTTTTCTAAATAATACTTACCCATTAAAGCTCTCTCCCCATTATATATTCGCAACCAAGCAATATCACAGTCATCGAGGTCATAAGAGCAAGCTTTTTCAGCTTTAGTTGGTAAAGTGGACAGCACATGGTCTTCTGTTTTAAATGAATCGTCTTTTGTTATCCTTATATACTTTGATTTCGGTCTGAAATTAAAACAAAAATATACAAAATTTCACATATGATTAAGAAAATAAATAAACTTGTGTTAATGTGTAAAATCAAATTTTAAATTTAAAGAAATAAATCAAATTTTATCAATATTTAGTTATTCAGTTTTTGGAAAGAACTGAATATAAACAATGGGTTCATTTTCTAACTGTCCGTGCAATGTTTCTACAAAATAGTTACACATTCCAGGACAAAACATTTTTCAAAGAAAGATGATTGCTAAAAAGGCTGGGACCAAGAAATTACTGAATACAACCTGAGATTTATGTTTAGCCAATAAATAAATTGTTTTAAAATAGTAAACTGCAAAATCAAACTAAAAATTTCCGAACAAATTTTCATTTTCCCTGACCTACACAAGAAAAAAGACAAAACGTTTGGAATAATAATAAAAAGAAAACATTCCATAATGAAGTTGTAATTTACCAACAATAACATTATGGCTTTGGTATTCTGGGATAGGGAAATAACATTCATGTTCCAAGAAAGTTTAGTTGCATTTCTGGAACGTCAATTCAACAAACACTGAGAAAAACTTAACACAAAAGTGTTATTGTTTCATGATGCCTATCTGCACGACTAATTGGACTAAGGCCTTCATACACGGCTTCGAGGTGAAAGTTTCTGATCATCAGCTATAAAGCACAGATTTTGTGCCAAGTGACTATCACATGTTTCCTCATAGTACGATCCGGCTAGCAATGCAGTGATGACTATTTACAACTTCCTTTAGGTAATAAATGGTCACAGGTGGCAAACTTTAATGACAATGAAATCTGTAAGTTAGTTCATCGTTATGACAAATGCCTAAATTGAATAGTATCTATTATTCAAGGAAAGTAATGTAAAAGCGTAGCTTTTTTTTTATTTCAAACCACAAGTGAGTTACTTTCTGAAGAGTTCTTGTAAATCATCACTAAAATAGTTTTTGTTTTAAAAGGACGTAAATACAATGAAGAAAGATTGTTTTTTCCACTAACTTCTTCTTTAACTCTTTCTGAGATAATTAAAAATTCTCTGACTTTTCTTGGTCACTGGAGACTACCAAATTTTAGCAATATTTTTTATTTAATTCAGTTTTCTAGGCTATATCGGACTTTTGACATTTTTCAGCAGAAACTGTTTTTAAAAGCAGATTCTAAAAGCAAGAAATTAAATACCATTTTATCAACATGTAGGTTAAAGCAAACCAATACATTTTTTGATGGTTTACTATCATTAATTTTATTATTTAGTACACAAGATATTGTTTTTTAAGAAAAAAATATTTAAATTTTATTGAATAGTATTTTAAAACATGCATGAAATGATCACTTACAGTTTAAAATCTTGTTGCTGTTTGAAAGATGAATTTACACAGTGATTAATGACGGTGACAGAAGGTCCCGGTAAAGAATCGGGGTTAACAGGTACTTGTACTCCACGCTCCCATTCTTGTTTCCATTGATCAGTGATTGCCCAGTATTCATCCACTCCCAGTGGTTCAGAATCAGGTAGTTTCATTGCACTTATCAAATCCTTACGAAAAAGCTGGATAAATGAAACAAAGGAAAACCACATTAAAATCAAGCAAACAAGACATTTATCCTAACCTTAATTTAAATCAATAAGAGATAAAAACTGAAGATAATCTATTTTCATTGCTCTTTATTAGTACTGTTATCTAAGAAAATTAATGACTTATTATTTTTGTTTATAAAATATGATTCTGTGATAAATTATTTTAAAGAAACCAGTTACATAAGATTTTTCTTATTAATCACTGGCATAATAAAGCAATTAATTAGAAACCCAGAAATGCTACATACAGTTTTGAATAAAAACATAAGATGAAACTTGATGAAATAAAAGTGTATAGTACTATTCTGAAGTGTATAGTACTATTCTGAAGTGTATAGTACTATTCTGAAGTGTATAGTAAAATAATTCTAGAACCGCTATGTACGAAATTACCCTGTAATTGCAATTTGTTTAAATAACTTATTTGAAGAAGTAAATTGCTAAAATGGAAGGAGGAAAATTTTTTAAAATATTTTTGAGTCAGTAATTCAGCAAAATTATGTTAAGGGGAAACTTGAAATATTTTATTTAAACTGTTTACAATTTTTTTTAGTAATCCAATGTATAAAACATTTAAAAATGTAGTTAAAAAAGAGGAACATAAAGATGAAATTAAATAAAATTTCAAATTGTTTAATCGAGAAAAATTGATTTTCATAAAAGTTGCAGGAACATTGTTTCTAAGAACCATAGAAAATAAACTATCACTTTTACAACACAAAAGTGATTTTTAAGGATATTTTCATTTTGAACAACAATGACAAATATGTAGAAAGTTATTTTTTAAATGATGAAATTTATTGTGATTAAAATATTATTAATAAGCTTATTATTATAAAAGAAACGGTCTAATCCTTACAAAAATATTCTGAAACATGTTATTTCGTTAGCAAACATATTGAATAGCGGTTCTAAGATTAAAAAATGTATTTATTTATCAAATTGTTTTGTAAATTAGTAGTACTTAGATAAGCAACGTACTTCCATAACATTTTAAATCTATACCATTTTTATTTATAAGTTTCCCTTATTATTTTGGTTGCACGTTAACTAATGCAGCGTTTTTAGAATCTATTATCGGTTTTGTCCAAACAAGTTTCGCCAGACCTTCTCAATTACTGTGGAGGAGCCTTGGTCATGTGTTCCCATAGTAAATCACGCTGATGCAATCTCTCACTTAAGCAAAGAAAAGTATATATAAGTCCCGACTAGTAACTTGTGTTGAAAGCATTAAGGTGATGAGAAAAAAGGAGAATAGGAGATGATACAAAGTTCTAAACTGAAAAGGAAAACCAAGGAAAGGCAAGGAAACATTAAGAGTCAGGTTGAAATGGTAAACAATATGAAATTGAATAGCAAATAAATAGAATGAAGTGATTACCATAGTACAAAGAATTACATAAAATTGTGACGTAAAAAAGAAGAGGAGTATTTTTAGTTATCGTAGACAAATATAAAAAAAGTAGAAAGAAGATGGACGTGTGAACAAATTTAACTAGAAAATTATTGCAACAGATCATGATATGTAAATTTTACTTGATTTCAAAGCAATTTAACAAGGCTTAAGAAATTTTTAATATTTTCTACGAACAGAAAAAACTAAATTAAAAATCTTTAAAAGACTACAATAAAATTGTTTCAAATATCCGCCCTATATATAATTAAATGATTGTATATCTAGATGACAAGTTTTAAGTTAACTTATTTCAAATGTAGTGATATTAACACTAAAGCTTCAGTTTCATCATGTGTATATATAAAAGGTAATTATTTTTAATGGGGAAAATGCAAATAACTATTTCGTTTTATTTCTTCTCTTTCATATTACATTTAAAGTTGGTTATTTCATATTTTATCTTCTACTGTGAGTTTTTAGTCATCACTACTGCAACCTGTAAAAGAAAATAACTAATGAAGAGGAATACCGCTAACACTAACCTAACTTATCTCATGTACTTATTGTAATTTAAATTCGCTTTAATAAGCTCGTTAGAATCACTTTATTTCAATCCAGCACTGATGGTGGTTCAACAACATTTTTTGAATTTTATCTCATTCAGTATAACCGTACTTGTTATACTAGTAAAAACTAGTTTATTAAAAAAAAAATTACTAAAATACTTTAAACGATTGAGATATTATAAGTTATTTTTTTTAATAAGCTAGTTCTTACACTACTATATCAAAAGATATTTAACACACCTAATGTGAAGGATCTGTACGCATATTTATAAAGACTAAACAACAGATTTGTTTCATTTAACACTATGCAGATGGCCCCTTGATTCATTTTGTAAAATGCAACTTTAATAACATGTATACTGTTAAAGCGGAAATATTCATTTTTACACTGTTTGCTAAATATATGAATACATTATTGTGTAATTAATTTGGAAGCAGCAGTTCATTTTTTTTCAATAAAACAAAACTAGTGTTATATGTTGGTAAAATTACCAGTGTCGCATAACCATATTTTGTATAAAATAATGTCATTTGGTGGTATCCACAAAAATAAGATTTAATTTTTGTATATTTATAGTTTTGATTAACAAAATATAGCTTGTTTTTTAATTCATCCTAAAATAGTCTTGTAATAAAATAGATTCCACATGTGCATCTCTCTTAAAATTAATTTTATTTACATTAAAAAATTACATTTTCAGATTTTTTTCACCTAGCCTGTATGTTTATTTTTGAAACTTACTATAAATATTTATTTGGTAGACCTTAAATGACAATAATTTTGATAATGTACATTGACATTATAAATAATATTAATATATTGTTATTTTACATTAAAGTTATTTTAATATTGGTGTAAATAACAAAAATATTGTTTTGAATGGTTTAGTTTCAACCAACATTGTTAGTTTTTATGGTCTAGTTTGTAGGTGAACTGACTATATCGTTTACTTTTAGTTCAGGGGCCATACGTATAGACAAGCTATAATGACATATATTCATTACTAATCTATTACAGCCAACCTAAAATAATTGATACTTTCTGACATGACGGTTGTCAGATTTCACACACCCAGTCTATTATGCAAACATTTGCAAAATATTAATATTTCTCAATCATATCAAGTATAGTTGTGGTTTGGGAACTATCTCGACATAAAAGGGATTTTTTTTTAAATTTGGGTCTTTTTATTTTTAAAAGTAACTCTCACAGGTTATTTTTTAATTCATAGGGAATTTCCAAAAAAAGTTCAAATCACGCATCTTCATTATAAGTAAAATTTGTTTTTTCTTCTCTATACAGTACCTATTAACAAAATACTTTGTAAACAATTTACAATCTATTCCCCCCTTTTTTTTTTAATTCTGTAAAGCCGCCTCTGTGGCCTAGTTGAAAACGTACTGGGTTTTCACCTCGAGGACCTGGGTTCGATTCCTGGCCAGGGCTTGGCATTTTCATATGCTATAAATCATCTCATTGTCTGCATTAGCCCAAGTGTGCAAAATAGTCAGACGTAAAAAAAAAAAATCTGTATTTTAAAAATACAAATTATTTACTTCATTATTATTTTATTAATATTATTCGCACCCAAATACATATTTCATAGCAGATAGACAAAAAATATTATTTTTGAGTTCTAAAGTATAATTTTTGGATATGCTATTAGATAAATAATAAATTAATTTTATAACTTTTTACGTAGGTATTTTTAACACTTAACAAAAAAAAAACTTCACAGGTAGTTTGAATAGGATTTTATGTTTAAAGTTATTCAGATGTCTTGGAATATTTCGCCCAACCTTGTAATACGCAAGGTCGTATATATTACAAATAGGTTTTTAATTAAATAAATTACAAATTTACTATTCAACTTATTCTATTTGACATTTTCAAAATGGCACCATACGAAAATCAGTTGTAAATAGACTAAAAATTTAAACCGTTCTTCTTATTGAATTTGTTATGAGTAATTATGTACAACAGTACAAAAATCTTTATTGAGAGTATATCCTGCTGGCAATCCCAGTGTTGCAATACTTTACACAAAAGGCATAACTTTTTTTAACAGTTAAAATAGAATGCAGAAACTTTAAAATTTAGTTTATAAGCATTTAAGTAAAATCAGCTACTGCACGATCCCAATAAAGTCCTAAAACTATATTTTAAATCTGCAGAATGTATAATTACAGCAGAGAAACAAACAGGATTTTTTACATAATCAAATTAAAAGATATGGTGTAATAGATTGCGATAAATTTAAATTTAATAAATGTATTTACAGCGTTTGATGTCATCACCCGCAAGACGTTATTGAATAATTTGAATTAAAATACACTTTTTCATGACACCTCGGAATTAGTGTTCTTCCTATCCCACCTAGTGGGGGGAGGGGGTTGAAGCTTCACTAGCTATATTAATATTTTGCCCAACTGATAACTAAACTTTAAACAAACAGTGTCAGACGCAAATAACATTGTTTACTCATTCAACATTTTCCAATAACGAATCTCTATTTGTTATGCTGTACTATAATTACAAACAATATTTTTAGAATTATTTTTTTTTTTTAGAGAAATTACTTCCTGCAACCGATAAACAAGTATAAATACTTTAAAAAAATGTTAGGACAAATATTTTAATAATTTAAATGATAGTAACTCATGGTGCCATTATTGAAAACAAGATATCTAATAGTAACTAAAGTAGAATTAATACTATAAGAAGAAGAATAAATGAAATTAACTACCAATTGTACCTCTGCGGGAGGCTCAGTTGCACTACGATTGTAAATACTTGGGATTTTGAGATCATTGAGAGGGCGTGGAGTCCAGCTAGGATCCAGGGGGGACGTCTCTTCTTCCTCCGCCATCGCTGCCATCGGTGGACGCCCCTTGCGTCTTTTCGTTGGAACTGTTAGATAGATAGTTGTACATCATTAAAAAGATGTGGTTTAAATCATTTACCAAACATTTTTATCTTGTTATATAATAAATATTTTAAAACATTTCTATAAATGAAGTTTCAATAATCCTTAATAATAACTAGTATTTAAGATTAATTACTAAGTAGGCTCTCATAATGACCATTATGGAATTTGCGTCCATTTGTGGCAGGCAAATTATAAACTTAGCTGTACAGATATTCGTATGTTTTGTCAATGAACTGGAAAAATATCTGCTGATTCGAATACATATGTGATGTGTCTAACAAAATGGTGTATTTTATTCAAAACAACAAGCCTATTTATAAAACAATTTACTCTCTGACGCAACATAAATATAACAGATAGGACAGACTTTACACTGATAATTTACAAATGCAGATTTTTAAATTTTTAGAGTTTTCTTATCCAATAAAACATTTTTTGAGTTTGAAGGAATTACCACAAGATTTTTATTGATAAACATTTCTGAAAGATGACAACAATCGTAAATTAAATGGGTTAGCTATAATTATTCTGAAGGAGTTCCAATATTACAATTTTGTTTCTGTACAGAATGAGCTACAGATCAATAAGTACATAATTACGGTTTTTTTCAAAACATATATTGAAAACCTGTGTAACGTGGTACTGGATATAATTTTTGACCACAGGCAAACGAATCTCTAGTGTTAATTTCCTTCATTTTACGTTTTAAATTATTCATTAATGACCACAAAATGTCAAAAGAATGGCAGTATTCTAGAAAAACAAAGTCTGAAAATATAGTCAGACTAACAACATGCAAATTTTATTTTAGTCAATTACAGAAACCACTTTTCTATCCATAGCCTTCTTTACCTGGGCCATCGTCAGCTCGATTGACTTGACGTTTTGCTCTCTGTGACATTATGAATTAGGACTTTTTTAGTAAAAATACCTCTGCTGTAGCTTCACAGCCTGCAACAAGAAATAAATATTTCATATTAAAAATAAAAAAGCAGTAAGTATGAGTCGGACAAGCATGTTCTTTACAATAATGTATATATAAATTAATAAATACTTTTTAACTAAAAAAAAACATTATAGTAGTCTAATATAGTTTTTCCAGAAAGTTTTTATTTTTAAGAATCAGGTGAAACCTTAAAGATGCTTATTAAAACACTAGGTAACCAGTTAATAAATTAATGGTTTATTGCTAGGAATTAAAAATGGGTATTGTAAGAAATTATAAAAAAATTACTGCCATTGCAACTGCAAGAGACTTTTTGTAGCTCACTACAAGTAGAATAATGAGTGACAGTGGAAAAAAACTGCAAAGTTGTGACGAATTTTATAGATGGAGCACTAGAACAATTTCAATGTTAGCGCGATGGAACTGTTTGTTCACTGGCACAGTGACACTGCTCCTTGCTTCAATCATGTAGAGCATATCAAGTAATAGTTAGTTATGTCCTTGGTGATGGGCACCATTGCTATAAGTGACAACTAAATATATACAATTTTTTTTTTTCAAAAAGGGATAAATAAGAACTCCAACAACTCAGTTCCTTCACTAGCTTAGTAGATAGGCTTGAATAGTGTCAGGTAGGCTAAAATGGAACTCTACCATCCACACGACTCTCCTACTTTAGTTTACATCCACTCTCAACTAATATGAAAAACAAAATTTGGGTAAATATAGACAATTTGAAGATAGAGTGAATGGTCTAAAATATGTTGAGTTTGGATGCTCTTATATTTAAGGGTTTATTATTATTTTCTTCTATTAAGTTGTATCAAAAATAAATATATCTTGATCACTGGAGTTACAATACCTTCCACAGAAAAAAAAACTCCTTATATATGTAACTATAGCTAAAATTAATAGCATATAAAAACATTGCTTTTTTTAAAATTTAATTCTATACTTTACAATAATGGTCTCATCTTGTGACAATATTCTAACTATGAACTAAAAAACACGAGTAAGCTAACATTTTCCTAATAAGTTGGTCTCTATTGGTATTCTTCGGTGATTTTTTTCCAGTAAATGGTTTTATGAAGGGTTGCTATTCAATAATTTTATACAAAGTACACAAATTTTGCATTTCAATTCCTATAAAATTACTTCAACAACGAAATTGTAGTAACATAGTATTATTGTGCATGAGTCTTTAAATAAATCAAACAGTAATTATTGGACTTTACTTCAGCAACTTTGTTTTGGATTAAATTAATAATACCGTAGGCTAGCTAAATAATTTCTGTTTGTGTAATAGTATACATTACATTTAATTATGAGTTTTAATGATAAATTAATTTTGAATGGTATGAACACATAATATTATATTAATACAACAGACGGTTTTTATATTGTGTGAAATACCCTCTTGAAGAATGAAAATTTTGTCCTGACATGGTTTCTTAAGAAATTATTTATGATTTTAGTAGGTGTGAAAAGCCACAATTTATTTTCTAAATGATCTGAAAACATATGTTGAGAAAACATCATTGTAAGTTTTGCTATATAATGTCCTTTTCTACACAATGTACACAAGGCTTGTACACTTCAATGAACTGATTATATTTATATTGTACAATATACAAGGTATTATTCTTTAACAATTATAAGCCCTAAATAAACTTAAAATACCAATAAGTTATTCTGTTTTATTAATAAAAACAGCAAGTTATTTATAGTTGGTGTACATGAAAATAAGATTTAACCTAAAAATATCTAAAATTTAATCTATATAGTACGCCTAATGATAATAATAACAGCACAAATAAAACTACCTCACAATACCGACATGTTATCAAACAAGCCTCATCTGGAATAAACTCACAATCATCCATATCTGTAATACGGACATTTTAAACTGATGAGTGCAAATGTTTAAAAACTGTTAAACTATTATCAACAGCAAGCTATTACCATAATTAAGTTGTGTTTCTTTTTTTATTACTATTATTTTTTAAAAAGGTTAGGTGAGTAGTTATTACAGAAAGGAAGGTGTAGCTTTAAAAGTTTTTTTTACAATGAAAACAATATATTGCTGATATAAAAAGTTAACTTAGTAAACCATCTCAAAATTAATAAGATAGAGGGATCTATAAAAAATAAAAAGGATGTTTCAAATAAGGCAATTTGGGAAATAAAATTTTGTTTTCTAAAACTGATTAAAAAGGGGCATAATTTTGGCTACATTAGTACGCATAACATAATCTAATCATAAACACACATTTTTGCCACAATGTTTAATGTCTCGTTAAAATAAAAAAAAATGCAGTCCTAAAAGCTGTGCACATATTACGATATATATTTAAAGGGAGGTAGAGGCCGTGTGATGCATTACACATATTTTTTTGTATAAAACTGAACCTTCTCGGTTCAATTAACATTTACCGACAAGAAGCAATAAATATAAAAAGTTTTGTAATCAAAAATATTGCAACTAAGTCTACAAAAATGGAAGACTTGCATGAGTGACTAGCCTTACTCGATAAATGTATCAGCTTTATAAAAACAGTAGTGTGAGGCTCTTGATGCACTAACATTAGGGAAAGGCAGTGACAGCAAATATAAAACGAAGAAAAAGCTGCACTATTGCTGACTCCCAGTCTGGTGTATACTAGAACTATATGCAGTGTTATGTTTTACTATTTATGCTTCACATATGCTGTTGGATGAAAATGGATTATGTAAAAATGGATTTTTTTAGGGCATTTAAAAGACTGTTTGGACAAAAAGTACAACATAAAGCCAGCGAGTGGAAGAAATTTAAAATGCTTAAAAGACAACAAACATATGGAGAAAGCTTTGGATTTCAGAAGATGATGTCAATGATAATGCAGCCATGAAAATTAACACTGAGGTGAGCAACATCCTATTATCAATTACCTACACGAATGGATCTGCTCTTCTTAGGATCATCTGGAATGAAAATTACAAATTTTCTTATAAAACTAAAATTATTATAAAATTCTTATTGATCAAAACGCTTATTGTCAAAAGTACCAAAAGCATTTCAAGTTCATTGCATTCTTGCAATGTCTTTTTATTGTAAAAGTTCCGAGATGAATTTACAAATCCTTTGGATAGAAGAAAAAGCTTACTTAGTGTATGTGACATATGGAAGAGGGTTATGAGCAAGCATGACTGTCAAGGGACAAAGGGGAGGGAAGAAGATCAACAAATATGATAAAGAATATTGTGACATAATATGTGCAAAGCTCCTTAATTTATTTAAAAAAACTTAACTATTTGATTTGAAAAATGTTTTTACAATTACCAAAAAACCAAGGTCGACCTACCATTAATTTTTTTTTATTATTATCTCACCATTTTCACTCATAAAAACAAATTTTAATTTAAACTGCCGTTATCTAAGTCAATAAGGAGTTGCTTTAAATAGTTTGATATTAATTCTTTTCATACTACAAACTATCGTGTCCGAGGAGTTATATCACTCCTCTGTTGCGTCTTCAAACTTTCACAACTCAAGATAGTAAGTACAAGAATGGAGTTACTATCAAAGGCTTTTTCTTGCCATTAATGGCTATCTCCAAGTCTTTTGACTTAGTCTCTAACTTTAATGTACCGAAATTAAAAAAAAAAAACTCTTCACATCAACTAAGTTTTAATTTTTTGGCATTAGTTTTCTTTTTTGTATTTGTCCAAGCAGTCCTTGCATATTTGTAAGATTAATTAACTTATACATAGGTCCCCGTTGCATTTTCTCATATTAAAAAAAAATATTTGAAAAATTATTAATTTTACATATTAAAACAGTTGAAAATAATAATGTGCATCTAATTTAAATTTAGATAGGCCTATATGCCTCCTTTATTATCATAGGCCTACTCTAATAACCATGAAATCTTAAGTATTGTAATTTTATAAAACACACAGAAAATAGACCAGTGATTATATAGGTTTTTAAATAAAGCAGGACTATCAGTATAACATAAACTTCAACGTGATATGAATAAAACATTGCAAATTAAAGAAATATATTATAAAACTTACTTCAACATTATAAATTGTTTTAATTACCTTACACATGTAAAAATGCATTTTTGGGACTATTATCAACTTTAGTAACTTTAGCATAGATTTATTCTTTTCCCAATTAAAAACAATCTAAAATATAAAAGTGCGAAAGCAATGGGAAAAAAAGGAAAATAAAAGTGACAAACATAACCTCATAATGACTAGTACATGAAAATAGGTAATATGTTTTTCATTACGAAAACAAATTAAATATACGTTATTAATAATTAAAATAATACAAACTTTTTAAAAAAAATAAATTTTAGACCCTAACATGGTCGTTGGGTCAAAAACTTGACACGGTTGTTCGTGAAAGACCTAACATGTTTTTGTATACAACTAGTATTGCGTAAAAGTTATTAAGCTTGTAATGTCCGCTAGATTATTAGCATACTAAGCACAGCTTAGTGGTCAGTTAATGGCATAAAATCATAACTTATAAAAAATTTTATCTTCCGCGGGTGAATACCTCTTAACTCAGGAATAAAGTACAAAATAAAGCAAAAAAATTCTTCAAATCATTACTCAACTGAAAATCTTAAAATTTCAGAAATATCTAGAAACGGTCAAGTATGTGTTTCAATAGACAACCAGTCAAGTTAGTTTGACAAATTAGAAATAAACACAATTTCAATTAGAAAATACTATTTGTTTAATTTGAAAAGTCCAACACTGCACCTATCAATGACATTGATACAGAAAAAGGTAATATCTGGTAATATCCAAGGTGATATCAACCTTGGATCCTATATACAATGATAAAAATTATTATTATTTAAGTAAATCTTCATATCTCACTTTATATATCTGACATTTTTTTTTCACTGTTATTCATATCTCATCCTAGTATCAGTATATATCAGTATCAGTTCATTCCCAGGTTGTGAGCAACCTTTACACAATTTGTTTTTAATTACGTAAACAAAAATAATTTCCTTTAATAACTTTTAATACAAGAAGCCTGTGATTTTGTAAATTTAAGGTAATGAAGCATTTTTAAAGTACTAGCCAATAATTGAAATTTTTTACCGGTATGTGCTTGTTCCAAATGGAAACATTATAATCTCAGTGATAAAACTAAGTGACTCGTAAGGTTGATATTCTCATAGTATATAGAAAACTTTGTAAACTAAAAATTTACAGCTGTAGTAAAATACAGTTTATTAGTAAGTAAATGTATGTATTTATAGACTGTATCTACTGACTATAATACAAATAGAGTAGAATTTCGTTTAAGAAATTCGATTCTCGAAACTTTTGGAGCAATGAATGACAGAATAGACGATAACAGAAATAGACCACTTATATTTTTGGCAACTGATAAATATAAAGTACTATACACTGTTTATAACACAGAATGTTTTATTATTACTTTTGGAAAATGTACTAAAACTCTTAAATTTTCTATTTAACTCTAATTATGTACTTTATATATAAGTAAAGACTTATATATCTTTACTTTATATCAAGCTTTATATCTATACTTAACGACAAATCAGTACACAATGGAACAGACCTAATCTCTGAAATGTAAATAAACTATGCAAACATTTTTAAAGTGTCAATTTTTATTTGAGATATTCTTCATAAAACAAATTGTCATACACTTATGTCTACCTTTATGGTAAAAAAAAGGTTGTGATTATTGAGGACATACTGTATTGTAATTTCTATAAAAATATAAACACAATATTATAGTAATCCCTTTCTAATCAGGAGGATTTTGGTTTCACAAAAAAGGTAACTGTTGATAAAATCTGAGACCGGCGAAAGATTTTACACATTCCGTACTTTATTACATAATCGATCCCCCCTTCCTAAACTGGCAGAGTAACAAGTGGTTAACAAATAGATACTATAAATAATTTCATCCATAAATCTACTAATCGGATTGTTATTGTTATATTCTGTTTGTTATTGTTATATTATATTTTGTCAAAATCGATTTTTTTTTTATGGTAGTGCTGTACGCAGTATATCACATAGCACTGATTGACATTTACTGACTCCTAATAAGTTTTGTAATATGTTATGCTTCCTTGTTATTTATTGCTGTTATATATTTTAGCTGTTAAATTTTGCAACTGTTACTTGGTTAATGTTGTTAGTATTGTATATTGATATTTACATTATCATCAGGCCATATTAACTTGCCGAATAAAATAAAATAAATAAATAAATCCATTCAGCACATAAATGGTAAACATACCAAATAATTGTGAGGTTATCAAAAATACAGTTCATAAATATGCCAGCATACTGGGTGTAAAAGGAGTACTGTACTATACATATTATTATTAACATGACATTTATGTCTTCTATAAACCTTTTGTATTCCTTATCAAGTAAAATAAAACATAAACTTAACATTATATTTACTAAGGGGTGTCCTTTCCATATTTAAATGTAGGCCCTAGGCCTATTTTAAAATATAATAAACAAACATAATGAGTGCAGTCTTGATGACTTAGACCTGTTCCTTATCTGTAAGATTTGTTTATGAAAGAACAGTCATCAATTATTTGGTCAGCTTTGATGCATTTGCAATAATTCAAAGGTATTTATTACAAGCTGATGTACATACAGTGATTAATTTATAATAACACACTACCAAGTTTAACAAAGGACACTTTTTATTGAGGAATCTTGTATTGTTTAGGTAATAAAGTTATTATGCCTTATTACAATTTAGTATAGTCGTAAAACTTCAAACTACCTAAAACAAAATGCAGTTTTTGAGAATACACATGTAATCTATAATGTAATGAAGTCTGTAATCATGTATTTCTTGAACTTGTGAACGCATATTGAATGTAACAATTACAATGAATATTAAACCTACTTCACCAAGCATCCAATCAAAAAGAATCATTAAAGGACGTGAACATTTTTCTCAACTACTGAAAATATAGCAGACATAAACAAAAACTAAATTCTACTCATTTCTAAATTTAAAAAACAAGCCCCCTCTTTTTTTTATACCTACAATTATATGGGTGTAATGCAACTGCTCTAGTGGTTTATTAAATTTACTTTACAATTCAATGTATTAGAAAGGAAAATGTTATTGCTGATATGTAAAATTCACAGTTGGCGAGAGATTACTGTATACAATTTTTTAAAATATAGCCCCTCTAAATACATTATATTTCACAAATTAATTTACTTCTTTGTATAATTTTATTTAAATACCCTTAATTCAGTATTTTCCTTACATTGCATTGTATAATTTTTTTGAGCTGAACATCATGGTTTTTGAGTTACAAACTTTTTGCCTTTTGAATAGCCACCTTGAATATGTATTTTTCCTCCGATAATCCTAATTTCTGATAATAGGATGTCCATTAGCCAAGGGTCTACTTTATTGAAATTAATAAATACCTATTGAAAGGCTTGAGCTACAGAGAGAGGATGCCAGGTTAAAACAATGTGATCCTCCAACCACAGACCTATTCTTTTCAACCAGATAAATCTTACACTTTATATTTTATTATATCTTTTTGGTTTTGCCTAATAGTTCTACATGGATATAAGTAATCAAACACAAAAGGTTTGGGAACACAACCAGTCATGGGACTGTTATAGGTAGCTTATCTTTAACTAAACTGCCCTTAATCTATTTTAGGCCTAACTACATCAAAGACTTTTAGCAATTTAAAATAGAATTTTCTATTCTAATATAAGCCTAAACTTAAAATGCATTTAGTAAATTTATAATACTTACTACATAGCTGAGGATAATATATAACTGATTGTGGTGAGCAGAAGTATCTGAAAATAAAAAAAAAACTTTAAAACAAAAATAATCAGTATAAACTAATCATAACCTATTTGTTTCTTCTACATAACTTGAAAATTACGAATGGATGCACACAACACATATACCTATCTAGGCCTAAGCTAGAACTACGAATTACAAAAACATTAGGATTATAAAATTGCTGATTAAGCTACGCCTAAGCCTAATATTTTGAATGAACATGACTACAGGCCTATTGTGGAGCCTACTTTTTACCAAGATTAAAATCAGTATCATTAGTAAGCTTTGGTATATAGGCCTTTTTGATATATGACCTATTACTAACTGATTAGGCTCTACATAGGTTTTATAAAATTACTGAACATGAAAAATTAATTTCGGCTAAAAGCTAGCCAAGTTATTTAAAGAGAAAGCTGAAAAAATTCTTTAAAATTCCAATAAGTCTACAATTTTAGTATGTAAGTTATAAAATATGCAAATATAAAGTACAAACATACTAGACTTAGACAAACTGTGATAACAATAATTGGTGATTCACACAGGCTGCATTACTGTTCTAAATGTAGCCTCAGGGGCTATTGGTATTGAATATGTTAATTGCCTAAAAAAAAATGTAATAAATTCAACCTTATTATCATGTTTTAATGAATAAATTGCCATAAGCTAAAATAATTAAAGGAAGTTAGAAGTTTTTTAATGATTAAAATAGCTTATTATGGTCTAGCAGGGCCAATCAAGACTGTTATAAAGGTATACATGGCTATCATCTATATTAAGGTTATGTTTTAGTTTCAATTTCTTATTGAATATGTAAAAGTGCTATTTAACCGATTATATAAAGTGTATTTCTTTTTTTAATTTGTAAAAAACACAGAATTGGTGAAAAATATAGAATATAATACAAAGAAATATACAAAAACTATGAAAAACAAACCAGTACACTGGCATTCCACTCCCAAATTAGAAGACTAAATTAGTGTACTTCATAGTAAAGACCTTATACTTGAGTTTAAAATGTTGGTCTTCATAGTTGACAAACTATTAAATGTAGTAAAACTAATTTCATAGCTGTTAGAACAAACATTGAGATATTGAATAAGAAATAGGCTCAAATTTTCCAATGAAAGATGGCTCACAAATAGGCCATTAATGATGTAAACATTGAGAATTACAACTAACCCATGTCATTTCAGCAAGCTTTTTGCACTGTTTGTAATATTCCAAGCACGTAGGATATGATATATGGTAAATTTATTGATGAAACAGTATTTAATTTTTAAGATAGATTGATTACACTAATAATTAAAGGCTATCCACGGCTGGTTTTAGGCCTATTAACATTGACAACACAGATGGCAGCACTACCGATAAGATATTTCTTTTACACTTTAAGGAGCAATAAAACACTAATTTTCACAACAAAGCGCAATTGTAAACATACGAAAACGTGCATTATACAAATCCTGGTTTTATATTAAATATGACAACAGTATTTATTAATGAAAATAATCACACACTGCCTACTTCAAACGCACTAAATTGTACAAGGTGCCATGTCCCTGTCATCAGCCTAACCAACATGTCCTCATTCTAAATTCCTCTTCCAACAAAGGTGAAGATGCTTACCACATAAGGAAAAACTCTGCTAATTATAACATGGGAATATTTCGAGACGTTAAACACATAATCCAATTGGGTTCTGGATCCACAAACACATTAAATTACTAAAATAAAACGAGATACTGTCATTTGGCGCCATCATGCCTGAAAAAATAACTGTAGAAGTTCATGTCACGTGACTAAATTGCGAGATCTCGGGTTTGGCGAGACATTTTTGAGATCCAGATTCCATCAGTAGAACCAACATACTGCACCCACATATAACTTGTTCAGTATTTTCTTAATTTTTTGATTGTAGTTTTATAACTTAACATATACAAACACACTATTTTATGTGGTAGATGTTTCAAATTTTAATAAATAGTAGTAGAATATTTAATGTACTACTGTCAGTTTCATTAAACACCAAACAGTAACTTAAACATTATTTATTTTTTGAAATCATTTTTTGTGTTAATAGTTGGTAGAACTTGAACTTGCCTTTCAGCTTCGAAATGTAGCAGTTTATTCAATTCAATCTACACAGGCAGGGCAGATTTTGATGTTACTGTCTGTGTGTTACTGTTGTAGTGGTTGTCTGGTAAATAAATAGTTTGCTTGGTTTGTCAGTAGAAATGTTCTAAACGAAATGTAATTTCAAATTGTGTATCTCACCATAAAAATAAAAATTAAATAGTGTTATGTGAAATAAGAACTTTTTTCTAAGTTCAAGTGTTTTTTTTTAGAATATACAAGGAAACGAAAAGTTTAGCCTAAGCTAACCTCTAAACAAAACACGTTTTATATTTGTTAAAACATTCTCTTCAATGGAACCGGTAAGCATTTATATAATTTAAAATTCGTTTTGATAATAATATAGTTTAAAGAGAATTTTATTAGTTACGTAAATGATTGATAAAGATCATTTTAATTTTAAACTTAACTATATTATTTATAATTATTGGTTATTTTAAATCTTTTACATCTGACAAATATCAATTTTAACTTTAAAATTCATATAACTATTTTTAAATTTGAAGTCAAGTCTACAATTCATACAATGTTCCTGGACAGTAAAGTTTGTATAACAAACATTTTTACTCCCTATAAATGATCAACCTTCTTTATTTTTGAAACCTACCAAATTCATTTATTTCGGTAGATTCTCTTTAAAAAAATACATGTTCAACATATATACAAGAGTATGTTATTTGTAACCTCTTATTTAATGTCTCTTTTTTTGTACTATAATGTCAAATGAAGCTTTAGTGTGAGTTGTGAGAATGTAATTAGGCCTATTTTTACTCCCACAAAGAAAACGAAAGTAGGTGGATGAGCTAGTATGTGAGAAACAGTGTCATTATATGTCATTGTGAGAGATATTTTAAAGAATTGCTGCTAAAGCATAATTCCATTGTTCTAGATTAATAATTTTAAAAATTTAGATATTTGGAATGAAAGAGAAATAAAAGTTGTTTTTGCCCTCTTCTGTTGGCTTCTTTATGAGTATTTTCTCAAAATATTCTACAAACAATGATAGTGAATTCTGAATAAACAACAATAATAATAACCTAATATGATAATTCCACTATTAAGTAGGCTATAACTTTAAAAAACAGAATACTGTGGTCTAAATTTCAATTGTACACTTTTTAAAAGTAAAAACTGTTAACGTACATTCTCTCGAATGTTTTTGTCCCAAAATTAAGGTTAACTGCAATAAGGAAAAGTTTTAAATTTTATTAAGAGTAGCCTATATGCTATTATCTTGAATTAACAAATATAGTCTTATATGGAACTAAGCTGTACCTTTCATAACAGCAGTAATGTTAGCCTACTTAAACATTGCTAATCTGAACCACACTGGTTAAAATTACCTACCTGCTATTTGAAAAAAAATTGTGTAAGCCAACAAAAAACTGGATAGTAGTAACATAAATAAAAATTTGTAAAAAAAAATATATTACATGAATAAAAGCTTATAAGTTATTAAAAATTTGGAAGTTAATGTTACAATATTTCTGCACTTTCAGGTGATTTACTAAAGTAATGATTTTTACATTTTTTTTATTATTGAATTAAAAGATATTCATCCATGGAAGATTAAATTTCTTAAAATAAGTTACAATTTCATGTAGTTCTTATGGTACTTAATTGTAACATCATTGTTGTGTACATTGTACGGATACGGCAATGATAACCATTATGGTTTGTCAACAGGGAAAAAAACATTGTATGGAGCATGATAGATTTACTATGCCTAGGTCACCGATATATGCATTGAAGTTACAGTGTCATTATCAGTGCATTCTTAGTTCGTATTCTTACAGTGATAAAGTGTTGTTACTCCATATCAGCCATTGTGAACTGCTATTTGCTTCTTTTTGTCAGTTTAGATTTGGGGTTATGATCATCTTGTTGATTTTCTTATAAATCTCGCTATTTTTAAAGATTTGTATTCAAGTTCAAAGTGCTTCAATATTTGTCAAACTGATAAGGAAACATTAAACTTTCAATAGAACCTTTGTGCTTATGTAGTTACAAACAACTGCTATATTTTGTCACAAAACCATTTAGTTAGGTTTTTCAATGACAACCGTGGTAAGTTCTTCACACACAACTTAGTTAGGTTCTTAAGTTAAAAAAAAGTGTTTACTGTTTTCATTGTAGAAGTTCATTTATTTATTTAATTATTTTCACTAGGAAAAACATTTTACCTATTATCGCGTGGTAGTGAATTTTGGGTTTGATTTTTTTTCAACTATATTTTGTATTGCTGTTATTGAGGTTATAATAAAGCATTTGGCACAAAAATTTTGCAAATCGATAGATCACCTGAAAGTGCAAATTTACTAAAGTTACTGAAAATGAAATAGAAGTTTTATGCAAAACATATAATTAAATAAAAATGTAGTAAGCTTATTGTTAATTTAGAAAAAAAATGTAGCATTAAAAATACAATGCTGTTTTATAACCACATTATTCCAAGAAAAGACTGATGTTAGGACTAGTAAAGATGTATATGTCATAGGCTGTACATGCCCTACACTAGTTGTAAACATCATTATCTACTTATTTTAATTTTTTTATTAATTAATATACTTTGGTATTAAATTATTAATTTTGTATGTTTATTTTTTTATGATATTAGTCACAGTTTGATTTGGCTTGCCGAACGGCAGAAAATTTCTTGAAACTGTACTACGACAGCCTAGACCGTAAAAGACATGTAAGTATTTATTTTATTTCTGAGCGGTATTAATAATGATATTACATACAGTAACATATAAATTAATATTTATTTTAAAAAACAATTTATATTAACACTTTAGAACTATTAACATGGGTGGTTCATATTCAGTGGTTGATCTTGTAACTTCAAGTTTATAATTTAATTAAGGTGTATAAAAAATATTTTAATCAAATAATCCACTATTAAGAGTACAGTAACAGTAATGAAATCATTACATTTGATTGATTTTTTTTACTACTGAGGGAGCAGTAACGTCTTTTGCATGATCACTGATAACCTGACTAGCTTTATATCTGTATTTATTTACACACATAAAATTAAATGAAAATTATAATAAAAGTGTATCAGAGCACATATGACAGTAATAAATGATGCATATGGTTAGTTCAAATCTTGGTCAGGGTGATTTTCTGACCCTTCTTCAAGCATGTGTATTTATAAACAAACATATAATTAACATTAATAAATGTCCTGAAACTTGCTCTAAAAGAGATTAAGAAATTGTGATTGCAAATTTTAGTTATATGTGAATGTTAATTACATAAAAGGAAAATGTCTAAAAAAAAAAAATTATTATTATTATACAGAGAATTAAAATGTTCGCTCTGTGTATTTAGTCTTCAAAGTTAAAATAAAAAGTTCACTGAATAACCTGTACATATGTCTCGCCACAGTTGCTAGTTATTTAAATCACATGATATTAATTATTTATTTATGTGGTTCAATTTGTAATATTTATAATTCCACAAATGTTTCTGCTTCTTACTGTTCAATTTTCATTGTGAAATTAATCAATCATTTTTTCAGTTATAACACTGTTATCTTCGAAGTCTCAGATGCGACTGTCTTGGGTGTCTCCCTATTTAGAAAATCTTTCAAAATGCCCTAAAGGGTCATTTGAGGCCATCCATCTTTCGGCACTATTTTGATTAATTTAAAATTTAATCGATGAAATTATTATACAAATATTTTATTATTCGGAAAATTAATGATACTTGAAATTTGCAGATTTAATTGTATGCTAGTTCTAACGATTAGTTGATAGTCCGGTGAATCAGAATACAACTGGCATCTTTGAGTCAGCCTACCTACATCACGGGATGCCATTATTTTCTGTTGCACGATTTCTGACTTCACATATGATTAACACTAGTTATTTGAAATTTCAGAGTTCTTGTCAAAAACTGAGATATACAAAATGTGGATTATTCATTGTTTATTCGCCTGTGTAGGTTCTTTCTGAATAATTTGATGGGTTAAATTGTAATTAAAATACTTATTTTGTCTAGATTTCTAGGCTTGTAACGTCATGTTTATTACCAAGGCTTTTTCTCTTTGTCTGTCTGTCTGTGTGTGTTCCCTCAATCCCTCCTACACTCTCCCTCACTGTCTCGATGTTAGTTTGAAATTTTAGAATATTGAATTTAGTGTGTTTTATCGAAAATTATGAATTGTTTGCATGCATATTGATATAGTAGGGCCTATATCAGCATACTGTTTGTAATATTCTTATTGTCATATTCTGATGGCTGTTTTCTTTATTCTGTCATTTTCAGTGTTTTACAAGGTTTATTATTAGTTACATTTAAAAACTGCTTAAATATATAAAATACATTCATATTGATATATATTATGACACACTTAAAAGCATGTTCAGTTGGATAAGGTAATACAGTATATAAACTTATACCTCCTAAGGTTATTTTAGAAAATAACAAGTAGCCTATTGAATGTAAAAAGTAAAATTCTTCAAAATTCATAACAGTGTATTGCAATGTTATAAACTAAAACAAAAATAGCTCAGCAATGATAACCTTAATGGTTTTTCGCCGGGGAAAAAAATGAAATAAACTAAAATGGATAAATAGTAGAGCCTATGAGCATATTTGGTATCAAAATAAATATAAGTGAATAGTAATAAATAATAATTCAGTTAATGTGATAATAAATTCAGTTACGTCTCAATAATCAACAGATATGGCAAACATACTAAAAGTTTAGATATTAATACTGGATTCCAAGCGTTCTAAATTATGTTTATTATCTTTTTTGGAAAAAAACATCCTTTAGAAAGAGCAACAAATTAAAGTCAGATCTCAGCTTTTCAGTGTTATCATATTTCGTTAATTTAGTTGTTCTATAGACGAATATAATTAAAAAATTAATAATTGAAATGTTTTATATGTAAGCAATGCTTTAAACTTCAATAATTTATGTTGTCCTAACAGCAGTAGTTGTAAACGTCAACAAAATTATCAACTTTAGCTAGTACTGGGGTTATTGAATTAATACAAATTTTTTATCATATAATATTAATTTATTTAAAAGTATAATTTTAGTTAATGACAAAGCTCTACATGGATACTGCTACTTTAATCTGGAATGGAAATGGCACAACAGGAAAAGAAGGAATTCAAAATTTTGTAATGGAGTTACCAACATGTTCTCATTCATATAATTGTTTTGATGTTCAGCAGATTCCAGGTATAGTATTATTTGTCTCAGTATGAAATATCTTTCAAAATGCACTACATTTAAGTTTTTATATGTATTGATGCATATTATAACTTATCACCCAAGTGTTTATTAATTTTTAAAGTAATTGTAGGTAATTCAAGGTCAGTCACTACTTGTAGGTGCCTATTTTATTGTCAGTTTGTTTCAAGGCTGTACTAGTTAGGTAATCTGCCCTGTTTAAGTATTTGAACATAGACCTATGAATCTAGGCTTATATTCTAGATGCATGTTTAAGTTTTAAATTAGGCACTTTAGAACAAGAATTGATCGGTGCTTTCGAAACATCATGTATTGTTTTTATGTGCACAAGTGATAGCAAATATCCGAACAAACAGTAATAACTTGTACTGGCTTTAAGTTATGTTTGAAAACTATGTACATTAGAGTCAACAATAAATAATTCGCACATACTTTTTTGAACCTTGGCAACATTATTAATTCATTTATTTCTTTTGTTTTCTTAAGGTTTCACTTTTGTTTCTAAAATGAAAAACTCTGCAGACTAAACTTCACCTTCTGCAGAATAATGTAGGCCTATGTTTTAGTATTAATTATAGTAATTAGTTAGAACTATTATAGTAATTTTTTCCTAAAATTCTAGAATCTTGTACTCTTTGATAAAATTTTAAAAATTACTAACATTTTCCATTGGAAAAGAGCAATTAGAGCCACCATTGTAGTAAAACCCCAATCCAAGACCTCAGAAAAGACTGTTTATAACATCTAGGTAAACATTTTTGAGAAGTTGTTCAAATTTTTATATATGTTAGCACTCTAGGGTCCACAATTTTTGTCCATTTTCGTATAAACTTAGCACACATCAATTTCGGTAGTTTGTACAAATTTTTTACTAAAAATTATAATTATAATTTTGGAATTATAGAAAATGGTTCAGAAAGAGAACTATACTAGAAGCCAGATTTCATTGCAATGGTCTATTCATTTCTAAAATCTTTTTAAACTTGCTTTAAATTTCATTAAAAATATGAGATGAATTTGGTAACATTCAGGGATCATTTTCATATTTTCAGTGAATCAATGCTCATTTATAGAGATCAACATAGATTACAATGGGGAAAGAATATCAGATTAATGATTAAAGTAAAAAAAATATAGTAGTGTTATTTTTTTGAATATTTCATTTCCTTTATTTATGTCAGTCTACCGTATTATATTTATTAAAATTTCAACACAATAAATTTTTTTAAAAATGTATTGTAATGTATTTTGTAACAAACTGAATATATTTTATCTTTCAAGAAATGTTTTTGTTCTTAAGAATAATAAAAATAATATTAAAATGTCATAATTTACAGATTGTGCTGTTGGTGATAATTTAGCTTATGTAATACAAACATCTGGTGCTGTCAAATACTCTGGAAGTTCATCAAGTCGTCCGTTTATGCAAAATTTTGTTATAACAGCAGAAGATGACAAATGGAAGATAGTGAGTGACTGTTTTAGGTTTCAGGAACCTCTGCCGTAAACATAAAAATTGTGCACACATTGTATTCATAATGAAACAATATGTAAAACCAGGAAAGTGTTAAATTATATTTTTTTAAAATCTTATGAGTGATGTGATATAGTATAATTATTTTGAATGTGAATTATACACATTACATACATAATGCCAACTGTACAAAAAAAGTTTACCATGTTTATTTAACTCCAAAATATTATTATATTTAATGTATTAAATAACAATTTATATTTATTTCTTTTTAAATAATATTCTTATTTATATAAATTTTTACTATATATATATATATATATATATATATATATATATATATATATATATATATATATGGTGTGTATACATATAACAGGTACATACAACAGTCAACATGTCTTGAGAAATTATTATGAAATACACAATTAAAACATCTTATCTGATACAAAAATAAAACACAAGAATGGATTATTTAGTTAAGTTCACATGTTTATATTTAGAGTCGGAAGTTGTTTGTAAATAAGTATCATGCTTGTACAACAATAAATTGATATCCCTCTGCTAATTTATATGAGCACCACTAATTTATTTATACTGTAGTAATAGTAACTGTAATAGTTCTATAATCTGTGTGTCTTTATTTTACCCTGATCAATATGATATTGGAAGCAATAGGGTACAGTTTATTTAGTTGTTATTTCCGGGTGAGATATGAACTTGAAAAGATCCCTTGGTCAAACTTTTTTTTATAAACACAACAAAATTATAATTAATAAATTTAAAAAAAAATCATTTACTTAGGAGAGTTAGCACAGTTAAATTATCATATTTGGATTAATTGTGAAATTTTGAGTCCTGAAATTATTTTTAAAATTGGTAATACTTAGTTGAAATTTGAAGTTTGAAATAGAAAAAAGTTTACTTGTGAGAAAACTTTGGATGTATCATTAATATCATTGAAATCAGTCAATTGAAATGTATCTAAAGTTTGTATACATTATAGTTCAATCTGTTTCTTTGTTCTCTTATCTTCTCGTCATTAATTCTTTCAACATTTATTAACATATATTCTTTAAAAGAAATTAGTTTACATAAGAACACTAGATATGCATCCGTCTCCGACTATGTTTTATATGCCACTGATTCACTGGCTTCACGACAGAAATTCCAAGATGTCCTAAAATATATTATTCTGCTCTAGGTACTGTATTGGGCTATTTGTGCATTACTTTTTGTTTAGTGAATTTTCAATAATTGCATTTATAGAAAATATTATACAAATATTTTTTAAGTAATTTCTACTTTGGAAACTTATAATTTGTTTAATACACATGATTATTTACTTAAAACTAATTGTATACATAAATCACTGTTTCGGATCTGCCGCTTCCCATTAATTGTTTTCCTTGGCAAACATGGTTGATGTATGTCAAGTAATTATATCATGGCCATCTCATTTAACTAAAATTAAACATAGGTGTGGCATACAATTATTTTCAACTGTATTATTTGTTGTTTTCATTTATACTTATCTTGTGTTCTTGGCAGTGTCATTAAATATAATTTGATTGTTTATTTGGAAATCATGAATTGTATCAGTTTAAAAGAGTTACTTTTTAAAGAATTATTTTTATTGATGAAAAACATTGCAAAAATGAAACAAAGCACAAATTACTTGTTTACAAAATAAAATACATTAATGTATTTTTTGAGGAATGTAATTTTGTATATACATTGCAAAATTTAGTTTTCCAACATTTAAACTAAATACTGTACTAGAATAGTTTATACGTTAATTCAATAATACTGTTCTGACTTTGTTTAATATGATTTTATAGTATAAAACTACCCGTACTTGGGAAATGAAGCTGATTTGAGGTAAAGAGTTCACAGGTGTTGGAAGAGATTTAGATAAGAAAAGTGACACTGAAATTATTCTAGCACTGATAGCATGCTGATAATCTCTGTATGAGAAATGTAATTCATTGTTTTAATTTTAGATTTTATTATGGCAGCAATAAAAACTTGTTTTCTTAAAAAAAAACTTCTGTAAAATTTTATTTTTTCATTATTTACAAAAGTAGACTTATTTTGTATAATCTTTTTTTTAATGCAATGTGACTACAACTTCTTTTCCAGCTTTCTACACCCATATTCTTTTTAGAGTGCTTGTTTTGGTTTTTTTTCTCTTCTGAAAATAAATTAGTTCATCTTTTTTTTTAGACAAATCCTTTATCACTACATTTTTCTTTCATTCTGCATTGTGTGAGATTCTGAAACACTTCTTTTATCCATGGATTTTTTTCTCATGAAAGGAAGAAATTTTTTTATTTGTATTAATTATTCCTGGTTTCATTTATAAAAAAACCCAGTTTTTAGTAAATTTCCAGTGTAAAATTAGCTATTAAAGCAGAGCTCAAGACTTCGAAATAATTGCTAGTCCTGATACCCCCTGTACACCCATCTAGGGCCTTTAAGAATGTTTCTCTTAGGTTGTATAGCCATTTGTATGTCATCTTTGATTATTTATAGCGGTCGTGTTCCTCTGCTAGAGGTCAACCAAAATGTTATGAAAGTTCACATAGCCAAGTAAGGAATTGCCTTTATACGATTTTGTTTTATATGTATAGTGCTGGGAATTTGGACGTGAACTAAACAATATCAATATACTATTCACCCCTTCTCAAATATGGTTATATTTTACTACATTATTTATGCCATGATCTAAAGGAGTCAACATAACATGTCATAAAGAACACAGTAAGTTTGCTAAAATATAATGCTTCAATTTAGATATCGTGCTTCAACTTTAGATAGCAGTTACAAAAGTTGTTGGCAGCAGGATTTAATTGAAGCTATTACATAAAAAAAGTTTTTAACATAATATTTTAGTTAGATCTGAAAAAATAATGTACAAAAACATTTATATTTTTATTAAAAAAGTTTACTTAAATGATTCATTGTGTTAATTTATTACTTGATCGTAAATGCTTGGACTAAGCAAGTTGAAAATAATAAAAGTTGCTTGGGAATAGGGGTTGGCCAGGGGTCTTTAAAAAGTGTTAACTTATTAAGCCTGTAGATATCTCGGGTTTACTGTACCTGTACTCACAATACAAGCCTCTAAATCTGTTATTCCCAAACTTTTTACCTCATGGCAAACTAACTAAAACCCATACTTAGTCACTACACACTTGATTCACTAATTGGCCTATTATTAAATGCTTTTATTGTGTTAACCTCTATACATCAGGATACAACTAGTAAATAATCAGAAATTATATGTTTAATGAAATAAATAGGAACTTTGTGGTCAATATGCTAAAGCACCGGTCAGTCTACTGCATTTCTGATCTGTGCACTATAATAGTCTTAGTTCTAGCCAATGTTACTTTTCTCTTACCCTTAATGCTGATCCCTCATCAAAGATTAGTCTAACTGGCATAAAGTATGAACATTAAGCAAAAAAAAAAAACTTTAATTTTTGTTTAATTTTAAATGTACAGTACATTATAGAACTGTTTTTAAAAATGTCTTAAGAAATCAAATCTAGTACGAAATTTGTGTTTGGTGCCTCTTTATTACAAGTTCCTTTATGAATCAAATGGTTGACAAGCACATGTCATCTTCCAAAGTCTTTAGAAAAATTTCTGGTCTTGGTGGCATTCATATATAATAAAGCCACTTCACAAACGTATGATGGAGAAGCAGCAGTATTGCTTTCATGGGTTTTTTGAGATCAATGGGTATTAACTCAATAGAGGGTAACACAATGCCTATCACTTAAGTTTTCTTAATTTTGACTCCGCTTCAGCTAATTTACAGTACTGTAAGACCATGGTCATGGAAATCAATCAGTTCACTTTCTTCAACAGTAGAAAACAATGCAGTCTCATAAACGGACTCCATGAAAGGCTTTCTCACCCAGTCCAAGAGATGAAAAATATTTAATGTTGATGTGCTTGAGCATATGTAGACTTTAGCAGCAATCTTTAGGTTACTTGTTTTTCAACTTTTGGTATCCACAACAAAAGTTTCTGCTTAAAACAACTTATCTTTTTGGTAGATGTCAGGAATGTTTTCTTGCATGCGTTTGTTAAAAATTACTGCTTTCGAAATGTGTTCTAAAAAGCAACTTTGCTTCACCAGGAGTCATTACTAAAAAAATTAACATACTCAGATTCTTCAAAGTAAAAAATATCTAACTCCTCTCCAAGTTCATAGAATCTTTGATGGAACATCCTCGAGATGACCATATTACTGCTGTGTGTGCTCACCATCCATAGCAGAACAAAAACTGTTAAATAATCTTGATTTTTTTTTAAGGCCTGCGTTTAATGAAGTTACCATTTTTACAACAGTTTGCAAAACATTCAACTCGGGCACCAGTGACTTAGCAATAAGAAAGCAAGGAGTGATAATATCTGGATTTTCTTTCTTAACTAAAACCACAAAACCTGTCAAATGATCCACCATTGTCTAAACAAACGCCATGAAAAACCAGCAATGGTAAAATAACTGTTCACTATATGAAAAATGTCTAGTCCAGTTGTTTTTTTTTTCAGGAAGGTCTTTGAAAATAAATCTAACAAATGTTAGAAACTAGGATTTCTCAGTTATATCTGTTGACTCATCCACTTGGAGCGAAAAAATCTGCTAGTTTTTCATTTTTTTTTTGGTGTTTAACGTCTATTGTGCACACTTGGGCTAATGCAGATGATGGGATAATTTATAGCATATGAAAATGCCAAGCCCTCGCCGGGAATCGAATCCGGGTCCTCGGGGTGAAAGCCTAGTACGCTATCCACTAGGCCACCGAGGCGGCTTAGATTAGTTTTTCATTCACTTAGGTTCCAACATCTTTAGACATATCTGCAATGTACTTGTATTATTAGATAATGGAATTTTCTTAATCTCTTATATTCTAAACCAAACAAAATTTTCACAGCACACTGTTAAAATGGCTGACTTGCTGTCATATGGGATATAATTTTTTTTCTCCAATTAGTTCAGCTACAGGGTAGGTAGCTTCCTGTGCTTTATCCGACACAGGTGATAGTTTTGTAAATTTGAAGCCTGGGTGTATTGATTCGACAATCTTTTAAAATATTCAACAGGTTTTTTAGCCGCAAATGCATGTCTTGTAAGTAGGTGTCTTTTTAACTTACTGGTACCATTGCTTCATTGGATAATTGTTCGCCATAAATTAGGGATAGAGGTTTGGGCTGTTCACCAGACGATGTAAAATTTCTACATGAAAGTAAACAGTACTAGCTCTAACTGCATTGGAAAGCAAGACTGGTGCTGACAGAATGACAGTTCGACCAGTGCCCTGCATTCTACCAGCAGGTAAATATTAAATATCAGAAGTCACAAAATACTGTGCAGTGCACTAACTGATTCTTTTGGGTGATTATTGAAGGATTACATCAGCAAAACTGTACAACACAGCGCTACTACTATACACAAGACTGTATGAAATTGCATGGCACACCTAAGGGTGCCTTGCAGCACACTGGTTGAGAATAACTGTCCTAAATTGTTCTTGACAAGCATATACACTTGTTCCAGCAGTTTTAGATCTTAAACTGTTTAATTCTCAACATATGTTGCTTTATATTTCATAATGAAGAATATTTATATTAGTCCAACAACTCTAGTTATTAGAAGAACTGATATAGATATCTTCCAAGCATTATATTGAGATCCCCCTCTCTGGTCTTGAGCTTCATGGAAATAAGTTGGCGTTGGATAATAAAACAAATACACAATACATTCTACATTGGAATCTTGATTTTTATGTAAGAATGCAATACAAATATTATACAAAATAGTTTGATAGGCACATAAATTCATGCAAAAATTTACAATAATTTGTTATCTATTGTTACATCTGTAACAAGATGAAGCTTTCCTGCAATATAAAATAAACTTCATAATATTTTTAATGACTTAAAAGTCTTTTCAGGATCACCACACATTCTATACGCTTTCTTTAATGGAAAAGTAATACATATTTTGGAAAAGGTAATGATTTATAAATTTAAAGGAAGAAAACCAGAAACATAAATACAAATATTTTAAGTAAGGTTTAATTAAATAATATACGGGAAATATGCACATTGCAATTGACTGTATTTAAATAGTTTGTAAGGGTTTACTTGATTAGCAAATATTTATTAAATTTTTACTTGAAGATGAGGTATTGCCAAATTATTTTTGGCAAGAGTTGGGGAAAAAATATACACTTGTTCTGCATTTAGAAAACTTATTGTTTAACAACCATTTAAAATTTAAAAAAAGCAACAGGTAGGTTATATTTTAAAATTGAAATCCTATACAATTTTTGTTTTTTTTATGATAAAATTGACTAAAACATGTATTAAAAGATATATACAATTCTACTGCAGGTAATTTTCACAATATCAGTCCGCATAGTTACATTTTAAAAAAATAATTAAAACATTGGAAATTAAGTTAGACATTAAAAATCAAATGTGTAATGACTGACATACTACGGATTTCATTTAAGTTAATGTTTTAAATATAACTTTATAGTTCAATTGTCAGACATTAGGCTGATGTAAAATGATTATACTTTTAAACTGATTTTAAAGAGAAATTTACAACAAGTATTTGTATGTTACTTTGTTATTGTTTCTAAAATAAAATGAAATGAAATGATGAAATATATCGATAAAGATAATTAAAAATTGTTTCTAAAAACAATTTCACTACCAAAAATTATATCATGTTTACTGAGTCTTTTAAAACTCATTACTATTTTATGAAAAAAATATTTAAAAAATCGTGTTAAAGGAAATTAATGTAATTTGAAGGATTATTAAAATTTTCAGTTATTTTTACTAATGAACATAAGGAAAATTCACAGAAATATAACAAGTAGGTCTACAGTATATTCCTCCTCCTGGTGAGGACGAGGTGGCTAAACACCAGTCTACTGCGACTCTGAACTGTACACCTCAATATTATAGGTTTGAGCTTTAGTGCTGAAAGGTTTACGCTTTCTGTTAACTATTTTGAAATTTGAAGCTTAAACTTTGTGGAAAAAAAACAGTTTTAATTCACTATAGAGCTCACCAAATAAAGAATAAAGCTCTATATTGGGTTAAATACATATTTATAAACCTTAATTTTGTTAATGCAAATTCCTCATCCTCATTATTCTAACTAGCAAAAAGTATAAACATTAAGAAAGATAAAAATCCTTAAATAATATAATAATCCCCCCAGAGTAAAGTAAAAAATGTAAAGTATAAAAATTTTATCATTCAACAAACTTTGACTCAAATATTTTACTCAAAAATGTATCTTTATATTATGATATCTGTAGAGTCTACCGCAGAGGCAGAGATACAGAATCAAGACAAGATCTGTCTTTATGTTATGGTATCTGTAGAGTCTACCGCAGAGGCAGAGATACATAATCAAGACAAGAAGGTTTATTAAATAGTTACATACTAGCACAAACTATAAACCAAATTGTGGAATAAAAATCAGGAAAAAAATACGCCTATTCAATAACAGTAAATAAATATATGAAACAAAATAATGATCATCTGAACTGTAGAAATGCAGCTTGAATAACGGTCAGAACCAATCTTAGTGACAAGAAAAAGGGTAAGTTGAGAAAATAACAGATATACCAAAAAGGCGTATTTTGATCTCTCAAATTTTATTCGGAGGGGGGTCGATTTATACATAAAACAAAATAGATTGGTTGTTCTCCAAAATTACGGTCTTATATCCTGACTAGTTACTTTTCACTGAAGATAACAATTTTATTCAGGAAATTTATTAACATTTCTGTTTAATACTGTAAAAAAGATTTATCTGTAAACGACTGCTTAACACATGGTTTTTGTTTTATTACAACTAGTGAACTGTATTTTCCTTTGTTAGTAGGAGCATTATTTTGTAAGTGCTTTTCAGTTTCAGACATGTATTAACATTATCTGATAATAATAAAGTACAAATGACAATAAAAATGCATGTAACAAATTAAAAATCCAAATCTTAATATACACTTACTAAACTTAAATTTAAAATAAAGAAAATGTAACTAATTTATCTGTCAATATTATTACAACTGATTTCTGTGTCCGAAATATAAATTACAATATTTGTACTGTTAAATTTAAGCTAACTTGTCTAATCAAATAGTAGTTTTCATAACGCCATAATAATTTTTTCATGAGAATGTAACCATATTCCTAAACATATCCATAAAAAAAACTATTTTATTAATATTTATCGTAAAAATTTTACAAATGTAGTCGTTGCAAATTACCTAATTATCAAACTTTATAACTTATAAAAAACTTTAATCGCTGTAACAACATGCAAATTGTGATGTATTCTATGACGCGCACCAAAACTAGTATGTCTTAGGAATTAATTCCTTTTATGCACTCACCAAAACTAGTATAAAAATCTGAATTCTATAAATCAAACAATAATAAACGTTAATAACAACGAATAATTATGTCATTATGCCTGGATCAATACAATAACATCCCATGGAATAAAACAGACTTTTAATGACTTCTAGATATGCAATCAATTTTATTATATATTAACACATTTTTATTTCTTAGTAAACATTAACTTAATTTTATTAACAAAATAAATCTTAAATATATGTCTTTAATGTAACTAAAATTGTATTTAAAAATTAACTATTCATCTTTAAAATCGTTTACTACAAAAAAAGTATTAACAGATTCAGCTTTTCATTGCAAACAATAAAATCAAACCACTTTAAACAGGCAGTTCAATTAATACAAATTACAATCTAGTATTTACAAAATAAATAGTAACATTTACTTAAAGAAACACTTAGTGAGCAGTGACAACAGGATCTGGTATATTTCAATGGCAGTGCTCTCAGATCCTGAACGTCCTCTGATGCAACGTGTATTGTCTACAAACTCAGAATAATAGAGAGAATTTATTTAACTTACGCTGAGATCATGACATGGTGTACTGTTAGTAAACATAAAATTAAACTTTACTGTATGTGATATATTTCAGTACTCTGAACTACTTGTCTTAAATTAAAAATTAAACATATTAACGCAAGGTAATTATAATTTATAAAAATACAGTAGATTCACAGGAAAGAAGCAGTTACGTTCCATGACTGATGGGTAAGCAATTAAAATAGCTCAGTACTTACGAGATATGTAGTGATATTTTTGAATAATGATACATTTATTTTCCAATTCACTTAAAATTGTAATTTGTTCAACTAAATAAGATATGTATTATACACAGGAATGAGATAAAACCAGACGCTTTAAATTTAAGCAAAATTAGTTTTTCTTATATTTTCTTTAAGCAATACAATTTTCCTACTTAAATCTATTCAGTTTTGTTTTTTCTCTGATAAAATAGCAACAAATGTTTAACAACTATAGTATTTAAGTAACAATAAAATAATACATGTCTCATAATTTCAGTTATTACTTATAAAGAAGTATGTATTGTCTTCATTTAAGGTTGTAAAGAAGATATTTTCAGTCTTATCCATTTCAACTCAGTCTTAATCCAGCCCATCTTCACTAACTATATATAACTGGAACATTTACATCTAATTAACTTTCATTTCTTTTTTAACTAAACTATTATTAAAATTTGTTAATATTATAGAAATTAATATCAGCTGAATAGTGAAACTACTAACTTGCTATAAAATATTTTGTTTTTCTATTAGATGCGTAAAAGAACACAATTAGAAATATAGCTTACTAAGGAAGCTGTTGAGAACCACCATTTATAATAACTAATTGCTTATTACCTATTCCTATTGATTTATTTATAAAAAAGTTGTAATAAACGTTTATAAAAAAATAAATAAGTATACAAAGAAAAATAAGAACATTAATTTCAGAATATTTTTTACAATTTTATTTTTGGGCAAAATTTAGTTGAATTGTTTTAAATAAAGAAATAATTCTTGTAAGTAGAATTTTTTTTACTTCTTGACTGACACACAGTAGATCAATATGTGTATAATAGTCTACCAAAAGTAATTATAGAAGGAGTTACAATAGTGTTGTTTCTGTGGTAATTAACTTTTAAATTAAAATTAAAATTTGATTTGTATAAACTGTGATTAATTATTTTATGTAAAAAAGAAATTTAATTATAAAGTGTAAAAACTGGCATCCACTTTTGAATAACCAATTAGGTAAAATAATTTATCCTCTGATCTAGAATAAATCACCACTGCAAAACTAGGTCTTCCGGCCTACGCCTGCTTTCAACCATTTCTTTTGAGATATATGCAGCAACTTATCATTCCTAATTTATTTCACTAAATATCAATATATTCCATGTCTTTTTATTAAAGAAGAAACTGTTCGTTTAGTTGAGTGTGATTCTAAAATACAATTAACTGTTACATCAACAAATGGAAAAATTGTATGACAAACTCAGAGTTGTCATGATTAAAAATTTGTTTGTTTTTGATGTCAAATAAAGAGAAGGGCAAGAAAAAAGGCTACAGTAGTACCGAGACTCGAATCTACGTATAGGCCAACTGCTATCATACTGACTGAGCTTTGGCGGTCCTCAATCAGTTTTTTATCAATAAATAAAACTGGCATTATGAACGGTTGGGTTTCTAATTGTCTCAATCTAAAATTCTTAGTTTCCCGAGACAAAATGAAATTAATCCCATTTACCAGTGATTTCTTGCTCTCCTCCTCTATAGAGAAACACCAAGAAAACTGAAAGTTTTTGTGAAATGCAAAAGAAGTGTACATTTAGTGTAAAATAATGTCCTGTAGTAATTGTAAAATAAAATTTAATTTTTATATTTACAATTTTGTCCAGCTAAGTAACGATTAATGATATTTTAAATAACAATTTAGTACAAACCAACCTAAAATAATAAATACTTTATGATATAATGATACTTAAGGTTCAGAGATTTGTCTCGTTAAAGTGATAGTAAATCCAACTGCCACTACAACAATTTACTTACTTAAATAGTAAAATACACATATTATTTAATAATCAGTTGACTCATTTTGAATGAAGTAGATAGGATTGGTTAAATGCAATGCTCCTTTCCTGTGAATAAGTTATGAAAATGCATGACTGGTATAAAAATCACAGTGAATAGCGCCTTAAACGGACAAACAAGATATGAGGGCTCTGCCAATAGTCATTCAAACAAAGCTATTGTGAGAGGGGTTGTTCAGGTCCTAACAAATGTTGTTGTACTGGCATTATTCCACCGACAGCTCCCTCTTCTTGTTCACCTACAAGATTTCCTCCAAAGATTTCTAAAACTGCTGCGGACACTGCTACAGGATTGCCAACTGCATCAACTTCTAACACGGGATCAGCTGTTGCTTCTGCCAAATTTGTAACTGATTTGGATTTTACACACTAAAACAAATAATTTATACAATTCATTATAACTCAAACGATTAAGACAGGAGTTTCATTGGCAATTTGGATATACTGTTCCTTGCTTTGTTGATTTTATATTCACTGACATATTTTTATATTACCTCCATTTTCAATACTTATAGCAATGATCTTATACATATAGACTCATTCTTGTAGTGTTTAATTTTAAACTGCTTTCAATTTATTAGTCAGAATAATTACAAATAAGAACGAAGGTGGCCATTAAGAGAAAGTGCGGGACGGATCAATCAAGAACAAATGGGTAGTTGATAAACCAGTATTGAAGAAGGAGTGAGGCAAATTGGAGTTATATCATTTAGTACTATAACAGAAAAAGTAAATATTTGGAGAAACACTAAGTTTTGATGATTTAGTTAATTCAAAAAGGGTCAATGAATGTAAAATTAACAAAGCTAGAAAAAGAAAAAAAAATGAATTTAACACAATCACTGCCTTTGTACATAAATAAACTGAAAGAATTACTTTGTTTATACTATTATGGTTGATGTTAACAGTTATATGCAAAATGAAGAAAGAAGTAAATGAAATTCATATTTTGACAGAGTTCTTAAGAAAAATCAAATAATCAGTAAATAGCCTATTATATATAATGCAGTATTAAAATATTTTAAAAAATACAAAGTTTGTGCAGCTAATTAAATATTCTTGTAACTAAAATTAAATAACAAATGGCATTTTAAACAACTAATAACAGATACTGTTACATTTCATACCACTTGACACTAAAGATAAGTATATACAGAGTGCTTTAAAAAGTACTTTACAACTTTGTTAATTCAAGAAACTGCAGATGCTGGTGCATTTTATAGCAAAATTTAGTATATAAAGTTTTGATTCAAGTAACTGATTAGTACCTAACTGCACCATTGCAAATGCAAATAAGTTACACCAATAGCTGCCTTCACTAATCATTCATTTGTAGATGAACTTGGAGAATCAACCACTGTTTAATTTATGGAACAAACTAGCTGTTACCCGTCACGGCTTTGCCCGCAATCATAACATACATTAAAGATCACGCATCACCGTACAGGACCAACAACCGTGTCAGTTAGGTATGGAGTATTTTTTTTTAAATAAAGGTTTTTTTAATGCATCACCGTGTTAGGCCTAACAACTGTGTTAGTTAAGTTATTGAGTACTCTTTAAAAAAAATTAAGTTTTTTTCACGTATCACCATATTAGGCCCAACAACCATGTCAGTTAGGATATGTATCGTAATCTGCACTCTGCATAGGGATATTTTTATACAATATTGAAAATTCAACACAAAATAACAAATTAGTCAGTTTTGAAAGATTTTTAACTAAAATAATTGAAAATGTAACAATAAAAGCAATAATTTTGCAATAAATAAAACACAGATTAAGATTCTTAAAGTAGGATTAGATGTATATCCATTTCAAGTACCTAAATCTCAGTAAAAATATAAAATGTCATTATTGTACAGTTAACACATGCCACAAAACTAAATACTACACAATTGTGTTGGGCTGGGTAAGTAGTATAATGACGTTTTTTAAAACAGGAATAGGTCTATGTTAATCTCAGATACCTAAACCATTTTCATACCAAATTTCATCTCAATTGATCCAGTGGTTAAAGCGTGATTGAATAACAAACAAACTTTCAGAAATATAATATGATTAAGATATAATCAAGCACATGCATATTAAATGTTGTAAATGTAGCTTGTTTGATTCATTAAAGGTGATGTTGATTGGTGTATATTGTGAACACAGACCAGACAATGTGACTGTTTTTTGACCACCTGAATATATGTTTTAATGAAAGCCTTTATTTAGTCCTATAATTACTTGTCTTTTGTTGTTTATTTTAATTTTTAATTTTATAGTAATGATAATGTTTATTGTTATTTAATTCATATTTAATTAATATTGTTTAGTGTTTTATTTGCACAAATTTATAACTATTATTCCAGTAACTTATGTTGAGTTATAAAGCAATAATTACCAAATATATAAAACAAAATAAGTTACCACTAACAGATATTTATAATGGTTAAAACTTGATAATAACAATTAAACAATAATGTCTCACTGCTTTTTCTTTTGCAAAAAAATATAAGGAAATTTTATTTTAAATCAGTTTATTTTTGAAAAAGCTTACCTGAAAATCGACATGTCTACTTTTTGCTTCTTCTTTTTCCCATGACATATGAATAAAGGGACGCTGAACATAGTTGTAAATAACATCAGCTCGGCCGCCGGCCCTTTTTTTAATTTTCTCCTTGTATGTAGGGTAACCTTCGATTCCAAGGCGTATTTTCTTCAAACCTCTTTCTTTCATTACTTGCTTAGCAACATCCCTGTTTTCTATGTATTTGAAGAACCTATACATTGCTGTACTGTTAACAGCTTTAACAAAAACATACACGATTAACATTTTCATCTAATCCATAAATCACTTAAATATTTTCTAATTAAAAGTGAAAACTAAACAACATTTAAAGAAAAATTTATAATCTACTGCTGAAACTTGGCCTAACTTGTCCATTAATTGACATATATCTTTCAAATATTATTATGCTAAGTATTCTGATTGGTTTGTAGCAAAACTAAGAACCTGCATTATTGAAACTACATGTATGGGGGGTTCGTCAAACAACAGGGAACTCTCACGCGTAATATTTTTCAATGTTATGGCTTTGCAATAAAAGAAAACCAACAAAAACCCAATTAAATGTTTGTAAACATAATTCCACGAGCGGTATAAGGTGTCCCCATGAGAGTACAGCACAATGCAGCATAGGTGATAAATAATTGTTTGTGTACCAAACAACTGATTGCTAAAAAACATTGTTTAAAGTAATATTTAAATTATTACTGTATCCAAGACTTAGATAATTATTGACTAAATCAGTTTTGAAAGCAGAATCGGTAAGACAATCTAGGCCAGTTCTTAAATGAAAATGTTATTTTCATAAAACATTAAAACATAAAAAGGCTCTGCTTTTAGTAAACAGTAAATACTGACATTCAGTTACAGAGAGTGATTTCATTAGAAATACAAGATGTCCTATCATCTTTTTCTTTTTGTTCATGTAATAATTATTGAACAAATTATTTTGAAAGTAGAATTGGTTAAGACAATCAGGGCCAGTTCTAATACGTAAATTATTAGAGTCTTAAGACAATCAAGACTCTGCTTACAGTAAACAATTAATTAAACTGCAACCCTACTTAGGTACGTAAAGTAAAATTCAGTTACAGTAGGTTTCATTTGTTAATATTTCAATAAGGTACAACGTTAGAATGCAGTCATTAATTTTATAGGTAATAGTTTTAAATATGAAAGTAGAACAAAATATTTACAGTACTACTTGAATTATTTCATGAATTCATGCTTTTTACATTTAATTATGAATAGCAATTTCATAAAAAGAAGTCCTAACGTCTTTTCCTTTTCATTCATGTATCAACAAAGAAAGTTAAAATTGCCACATATTTCATAGGTCCTATATATGTTTCAACTATATTCCATAGTTTATGAAGAAGTGCTATAACACTGATCAGTCTTGCTGTACTCTGTTGTGTACTATTCTTTTTTCCCCATTAACTGCGAAAAGGTTTCACAGGGATACTAGTTAGAATAATACAAACATTTTTTCCCAAAATTACCATTTATTAAAGAAGAAAGAATGTAGTAATACTTTTTTAACTTTTTGCTACACATGCCAAATTTTTTTTTTTGCCAAATTTATACATTTTTGAGGATTCAGTGTATTGAAAAAAAAAATATATTAAACAAGAATATACAGTAGAACGTTATTAACTATGTAAAGAAACAACTGCTATTATTGTTCTGTTATACATAAACAAACAATCCTGTAAGAATTTGACACAGGTGAACATTAATTGGATGTTGCTACTTTCAACTTACTCTGTGAGTACTCTTCTCCCATCTGAGGTGGGTATTCTTCATCCCAATCGACAGAATCATCATCTAGTAAAACGACGACATGACATTCCCTGTCACCTCTTTGAGCAGAATTAACCATAAGTGGCAGTATTAGTTCCTCAAGGAATACTTCAAACTGACATCTGGCTCCTTCATTTGACAGTTCATGTAGTAATCCTCCTAAACAGACCATTCTCTTTAACGTTCAGGTAGTATCACACAATTATTCAATTATTTACTCAATTCTATTGATGAAAATACAATTCTTGGAAATACAATACAAAACCTACGACAAGTTTGAATAGTTTACAAATTCTATAACTTATTTTACTTTAAAACTTGATAAATCAATTAATATGGAACTAACTCCAATTATCAAAGAACTTATACATAAATTTTCAACTGATTAATTTAAAATAGCCTGTCGATAATTACCTTATTCAATATATGTGTGCTTTAATATACAATCATTGTTTTTGAATGCACACTTGGGCTAATGCAGGCGATGGGATGATTTATAACGTATGAAAATGCAAGCCCTGGCCGGGAATACCGGTCCTGTTTCATTATGTTCAGTGTTTCATTATGTTCATAAAAGCAGAGCGACAATGCGATATTTGCTACGTACTTGTTAAATGCTAAACAATGAATGCAAGATTCTCAAACAATGAATATATTTTGAACACACATGCAGCTTTTTATAAAATATTCGTGGACACAATTAATTCATTTGGAACAACAAATGTTCATTTAAATGTACTGGCATGATCAAGTACTTTTAAAAATTGCTGGCAAGGTAACATTTTATTTCCAAAATGTTGGCACAGAATAAACTACATTTTAAAAAAGCTGTTTGGTAACAAAGTATGTTTAACACAATTATCATGGTATCAAGTATATAAAGCTAGAGATTTCAATTGGAAATTCATTCCATTTATAAAAACAATTTAATTCTAACATCTACATACGAGATTTTTGAAATCTGTTAACAAAATGATGTTCATGATTTGACTAATACCAACTTTTTTTGATTAACTTAAATTTTGTAGCTAAAATTAACATATTCTAGGGTACAGGAACAGTGAACATGTTCATAAATCAGAAAAATTCCAGAGTTACTGTACTACATTGTTCAGTGATTAAATTTTCCACTTTAAGAATATATATATATATATATATATATATATATATATATATATATATATATATATATATACATACATATATATATATATATATATATATATACATACATACACATATATATATACATATATATATATATATATCGGTTGGAATATATATATATGGACGGAGGAGCGGAAGAGGATCCATGGGGACAGGATAAGGGAGGTGTGGAGGATTAGAAGGAACAAGATCCAACAGGTGCTTTCTTGAAATAATCCAACAATGCGCAAATAATAATATATATATATAAAGTCTTGAACACGAAGTGTTCCTTTATGACTCAACTAAAGATTATAATGAATGCCCAAATATAGTAACTGGGAGAATGGATAAAGTATGTAATTTTTGTAAAGCAAAAATATTCAAAGGAAAAACGCAAAGTATATGCTGCTCAAGTGGTAAAACTAGATTGACTTCACTAAACTTGCTACTGCTGAATTCTTTGAATATCTCAATGAGAACACCAAAATCTTCTTACAAAAAAGTAAACATTATTTGACATCGTTTGGAGCAACAGCAATGGCCAAAAAAGAAAAATTTAATCTGGTGATTAAAGTCCAAGGACAGTAGTACCATAAAGTTGGGTCATTATTACTACTTCCAATTGAAACGCCGAAGTTTTTACAAATTTACTTCACAGCCAATGAACAAGATGAAGCAGATCAATGGTCGGCAAATATAGCAGGATTATGAAACGAAAAAAGTGTTTTATACACATCTTCTAGGTCAGATTAAAAAAAAAATTGCACAGATATACCAAAAAGAAACCCAGCGAAGCAGGAGTCCTCAACTTACTAAGGTTTTGGCACTTGACTGTATTTGCATCAAATGGAACAAGTAAATAATCACAGGCTTCCCTGAGTTCTTGAACAGAAACTGTTGGAGGACATCTGATCATGTTTCCTTTGTAATAGTCTAGTATTGCGCGAAACACTGTCGCAGAAATACCATCTGCTACTTCATACTCTCCTCTTTCATTTGGGTGTGTAAACTCTAAACCTGAGCTGAACATTCTGTAAAATAAAAAATAACGTTCAATCAAAATCTGAAATCATTAAAAAATTATAACAGTTATATTAACTCTGCATGAATTTTAGGAACAAAAAATTGCATTTTGTAATTAAAAGTTCAAAATATTAACTAAACTATAGTATTAGCACATACATTTCTAAACAATTTTTTTATCCCACAACTTGAAGAAACTAAACTATAGTATTAGCACATACATTTCTAAAAAATTTTTTTATCCCACAACTTGAAGAAAATTCTAATACCGGATAAGGCAACCATAATGGAAACAAAAAGGCTACTGCAATATGAACTGTTAGTGTTAATGAAGCATTATTTTTTTAAAAAAGAGATTACAAAATATTTTTTATTAAACAGTTAATATAGATTTCATGTTAACTTTGAAGTTACGTTTTTATGATTGTTTACTAGCATAGTAACTAGTGAGGCTGAAATTATAGACCAAAAGTGAGTTCATAGTTACTTCATTAAAATTTTTACTTTAATTACATATAATTCTGCAAGCCAAAAATCTTGCAGACAATAGACTGGTGGTCTATAGCACTTATTTTACAGTACTTATACTGTAGTACTTTATTTAATGGTAATTAAATGCTAGATGCTAATTTTAATTAAAATTTGATCAGTTGAAATTGATATTTATTTGAATATCAACTGATGTTGAGCACAGATATTTCAAAAATAATATTCAATAAAAATTGCAAAATTTCCCATAAGCACGAAAATCAAAACACAAACTGTTTTTGCCACTGATTTAACTACACATGAAGCTTCACTTTAGTAGCCTGGTTGAAACCATGTTCATAAATGAAATTCATAAATTTACTTTTCAAACCGACTGTATATGTTGTCCTCCCTCACTTTGTTAACTTTAACCAATGCCTGATTGGGTTTCATGATACAAAATTCCTGAGAACTTAAAACTCAAGGAAAGTTCACTGAGAACATTGCTAGGAATACTTCCAAAATGCATAAATTCCTAGGAATTTAGTTTTTTGGCACTAAGGTTGACAAAACCTATTAACATTATTTTTTTAAGACCTCAATGGAGTACATTTAATCAATTTTGGTTCTTTTGGGTTTTCAACTTTGGTTCTTTTAGGTTTTTGAGATTCACCCAATACTTTTTCAGTCTTATAGATCTCTGTAGTCTAACTTCCTCCGAGTAAAAGGCAACTCTTTTTGTTCCTTCTTTAAATTTTAATCTAGTGTTTTTATTCCTAAGGATTGGTTTTTCCCTTCCTTCTTTCAGATGTTCCTCCGTTATCCCTACTTCTTTTAGGTCCTGTTCCACTTCCTTAAGCCACTCATTCTTTACTTTCATCTTGAGTTGGTAATTTAGGAGTTTCTTCGTCAGTCTTTCTTCTAGTAGCCTTATTAGGTGTCCATAAAAAGCCAGTCTCCTCTTTCTAATATTATCCAACAGATGTTCATTATCCTGATAGATGGCTGAACTTGGCAGCAGTCTATGTTCCTTCTACCATGTGTTTTTTGTTGATAATGGTTCTCAATATTTTTCTTTTCACTTTTTGAAGCTCCTCTGTTGTTTCGCCTTCTTAGATTAAATAAAGTTTCCGCTGCATAAGTCACTTCTGGTCTTGTGACTGTATTATGTCTGATTTTCGACTTTATGAAAAGCGACTTTTTCTTACACGTTCCCAAAGTTAACTTTAGAGCCTTCTTTAATTTGTTCGTTCTATTTTTATTGCCAATTTTTTGGCTATGTTTCTAGTGATATTTTCTCCCAAATACTTAAAATTATCCACTATCTTTATTCATTCGCCTTCCATTTTTATAGACTTTTGTTCCGACTTTTTAGTCGGCATTATTTCCATCTTTTCGAAGGATATCTGTAAGCCGACCTTTCCTGCTATGTTTTTCAGCGATTTGATTTGCTGTTCCGTTTCTTCCCAACTATTTGAGAGGAGTGCAAGACTGTGTGCAATGGCCAAGCAGTTATGTCTGATTCTTATCCCTATTTTTATCTGTCCAGTACTCTTGCTCCATTTTCTGATGATTTTCTCCAACACACAATTGAAGAATAAGGGAGAAAGACCATCTCCTTGCCTTAATCCTGTTTTAACCTCGAAAGGTTCTGAAACTTCCCCTCGGAATTTCACTCTTGATTGAGTGTTTTGAACATTAACATTATTTATTATATATAAATTAACAACAAGAAAAGCAATAAACTTTATTTAATTGTGGAAGTTCTTTTTACCAAATTCAAAATCAAATTTTAAAAAATAGTCTGAATTTACTCACTGTACTATTAATCCTGGATGATTTAATAATGTAAACGATTATCTGTAAATGATAGGAGTACAAGATAATAACAGCAGTTATCATAGCATGTTATTACAAGATGTCTGTGGATATATAATCTCAGAATCTTACTATTACCTTTTAAAAAATGTTAGAATTTTCTTAAACTTTCTTGTGTTAGGCCTTGATTGCCCTGTTTTTAATTTTGATTTTAGCCTTTGTTAAATGGGAGACTGAGGTATTTACCTACAACTTAAATTAGAATTACTATATATTTGAATAATTAATTAAGACGTGGTAGAACATTTAAATGTTTTAAAAGTTAGTAGATAGTACCATATTTTAAATAAGGAAGACTAGAGTTTTTAATTTCAGTAATTCATTGTGTCAATTATGCTCTACTCAGAAAATTTGAATGTTATAAATCAAAATTTGTAGTTTGGTTTACAATAAAACATTTAAACTACAGCAATTCTATTAAGTTTTAAGTGTGCAAGTGAAATTTAAAATTAGTAGAAACTGACAAAACAATTAAAACTTTGATATGAGGCGCATCTAGAAAGCAAGTCTATTCTGTTCTACCACCACTGTAGTGCTGCTATCGACGCTCTGCACATGCAAGCTAGTTTTCCTGGTTCATTGCCTCTTCACCGATACCATTACTATGGTCTGGTGAGAAAGTGGGTTAGGAAGTTTAATTAAGGACAGCCAATGTCCACAATTAGGCACAGAATAGGCGGCCTTTTGTTGTCAACAGTAATTTGATAAGGAAAGTTGGTGAGAAAATTTGTGAGAGCTGATTCACAATAACAATGCTTTCTGATAAATTTCTGCAATTTTCAAAATCTCTTTTCTATAAAACTGTTTTATAGATACAAAACAGAATTGCTTAGATTATTACAAGCTGTGTTCCCGCTGGGATCCAAAAATGCTTACTGATGTCCACAAATCCCAGCTACTTGGCAGTGCTTTTGACATTTCTTATTGGTACAGTCATGAAGGAGTAAATTTTTTAAACCGAATAGTGACAGGTGACGAAATGGTGGATTATGGGAATCCTGGAATCAAACAGCAGTGGTGTAGATAAATTTCAATCTCTTCAACAAAAATTTAAAAAAATGACATATGTTACTTAGAAAATCATGGGCACCTAGTTGTGGGACAGAAAAGAGATTCTGCTTGTCAAATTCCTTCCCAGAGGTCAAACCATTAATGCAGCACGATATTATGAGACCCTGAGAAACCTTCAGCACACAATTCAAAACAAAATGAGAGGAATGCTCAGCCAAGGAATTGTGTTAGTTCATGATAACGCTTGGCCCCATGATGCTGTTGACACTCATGCTCTTACTCGAAAGTTCCGTTTCAAGATCCACAATATAGCCCAGACCTTGCACTATTTGTCTACCATTTGTTCTTGCATATGAAGCACGAACTTGTTGTTAAGTGATTTGAAACTGACAACTATGTGAAACACTCTGTATAGCTATGGCTGTCGTCATTGGTGGGATCGTTCTTTGGTGAAGAACTAGGTAAATTGAACGACTGCTATAGCGTGCTGAACATTGGTGGAAACTATGTAAAAAAGTTTTACTATTTTTTCCCTTCAAAACAGTACTTACTTTCTGAACATGCCTCGTATAAACTCCCACTTTTTGGGAATATTTCCAACCCACATCACTAGTTAAGTTATGCATTACCTGCCGAGCATTGTGTTAGGATGAGCAGTAAATAAAGCAGGATCTAGTATAAAACGAGTGTTGTCTACGATAAGAGTCATTCGTTCTTCACTGGCAGCCGTATTTGTAGAACCTCCAGCACCAGGCTGCTGATTCTTAGCAGGTCCCACAGAATGGTGTTGTGACCTAGATCTATAGTACAAGCAGAAATACAAATTTTTGGATAATTGATTAGATCATTCGTGCCACAAACATAAAGGTACATAACATAAATATCTGTATAGCTGACAAAAACAACAATCATAAACTTTCAAGAGTCTAGTATTCACTGATGCACTAAGCAACAAGCACTTTCTATTGCCTTTTTTTAAAAGTTATAAATAAATCAATTATACAATATGTGTATGATTGATTTATTTATTTTATTTTCTAATATTACAAATCTCAGGTTGGTGCCTTGATCTTACAATTAAATTCTAAAATTTACATTAACATTTCATTTTACTTAAGAACTAGAAGGCGATGAGTGGGTGAAAAAACAAAATGATGAATTTAAATTTAGACTGTTGTACTTAAGGTTGGTTTTAAAACAATCTATAATTTTCATTAATTATGTCCTTAAATCTGATGTTTAAAGCCAGTGGTGGAATTTTGAATTTAGGTATTAAAAAGTATCACTCAGCAAGTTTTTAAAGTTTACCTTATAACTTTCTTATATAAGGTTTTAACCTCATAACTTGTTATATGTTACCAGATATATTATTTTATTACTTCCTGTAAACTGAATTTTGTTGAATGCTGAATAAAGTGGATGTTGTAGTGCAGTTTCAAATTGGTTTCTTAATTTGTATGACTGATGTTGACTTATCTCTTTTTTTTAATGTTGAACTTTCCTTCAAATGCGTGGTCCAGAATCATCATAAAAATTCACAATGGCTTCCTCATAATTAAGTTTTCTCCTTTTTTTACTACTGGAGACTGATCGTTTATTGAAGTAATTCTTTTATGTATGTTTTATACATGTTTTATGTATGTATAAATGTAATTTTATACACAAATACATAAAATATGCATGCAGACTAGCTGCACCTCTTGAGAGGATTTAGACGTCCCTCACGGTACCTGAGTCTAACACACACTTACACTTACAAAACTACACTTACGACTTTAACACTTTACACTAACACTTACATTTAGAGAGGCAATAACAGCCTCAATGTTTTTTTCGTCAAAAAAAAAAAAAAAAAAACATATAAAAGTATTTTAAGCCTAAATGATGGTTATAATATTATTATGAATATTATACTTAATTTAGTATGAAATGTGAATGAAAATGGGCTAGGGTGTTTTCCTTCTTTAAGGTGAGGTCAGGGTTCAGTGAGTTATGATATGCTACCATGTATTGATTAGATATATTTATGTATAATAATTGAAATTTAGATATCATTACAAAGTTATGGTGATTTAGCTACTTTAACACAATAGGGAAAATCACAACCGTTCTTATTAACGGTTCTTATTAATGGGGAGGTGGAGGCCAGCTATCCGAACAGATCATCATTTCTGGTTTTATATTGTTTATAATTGCTGCTGTTAAAATTAACAATGATCTATCCCATGCAATAACTATAAATGCTTCTCAAGTTTGACGACATATCCTGCCAAATATCCACTGACATGGCAACACGCTCTTGGCATTGTATTTCCGCTTCGTAAACATACATTTGTTTGCCTCCATTACTGTACCTTCATCGCCGATTATTTTGTTCGGTTTTCGAAGTAATATGTCCACACAAATTTCCCTAAGGTAATTATTCCAATATGCGACAGTATTCTTGCTCATGTCTAGCTGGTGTTCACAAAATTTTGTAGATGTTAGTTGTTACGACCAGCAATAAATAAACCTAACAGCAGTTATTAATGGTATATAAGAATTTTCAAACCAGTTACCGACAGGCAAATTTACTTTTGAATGGCAACATCTTAAATTACAGCACCACTGAATTCGCTAGCTGAAACATAACTTCATCTCATGCCCCTATGTATATAAACACGTTTTTGGAAGGATGTGTACTTGTAGAAAAGCACAGGCATCCTCTTCTACTACAGGCAAATCTTACAATTTCATTTCTATGGTTACACAACAATACCAGTACAACTGAACGAACTCTTAAGCTAAACTGTATGCAGTGGTAGGCAAAGACAGACTGTTTAATCAGCGTGCTGTTTGAGAATGCTGAACTTTGTAATGGAAGATTGTTTAATCAGTATAATGATTCACAGCGATGAACTTTGCCCACTAAAAGATAACTAGGAATACACGTAAACACCACCTAATAATAATATGAGGCCTCATTAATGGGAAACTTATTTAATAATAATACAGTTGTATTAAGTACCTGTTTCTTGGAGCAGAGTTGAGTGATTGCTTTGGAGTGGCAGCTGAATGAGATCTATCTAACATTGTTCTTGGATCAGCACTTCCAGTCTGTCTTTGAACCAAACATGGTTTAGGTTTCGACGATGAACCGTAACTAAAAAATTTTAAGTACATTAATCAAAATAGTCAATAAAATTACAATGTTTTAAAACTAAATATATTTCTAAATTCATATATTTATAAATTCATCTTAATGTAATTATGGACCAAATAAATGAAAATGAGGTGTGAATTGAGACTGCTTTACAAAAATTTGTGTAGACCAATAATATGTGTCCCTTTCCATTAGCAATGTTAACAGATTTCTTAATCACAGCCTACAGTATTACGAACGACTTGGTTCGATGTTTTTTCCCACTTCCTACTTCAAGCATTTTGACTGAATCTTTGCAGTTAGGAAAGTGTTGTAGAAGAAAACACTTATTATAAGGTCATTGTTTTGCTGGCACTCTCTATATATAAAAAAACTAAATAATAAAAACAGTTGAAAAATTTGAGAATTTCTCAGTTTAGAAAAAAAAATGGAAATTTTTTATCAAGAACATTTTTGGAAAAATATATGTGTAAAAAAAATCATTCCTAAAACTTTTGTTAAATTTTCAATAGATAATCTGTTTAATTGGCTTAGGGGGAAAAATATGTAAAATGCAATTTTAAAGAAATGGATCTTAGTCACCTAAGATTAGTAGCCAAGAGCTGACTTATAAAGGCCATTAACAAATATACTGAAATTATATTCTGAACTTTCCTGGTTTCACCTGTAAATAGCTTATATCATCGCTGGACATTTTAAAGTACTAAGGAAGTCACAATTATATAGTACATACTTTCTAGCTATAAAACGTATATTTATATAACCTAAATTCAAATACAGTACTGCAAATGTCTCTTCGTCCCTTTGGCTTTAAACCTATTAAAACGATGGCATTCTGTTTAGCAAAGCGTTGCCAGTTTCAACAGATGTATATATTGGCTGACACCCTTACTTATGACAGAAATATTTTTTACTGGGTGACCCACTAAACGTATAATTGGGGTCAAATTACTTTAAATAACACACAAGTGTAATGTGGTGACAGAATGAAATTAGAAAAATTTTTGCTTTACTGTATGATACAACTTTATGTATGATACAAAAATTTTATAACTTTAAATTCTGGAAGCGTTCAGTATTTAAACGATACTGTTTAAGCCTTACTTCCACTAAGTATGTTATAATTAATTAAACCCTGGTAATTATTAAAATTTAACCGTTTTGCCTTTATTAAAAAAAAATGTTATTAATTATACATGCATTAGTTGATACTTAGTATACAGTATATACAAATAGTTTTGTTTTCAAATTAAAATTCCCCTATTACTATATTTTGTATATAATTCTCTGTATTCAAATATGTAGTAACAACATTAGATCAAACTAAAAATATCTTTTACTACTGAAAATTAATGTGCTACAGAAATATTATAAATGTTAAAATAATGTCGTACTTATTTATTTATAGATTTGTGCTCTCTTTCAATTTAACTTTCTCAGAAACAAGTTGATAGTACATCAATAATTTAATTTAATTAGTTAAAACAACTTTACAAGATTTACACTGACAGCTCAGTTGGTAGGACAGTATAAGTTACGTTAATTCAGCATCTTCATTAGTATAACTGACATAAATTAACCTTTGAACACAAAACCATCGTAAATATTATGAAGCAGCATGGCCGACATCAACACATCTACAAAATTGCTTGTGTATGCAATAGTACCTTCTTGATCTTGGTGAATGAGTCCACTAAACTTTATACATATATATATATATATATATATATATATATATATATATATATATATATATATATATGTGTGTGTGTGTGTGTGTGTAAAAATAAAAATGACATTACATTAAACTTAGTTTATAAGAATTTCAAGGTAAATACACTCAACTCAAAGGTTTAAATAGCTATTCAAAAGGCAGTCAACAATTTCATGGCTAAGGAAGTGAAATACAAGGATAAGGTCTATTAACAATAAATACACTAATATAATTGTCACGTTAACATTATATTACAATGATTGGTTTTGTTATTGTTTAATTAGCAAAAGTGAATAATCAAATTAGCATGTTGTTACTTTAAAATTACTTTCAAATACACTTAGAGCAGAGCTTAATATTATGCATAAGTAATAAATATTATAATAATACATTAGCCACATACAACAAAACTTATGTAACCACAATTTTTACTTTTTACTTTATCACTGCAAAAAGTAAATACAATGAATGTAAGCTAGCACTCAAAAAATCATCTTTTTAGATTCTGACTGATATGTTCATCTCTGAGTTCCTCAAGATCAAAAAAATGGTTTTTAACTAAATGTATATCCATCTACATGTGTATGAGCACACTAACTGACCAATTTTTATAATGTGCTATATGCTGGTTTAAGTATTATTAATTTATTAATTATTAAGGTTATCAAAAAAATAATTAGTTATTACAAAAGTTAAAATATCAAAATGTGGTTCTAAAAACATTTAATTCCCTAAGGGGAAAACTAGTGAAAAATGGCTTATTATTTATTTGTTTAGCTGGAAACAGTTTGAGGAGAACATGACCTTACTGACAGACTTCCTACTACCTTATAACATCACAACAATTGCATAGGTACAAAAAAATAACTTGTTGAAAATAAACGTAAGTATGGGTCAGCATGCATCAAAATAACATAAGTCGCAGTACAGATGTATGACTTAATAATTCATTAAAAAAAAAACCTGTTGCAGTTTTTAAATCGTTAAGACCTGATGCTTGCCTTTGCACAAAAGTTTGCTTTTCCTTGTGAAGTTGTAGAGGGACATGTGCCAGGTCTGGCCAACTGAAATATATAAATATTTGTTTAGATAAAATTTTCTGAGTTTTATTACCCCCAGTATTAGAATCTTAATTATTTTTTCCAAGCTAAACCAGAGCACTGTTGGCCATTCATGCTGTATTTCACCATTTCTTAAATATTATTATTGGGTATATTTCTATTCCATTTAAAGGATTTGAACAGAAATTAGATCTGACTTGTAATTTGGTTAAAAGATTGACAAGATTTCAAATTCTAATAAATTAAAAAAACAAGTGTAAATGAAATGGAATCATACAGAAAATAAATAACTTATAATTAGTCACAGATGATTGCATTTACATTACACGAAGTATATATTTCTGTAAAAAACATTAACAACAGCCTGCTAATTAACAAACAAGTGTGAATGTAATGAAATCATACAGCAAATAAACGACTTATATTTACCCACAGATGTTTATACTTATATTACAAGTAAGTATATTATTGTAAAAATAAATAAGCTTTTTATTAATTATAAAGTGTAAAAAATCACCTTAATCTATTTTTGAATACTCTTCGTCTGCAATCTTCTTGATCATGATAGTCTTCTGTGTCGCTACTGCTGTCTCGATCATAGTTATGCCTGTCTTTAGACGAAGCCATTTTTAGTTTGCTGCAACACCTGCATTAGTTCAACAAAATAAACATATTTTATTCATAATATAGGTTATTAAATTTAAAAGTAAAAATAATGAATGACTAATAAAAATTATCTTTACCCGTTAACGACTAATAGTCTACAAAAAGAAAACTCCAATGCCACAAAATGAAAAGAAACTAATCTGGTATGAAAAGAATAAATAAGCTATTAAAGTAGTTTGCATACTTCACCCTGTGAATGGGTGTTTGTTTGGGGTCAATGATCTTTATAGAAAAATTTTAGGTCTCGTGAAGACCAACAACATTGCTAAAGATCAAGAACAAATATTTCTTTTCTGTTTTCATGATTGCACTAAATTTTGAAAAATAATGATTTTGGAGGTGGTGTATACACAATCTTAATGTAAAGTCTGTAAAGAATCTTAATGTAAAAAATATCTCAAAAGATAAATATTTATTTCCAGTAAAACTGAGTTTTGAGGACTTTTGTCAATTTTTGTAATGTTTGAACTAAAACGCTTTATGACATACCCAATATTAATAAGCCAAAATACAAAAAAAGCGGAAACAACATAAAAAAAAGTAAAAATAAAAGTGACAAATCTCAAAATGACTACAATGCAAAAGTGGGAAACAAGTTTTTCATGATGAAAACGATAAATTAAATGCATGTTATTAATAATGAAAATAAAATTTAAAAAAAAGAACTGGATAATATAACTTGACTCAGCTGTAGGGTATTTAATGAAATGCATGTTATTAACAAAGTAAAATAATATAATTAAAAAAAAACTTGATAACCTAACTTGAATTGGCTGTTAGGTGTTTAACCTCACTCGACTCGACTGTAACTCAGTTGTTACATATAAAAGAAGTATTCCTTAAAAAGTACTAACTTTTGTAAATAGTGTCATTTCGGCGGCTATAAAGCAGTGGCTTTGTAAAAGTTGTGATTTCTTTGCTTATAATGACCATATTTGTATTTAAATTAAAATTCGGCTAAATATCCTATATTATAAAGTTTTTTTTTTAATGCCAAAACTCATGCTAGTATATTTTGATCATATTTGTTTGCAGTAAATCGCAAAGATCACAAACAATGGCAGTCATTTTTTTATTGATGTTTTCACTAGAAGAACTGTCAAGATAATAAGTGATCTGTTATGTAGGCTACTGATAATGCGTATGAGCAGTACCTCGGTAGTAAATTTTACCATTCAAAGTAAACATGCAAGTAAATCCATGCCAAGTAAACATTAACGACATCAGAATACAGGTTAGTAATAATTGCTAAAAATCGCAATAAATTCAATCTTCCGTGGCTTAATATCTCTCAACAAAATGATATAAAAGCAATAATAATAAATAAAATCAGAATAAAAATATAATAAATAATTTATTATAATAAATTATTATTTATTATAATAATAAATAATAAGCATAATAAAAGCAATAAATAGTTAAAATTATGACTTCTGCAAAAGTCCCAAAACGTCAAATACAAAATTTCCATTTGGAACAAACAAAAAAACTTTCAGCTTAACATATAGGCTGATAAATTATAGGTAGATAAATTAGTTGTGGATCTGTTGGATATATTTTAAGAGTTTTCTAACTATAGCATATACAGCTAAATTGGACTAGGGTTACTTAGTATAACTAACAAGAAACAGTGTTTTCTTGTCATTTATTGATTTTAAGATCATTATAATCATATATTTCCATTTATCAAAAGCAAGGATGTATTGAACTGAGCACTTAGTACAATAATAATTTTCTATACAGAGCTGTTCCATCATAGTTTTTCATATAATCATATACTAATTTAGTCTACTATTTACAATATCAGTCAGTTTTCTTATAGCTGCAGCTAGGATGTATAAGCTTGCAGTAAGTCACATTTAAACACTGGTGATATATAAGCCTACCTCAACTGATGGCAAACAAGAGGATGTGGTCATACGTAGGATTCAATAATAACAATAATATTGAAGCTTGAATTATTCCTAAAAGAAGGTCCAATAAAAAATAAGCATATGCAATAGCAAGGCTTGTCATTAAACCTTATGGAAAAGTCATTTTAATGATGGGATTTTTTTTTTGAAGCGAATAGCACATTGAGGCTATTATTGCCACCCTAAATGTAAATGTGAGTGTAAAGTGTTAAAGTCGTAAGTGTGTGTTAGACTCGGGTACCACGAGGAATGTCTAAATCCTCTTAATAGGTGCAGCTAGTCTGCATCCCCTGTAGATGGTAAATTGAATTTAGCATAATTTCTTAACAAGACCAACAATATATAAAAGGTGTGTCTTAATTTTATGGATTTATTTTCTGTACTATACCTATTACGTTTTATAGTTTTCTAAAACTATTTTTTAGTTTTTTACATGTAGAATTTGTTATAGCTTGTCTTACCAAAATATTATAACCATTGGTACACTAAGCACAACTTACAAAATTCTAAGGAGGTTCTGAATTGTGAAAGTCAAAAAGCAATAATATAGCCACTATGAAAAGTAAGGTAGGGGTCAGTTCCCTAGAATAGAACCAGTTTATAGGATCAAACCTAGGCCTAGTTAATCCTGTTTGCTCTTTCCAAGTGTTATTTAGATTTCCAGACTTCTTTAATCAGACAATGGCATAAACCCAAGGATAAAAAAATTAATTAGCCTATAAAAAGTTTGTAAATTACTGGCTTTACATTTTAATTCGATAATCTAGTTTTTCAATTAAAACTATTTGAATGATGAATTTTGGGAGTATTCTTCATATTTGGGATCTATTTATTACTAATTTCAAGTAAAATAAAATAACCTAATTAAATGCATTGAAATTATACTTACAAGTACTCTAAACACAATACTGAATTATTCGTGAAATTTCCAACCAATATACTAATTCTACGAAAAGAAATAACTTTATTCTTGTTTAACGTACAATATGTTTCATTCTTCATCCATGTAACTGAAACTTTACTCAACACAATGACATTTAAACCCAAAACTGACTCAGCTTACTAGTCAATTCGGTACTCAATACTCACACTCAGTACTACCAGCGATGCGCGATTACGAATGAAAAATCTCGACTGGTTCGTTTTAGTCTACCACTTGTTTCAGTCGATTGTAAAAATATCTCGATTGTCGTCACTTGACGTTTGTTTTCTCCGTCAATTAAGTCCTCCAAATTGCTGAGTCATTTAGTTATGGTTTATTGTCTACACTACAGTAGGCCTAAATCAACGACAAAAAAATCGAATGAATCGTCGTCTTGTAATCAGAAGGATGTTCTGAAAGATGTTGCAATCAGAAGGAAATATCGAACAATTATTCTAATTAAATTATTCAGGTTTTTTTATATGATCTGCAAAGTGTATACCATGTCAAAAAAGTTATACTATGTCATAAATGTGTATACCAGCAAAATTCATTAAACAATTTCAAAATAGTGGTCATTTAAAAATTAAAAAAATCTATGTTTTTGGCTAAAACGTTTTTGAAAATCTGATTTTACCATCGTAGTCAGCGTTTAAAACTGCATAAATTACCATTTTGAATTTTCAAAATCTGTTGAAATTGAGAAACTATTAATTGCAGTCAGGGTTCTTTTTATTATTTTTAATGTAATTTAAACAGCTATTATACGCAGATTTTAAAACGCTGATTATAGGTGAATTCAAAATTTCAAAAGGGTAAGATGAGGAGGATACTTTTGGAAATTCTACAACGTCAGCGAGACAGCTGCGTACATAATAATTTTGTATTATGGCAGTTTTTGTATGTATGAGTACATAGCTGTTTTTAACTAGTTTAATTATACAGTAGCTGAAATAAATTTAATTCTAATTATTTAATTCTAAACGATTGGCTTATTATTACAATATTTATAAATAATAATTATTTATATTATTTGGGTAGGTAAAAACTTACAATTTTGCTAACATCCTGGAAGACGTTTTATATTCTAGGTTACAATATAGAACTGTTTTATTTATTAATTGTCAACAATTGTCACACATCTCTATTATTAAACTCGACTGCGATTCAATGGTTGACTCGATTGTTTTGATGTACGATGGTTGATTGTCTCGATTATGAAAACATCTCTCAATAGCGCTTCACTAGTCAGTAGTCAGTATTTAGTAGTCTGTATCACTGGATCAGGATCTACCGACATCCTACATGTACTTTGATTTAAAAATGCAAAGAAGGCAATATACATTACAAATACAGAATTACAGTGCGTTATTTCAAGAGATTAGAATAGTGAATCGAGTTTCAAAATTAAAAATGAATAAATAAAATTCTACACTATTCTGTTTAAATTTGAAAATACAATACCTCAAATAAACTATTTAATTGCTCATATTATCTGTTAATTTCGTTGTTCATGTACATAATCGAATTTAGTGATAACAACGTTCAAGTAAAAGGTAGTATTGCCTTATTTAGTAGTTTATCTAGTTGATAATTAGTGGAGCCCTTTGCTCATTTAATTATTAATGTTTCAAATTATAAAATTATTTAAAATGTATCGTCATATATAAGAAAACCTCTGAGGTTCTCCAATCTTCTATGAGAAATGTCAACGAGGAGTGAACAGCCAATGTCTCATTTCTTGCTTCATACAAGGACTTGTTTTATGCAAAAGATACAACGTACATAATCTGTAATCTTAAATTTAAAAGACGTTTTTGTGAGGGATGAACGACGACATATATCAATACCTTCATCGAATACGTACTTATTTCGTCGTCCATAATTATAGGAATAAGTAATTAAGAACCCTTTGTTCTTAATGTCGATTGTCACTGGCCTTGCTACTACAGAATCACAGATTATAATTTGCTATTCTTGCACATCTCTGTACTGAGGTGCAGCTGGCTTCTGGCAGTGGTAACGGATGTTACGGTTAGTTGCTGTTACTGGAAGAAGGTTATTGTTTGCTGTATTCACTCTGTAGCCGTTGCTTGTCATTTGTCACAATGGCAGATAATTTTATGTTTTGAATTTTGTACTATTTAAAAAAAACAAGGTATTTTATAAACTATTCATGTTTTTTTGTGTTGATGTATTATGTACTTTAATAAATTATTAATATTTAAAGATATATATGTAAACAAATTGTGTTTAGTTTTTCTTTATTTGAAAACAAAGTTTTAGACCTGATCTGTTATTTATGATAGGTTAAATGGAATTTTTACCTATGAAACTCGGTATTGTTAAAGTGATATTATTTTTAAGGTTGTAGACTAATTTTTTTTCAAAAAAAATGATTTAAAAAAATTGTATGATTTTTTTTTGTGGTGGTACTGTTTATTAATGTTAAGATGTTAGGTAGTTTATTAAACAGCTTCACATTTATTATTCTACAACAGTGGAACGAACAATAGGTTTAAGCAGGAATAGGTATTAAGTAGTCTGGTTTCATGAATATATCTTGAGAGGACTCCTAACTACAAAGCAAATTTTTGCTCCTCAAATTTTTTTTAGGGGTACTAGTGCTTTATAGCATGCCTACTGTTATCTGAGAATTTTTATTTTTCTAAATTTGTTTTTTGAATATTATGGTGAAATAATTTTGTAGGGACTCAAAAATTGCCACCTTAGCAATTTTTTGAAAATTGCTAGTTGTATGGAATAAGACGGTGATATTGCAAATTATTTTCTTTATGTTAAATATTAGTTTTATATAACGTAAAATGTAAAATATTTTACTGGATAAGACAAATATTACATAAACTACTACTTAGCATTGTAGTCACTATTTGTAACACCTTAAAAAACAATTTTATTATTGTTATTTAATATTGTGTTTACATTTAATTGGAGTGTTTGTTTCATTTCTTTTTTTATTACACAGCGCAGTTTTAATACAGTTTTAATATTTAATACAGTGCAGTTTGTGTGTTTGCCACTCTAAGTGCAATCAGAAATCATATTTTCGTTAATACATATTATAGTTTTTTTAAGATTTTTTAAGATTTCTTTGGTAACTTTTATGCAATACTGCTTTCATACAAAACTGTGTTATGTTTTCACACTATACTACTTTTTTTCAAAAACATGTTAAGTTCTTATGTCATTTTTTAAAACTTTCTGTTGTTTAGTGTTACATTGGAAATTTATTATTTATAAAACATGTACCCAGATGGCTGTCACAAGTATTAAATCACAAAATAAATGGTCTGAAATAAATTGTAAACATACCTCAAAATGGAAAAAGTGAAATAAAAATAACGTTTAACCAAATTACAAAATGTTTAATAGTAGTAAAAAAGTATAGTCTATGTAATATTTGTACTATTCAGTGGTAAATCCTATGTTTTGTTGACATAAATCTAATATTTTATGGAAAGAAAACAGTTTTTGAAATCACTTTCTTATTCCATACACCAAGCAATTTAAAAAAAAAAAAATGTTACGGCAACAAATTTTAAGTCCCAACAAAAATTTTTTTCAGTATAATATTCAGAATAAAATATAACGAAATATGGTAAGAAATTCTGGTAAAACGATGGTCGTACCATCTCCACAATTACCTTATTAGGAATTAAGGCCTACTCTCATAATTTTTTTAAACTTTAAAACAGCATGACCAATAATAACATATTTTTGTTCATTTTTTCTGAAAGTAGCATTTATGCTAAAATGAAAACAATTTTTGGTGCTCTCAAGTAGTGACAGAGTAGGATTTTTTTAAAAAATTGGTAATACTGGTATTTGATATGGTTTCTGAGAGCATATTTTAATATTTTATTCAGAAAAAATAAAGTAAAATTAGTTATCATGGTCATGCTTTTTAAGAGATTTACCTTCAGATTGATGGAGTTTGTGCGATAAATCTTTATGAACGAGATGCAGACTTTAACACGCTACTGTAAGAGTTTTACTACTTGTTCTGAAGGTGTGTAGCTAAAATATTTAAATATTTGAAACTTTGGTATTAACTTCATGATTTCAGATTGTTTGCAGTTATGATGGACCAATCTGTATTTATTAAAGACATCCGCCCCGGTATGAAAAACATGAATGTGACATTTATAGTTCTTGAAGTTGGTCATGCTGTGCCATTGAAAGAAAACAGAGAAGTGCGAACGTTAAAAGTAGCGGATGCCACAGCTAGTATAAACCTTTCAATGTGGGATGAGCCTGGTGCTCTTTTACAACCAGGGGACATAGTGCGATTGAGTAAATGCTATGCCCAAATTTGGCGAAATTGTTTAACACTATATTCCGGAAAAACTGGTGATATTGAAAAAATAGGAGAATTTACTATGGTGTTTAATGAACAAGTGAATATGAGTGAACCAAACCCAAATTTAATAAATCAAATGCCCAATCAACCTGGCAGTGGTCCAGGTAATATTATTAATAATGTGAACAATGGTGGCACCAATAATATTGGACGATTGCCTATTGCTACTCCATTATCTGCATCGGTGGTTGGTAAAAACACACCTAAATATTCAGGAGAAAATGTAAATACAGGAAATAAACATCAAACCAAATCTAGTCAAAGAGGAGGAAATAGAGGGGGTCAGAGGAGCATAGTAAGAAATGAAAGGAGATGAAAAGTGAATGAAATAAAAACACTTGCAACATATCAGTTGTGTAGTTGATAAAGGTTATGTAGCCATCAGGCTTTGAATAAGTATGTATACAAAACGTGTTATTTTATTATAAAATAGAAATTTAATGTGAAAGGGTGTTGCTAATGCACAAAATGATATTGTAAAAATAAGTGATAAAAACAAAACAAAAAGCTAACAATAAAATTCAGTAATATTTTATTTAAATGAAAAATCATATACATTTATTCAAATAAAATTGTTCTTCACTATTTTAGATGACACGTTTAATAAATATATTCTTTTAATCATAATGTAGTCACTGGAGAAAAGAATTCAAATTGTTTAGACCCAGTCAGTGTAACAGTTTTTTCGAATAAATTTTACATTTTTCGATTTTATGTACTTTATTATTAAAAAAAAAACATGTAATTTATTAAGTATTAAGTATTTACTTATTTGTTTATTTGAAGTATAAATATGTAGTCCTAGATTTTTAAAAGAAAAACAGATAATTATTATTTTACCATCTTCAAAATTATAACTTTTTCATATCACTATTAAAAGAAAAATGTATCTAAGTACAATAAAACTTGCCAACAATGGACAGTGCTTGGACCATATGAAATGTCCGTTATTGGGGGAATACAGTTAGAGCCTATTCTATATAGGCCATGATTACTATAGGCAAAATACTAAATGGATATTTCGTGATATTAATTTTTTTAAAGACAGTAAGCTTACAAAAATGAAACTGGTTTCTTTCTCATAACACTAATTTTAGATAAAAACAATATTTTAAAATAAATGGATTTTTTATTTACAAAAATCCTCATAACTGACCTCAGCATAATGGATCATGAATCCATCTGTTTGACACTGTGTGCCTGCCAGTGATTACATATTGACAGTTCCAGGAAAGTGGGCAATTCAGTTTAGATTGGAGATATTTTAAACTCAGTATAATATACAGTGAAGTACTCTAAGTAAAAAAAACCTCTAGATCGGTCCTGTGTATAAATAACACTAACAATTGGCTCCATGTTGACTTGTCTATAATGAGCGAAGAAAGCACATTAATCAGTTTTTCCTCGCTAGACGTGAATTATGATTAAACTACACTGAAAACACATATCTTTGAAACAATGAATTTGGGGTGAAGAGAAGCGAGGCAGTCGTAGTTTGTTCTTTCTCTGATACTGTTAAAAAAGACATGTGCAAGTATCGTTCCCACGCCACTTACTTGCCACTCATATATGCAACATAGCATCATTTTGACTTTTCTGCTACATGTATTGTTTGCAAACTTGTTTTCCAGGAAATAATGTAACAAAAAAAGACAGAACAGTTAAGGTGTTCCAATACAGTTAAGGTGGCTTCCATACATCAAGAATTTGCAAGAAGAAGCTGACCTATTGTGTTCCACTGTCCAGTATTAAGAAGTTCCAATGATTGATTTAATGTCCATGTCTACTGTTGAGAATGTGCACTATTTAGAAGTTCTTCTAAGCCTAGATTAGGTTCATCTTGGTCAGGAAATGAAAAATTATCTGTTACGATAAAGAGTTTGCTATTTACAAGTATCCATTAAAGGAAGCTTGACTGTATTGAACTGAAGTAAATTGTATACTAAACTTAAAATTTTAGTGTATAGGCTATTTTGTAAAATAAACAAAAAACTTCCCTTTTTGTAGTGTACATATTTTTGCTTTTCCTGGCTTCAAACACTTTATATTTGTTTACATGTTTTGGAATACTTCATTTTTCAAAATTTATTATTGTACTGTACCTCCAAGTTCTAGGTTTGTTCTTTTATACTATCTGTGATAGTATAGTTTCAAAATTACAACATTTCTAGTGGGAAAAAAGAGGATTACATTAAAAATTTCAACTTGCTTTGTTAACTATATGCGACTAAATTTATTGCAGTGTTACATTTTAATATGTATGTCTCATCTTCAGATGCTTTAACAAAGGTTGTTGTGTACAGTAAAATAATGCACAAAAATTCATACATACATAAGTACATTTAATTGAAATCATTGCTTGCAGTAAGGAATCAATTTTACAGTAAATGAATTGAAATTAAAAAAAATATAACAGAAAAAAGTTAACTTGATGAACTATGAGTATGGGTCAGAGTTGTAGCTAATTATTCTTTAATCTACTTCTCTATGTATCTATAGTATGTGTAATGTTTTATTATATATGCAGTTACTATCTCGTGTCCAATAGAGCGAGCAACTGACTAAAAATGAGATTTACATCTCGAAACTCATTACAATAGGTTAATAAGTAAGTCAAATAACTACAAAATTGTCACAAAAATATATATCAAAGGCATTTTTAATGAGAACTTCAAATTAATTTATTTAAAGAGGTTTCTGCTATGCAATGTTAAAACAAACATTTTACAATAAATAATTATTTAAAAATATACGTAGTAAAATAAAACAAATGATAACAATAATTAATTATTACTATACTGTATTGATATTTTAGCAAATTACAACTTAACCTATTTGGTTAAAGTTAAAATGTACTGAATGAAAAAAAGTTAAATATATGTCACAGTGGTGGAAATTTTTTTTTTTTACTTGACCCTGTTGGTTCAGCAAAAGATTTGGTTAAGCAAAAGGCCGATGCAGAATTTCTACTGAATTTAAAATATTTTTTAAGATTTCTGTAAATTTATTATTTAAGGATATACTGTATTTATGGTCATGATTGGGAATCCAGTACAAAGAAGGAAGTTTACCGACCAATTAACAAGAACTGCTATCAGCATTGTGGCTGATCTTGGTCCCTGAGGGAACAGTTCTGTTGTGTTGCATCCAAGCTATTGATCCTGGACCCAGAGTAAAGAACAATTTGAAACCAAACATAGATACTATGATGAAGTATGGCACCCACTCTATTACACTGTAGTGTATAAGTAACATTTATCACATAAGATAATTGAAGTACACAAATACATTTAAATAATAAAAACAAATATTATATTCCTCACTATACAAAGTTAAAATTAAGTTTCATATCGTATCGTTTCAGGAGCAAATTTAAAAAATAACAAACACTGACTTCTGTCAGGAATTTGATTTGTTTGTTTTAAATATTTATTAGAAATTCATAAAATTACTAAACGTAAACAAAATCAAAAACTTTAATTTTAATCTTCTGATAGCTTTCAATTCTTAAGCATTAATTAACAACCGAAATGGTTGAAGGCATTTGGTACTTGAAAACTACGTTTTAGCCTTCCAAAAGAAATACGGTACAGCAGTCATTAGTATTAAATGAAAGCATTTTGTCCTAAGATTTTTTTTGTGCATGTAACAACTACATTGCTATCTTGAACAATCTGTTAGGCTATCTTTACATTTCAATTCCAAATCTATGTGACAAATATTTGACATTTGAACTACCTGTGAGAATCATACCCCCACAGATATAGGGATCTGCAAAGAAATTTGAGTGATAGAATATACATCTTTTGGGAGTGGTGTCATTTAAGCCTCTCCATTACGTATCATTGATGGTGAATTTTAAAACACTAGAGTGTGTGGCATGTCTCCTTGCAATTGATTAGTGTTATGTTATATTGATGTGCAATTGATAAAACTTTAGTTATATTTTTGCCCTATGTAATGGTGTTCAATCGATAAAACCTTAGTTATATTTTTGCCCTGTGTAATGGCTTTTTACAGAAAATTTTAAAACAATTGTAACTTCAGCTGAAAAAACCCATTTCACGTTTTTAGGAATGTTTATTGGTAAAAAATATTTTGAGTAGTTACTTTGTGTACAAATCCACTTCCTGTTCACTATTAAATTAATCTAAAGTTATGTTTAGTACTGTTAATAATAATTATATGTATATTTCATAACACAATATGATTGCATATGATCATATCTGTTTCATGTTTTCTATAGAATAAATTAAATATAGTTTTTACTAGTAGACTATTAAATATTAAAAATTACTAAGCTATGTTATAAGTGATATTGTGATGCAGATGGAGAATATTAACATTCCCCCAATAACAAAGAAATAATGTTAGCCTGCCTGCTCGGTCTATAAATGGTATAATAATCAATGTCATTAGAACTATAATAGCCAAAATAACCATTGTAAAAAATGTGGTGTTTGAGAAGACAAACCAACACTTGTAAATGTGCTGGTTGAAAAAGTTGAATTTGCAAAAAAAATAATTAAAATAATTTAAGTTGTTAAAATATGTAAGATAATTTATACAAAATATTGAAAGTACATAATAACAAATATGTCACTATTATAGTTTGTGGTGTGTGTGTGTAAAAAAAATAAATTTTATTGACGTGTAGACTTCAATAGAAATTAAAAGTTAAAATGATCTTTGATTTAAAAATTTTAAACAAAAAATGACTAAAATGTTTTCTTGAAATTCTTCATAGTTAAATTATTTGGGTTGTCGTAAAGATGGAAAATGCCAGTGGTAGTAATTACGAGGGCAGTTTGATAAGTCAGTGACTTTTTGAATAAAAAAATTTTTTTCGGCAAATAATCATTTTATTTTTCTACATAATCACCTTTTAGCTCAATACATTTAGTCCAGCGTTTTTCTAATTTTTTTATTCCTCCAAATAATAGGTTTCCTCAAAGCTCTCAAAATACGCGTTTGTTTTGGTAATGACTTCTTCATTTGACTCAAACCTCTTACCGCCCAGCCATTTCTTTAGGTTTGGAAACACAAAATAGTCGCAGGAGGCTAAATCTGGAGAATTTGCTGGATGGGGTAGCAGTTCGTATCCCAATTCGTGGATTTTGACCATCGTGACTAGACAAGTGTGCACACGTGCATTGTCTTGATGGAACAGCACTTTCTTCTTCGCCAAATGCAGCCGTTTTTGCTTTAAATCAACGTCGAATCTGTTCAAAAGCTTTGAATAATATTCGCTGGTGATCGTTTTACCTTTCTCGAGGTAATCAATGTGAATGACATCGCGTGCATCCCAAAAAAACTGTGGCCATGACCTTGTTGGCTGTCAGACTCTGTTTGGCCTTTTTTGGTCCACGTTCACCCCTAGCAACCCACTGTTTCGATTGTTCCTTGGTCTCTGGCATGTTGTGATGGATCCATGTTTCGTCCACAGTAACAAAACGGCGCAAAAATTTGTTCGGATTACGGCTGAACATCGCTAAACATTCTTTTGAAGTGGTCACACGATTGTGCTTATGGTCGAATGTGAGCAATCGCAGCACCCATCTCGCGGAGAGTTTTTTCATGTCCAAATATTCGTGTAAAATATGATGTACTTGTTCAGTTGAGATACCTACAGCATGAGCCAACTCACGCACTTTCATTCTCCGATCATCCAATATCATTTCATGGATTTTATCGACGATTTCCGGCGTGATCACTTCTTTTGGGCGACCTGAACATTCGGCGTCACTAGTGCTGGTACTACCACAACGGAACTCTGTAAACCACTTCTTAACCATTGAAATTGATGGTGCCGAGTCCCTGTAGTATTTATCAAGTCTTTCCTTAGTTTCAGTGATGGATTTTTTACGTAAAAAGTAATGCTTAATCAGCACAAGAAATTCACTTTTTTCCATTTTCGTAAAAATTCACGAGGTTGTCTGCTTTGAACGGCTATCAAACACCAACTGCACGATGTAGCTTGCTCAAAATTAGAAAGTTGCCCACTGATAGATTACAGTTGACGGCAGCACTGTTGCATTTGGAATAACTGCGCGGGAAATTCAAAAAGTCACTGACTTATCAAACCGCCCTCGTAGATTAAAAATGACACACAAGTCCAAGATCTAGTGAACTATCTTATCAACTGAGGTATGAGTCTTCCCTTTGTTTAATTTATAAAATTAGTTTACAAAAAATTAGATTTTTCAGAGTTTGTTTTTAGTAATTTAGTAGAGTGTTTATGAATTCGAAACCTAGCCGAGGCATAAACTGAAAACTAAATCTGAGATTTGTAATATTGTAAAATAAAATATATAAACCAATAATTTTTGTAATTATAAGCATATCGTACAATTGATTTTATTTACATAACACATTTGAAAAAAGTAAGTAGGAGCCATAAAACTAGTTGCAACAAGGTATAACATTTCTGTCCATATACAATATTTTCACATAACATATTACAATCTATGTAGGCCTATTTGTAAATAATGTATCAAAATTATAATAACTCATATATGTGTGTGTGTGTGTGTGTGTGTGTGTGTGTGTGTGTGTGTGTGTGTGTGTGTGTGTGTGTGTGTGTGTGTGTGTGTGTGTGTGTGTGTGTGTGTGTGTGTGTGTGTGTGTGTGTGTGTGTGTGTGTGTGTGTGTGTGTGTGTGTGTGTGTGTGTGTGTGTGTGTGTGTGTGTGTGTGTGTGTGTGTGTGTGTGTGTGTGTGTGTGTGTGTGTGTGTGTGTGTGTGTGTGTGTGTGTGTGTGTGTGTGTGTGTGTGTGTGTGTGTGTGTGTGTGTGTGTGTGTGTGTGTGTGTGTGTGTGTGTGTGTGTGTGTGTGTGTGTGTGTTTTTAATCTTTAATACATTTTAAATTTCATCAAAACAACACCTTATACTTTTTTATTAATACATTTTTAGTGAAGGTCAAATGACATAAAGGTTTATGTTATGAATTAACACAATACTGTGTATTTTTAATAACTAAATACTATACAAGATCATATCACAGCTTATCATTACAGTAATAAAAAAGTTTTCTCACAGTTTTTTTTAATACATTAATTTTTTTTTTTTTATTGTCAGTTATTCAGAACACTCATCTCATTAGAATAGACCACATTACCTCTCAGACTTTGCTGGCACAATGCTAATTTAACAAGCTCTCGACCATCAAGTGTTTAAGTGTAAAATGCACTCTATCTCTTATCACCTGTCCATACAGAAAAAAATCATTTAATAAATAAATAAATAATGTACTTTAGAAGGGGAATTTAATTTTTTAAAAATATCAATAATTATGCTATATAAGATCTTTACCTGTAATTATTTTTCTTCACGAAAGAGAGCTAAAATTTCTTCAAAAGTTTTGTTTTTTGTTTCTGGAACCTTTCTGTAAGTAAATATCCATAACAATCCAAGGAGAATAGCAAATGGCATAAAAGTAAAGTTTCCAAGATAAGTCTAAAATAAATCCAAACACAATAAGTTAATTACAGAACTTAAGAAGAAAAGTCAAATCCCTGACTTTTAAGGGCCTAAATCGGACAATTTTTGGGAAGTAAATAATTAAATTCATAGTAAAGAAAACACTGGCTGAAGGAAATTCTCTCTTCATGTCAAAATGATCATTGCAGCTTTACCTATAATCCCCATAGTTGCTAATAATTTGATAGGACTAAATAAAAATAAAATAAAAGCCAGAAAAGTTTATTATCAATATAACAAATTATGCTATATACTGGTGAACCAGGTATAGTGAAGCTAGTTAATTATAGCTTATTAAAAACTAAATTAAATTAAAAAAATAAGAAAAAGTTATCGCATAACTGATCTAGGCATTTAAAAGCAGAAAAAAGAAGTGCATTACATAAGCCCGAAGCTTTACAATTAAATAGCTTTATAATGTTAGTCAAACATGAAATCAACATGTGATATTTCAAGAGATGTGATATTTCTATTACACACATTTCTGCTGGAGGTTACATGATTGTGATTTAATTTATTTAACATAAGCTTACTTACATTGTAGAGAAATGCAGTATAACTTAATATACACAATTTATCTACTGTGTAATAAAGCAAAGTTCTTTGCAATGGTTGCGTATATTCCAAAATTCAAAAATTTAGGATAGTTATAGAGTTTATACACAATATTTCTCCTAACTAAAATTATTTTAAAACAATAGACTTAAATATTTATTAATTAATATTATATTAATAACACTCTACCGTCATTGTTGGGAATCCAATACCAACAATAAAGTTCGCCAACCAATTAACAAGAACTGCTATTGACATAGCGGCTGGTCTTGGGCCCTGAGAGAACAGTTCAGCTGTAATCATCCAAGCTATTGATCCTGGACCCAGAGAAAAGAACACAACGAAACCAAATGTAGATATAACAGCGAAGTATGACATCCAACCAATCGCACTCTAAACATAAGCAAAATGTATTACATAGAAAAAATCAACTTAAAGTGTGTACATTTTAGTTTAAAAACATTTTAATATTAATCACTGTCTTACAGAATTTATATATCTCATTCTTTGCATAAGACACTTTAAAAATTTGAAAGTGTAAAATAAAACACAAGATAAGATTGCTGAGCTCTAACTGCTCACATTGGCTACCCCTGCAGGATGTAAGGTTTTTAATTAAACACAGATTTATGTTAATAATTTATTTGACATATCTACATGACTATATCTGTAAGGCAACTAGGTATTCTCCAAAGGTATAAAGAACATTTTATTACCAAGGAATTCAAATTATCAATAAAAAAACATCGAACAGTAAGTATAAGTAATACTTGTAGTATAGCTATTTTCAATCTTAAGATCTATAATGACATTTAAAATCATAGATTTGATTCACAATTCCATATAAAAGTGAATACAATTCATCCTTAAAGAATATAAATAAATACAGTAGGCTACTAACCTTTAACAGAAATGATATTGTGATGCAGATGGAGAATATAAACATTCCTCCAATACCATAAAGAAGTAATGTTCGCCTGCCTGATCGATCCATTAGTGGTATAATAATTAATGTCATTATTACTATAATAAGCCCTGTACCTATAGTAAAAAATTTGGCTGTTTGGGTAGACAAACCAGCACTTGTAAATATGCTTGTTGAGTAATATAGTACCTGAAAAAGTAGAACAGAATTTAAATAAATATAGAATCATGACCCCAGTTCCTTAATTGACATTTTACTTAAACATTTTATAGTAGATATCCATCAAGCCATAACATTTTTATATACAACTTGTTTAAGGTTATATATTCTTATAACATTTTACAACTTTCATATTGTAAAATCATTCTGGGTACAACATGAACGTAAGATTATTGCAAGTAATTGTTTTGTAAATCAAGACACTCTTACCACAGTAGTAGGCTACTGATTTTCCATCAATATCACAACATACTTATCTCCAAATACTACTTCAAGTAAGGACAACTCATATAATAATAGTTAGTACAGCACTTAGAATACAAAAATTTGTAAGATATGTTTAATAATTAATAACTAATATTTTGGTGAATATTTCTTACCAACTATCCTTTACGATATAAACACTGTATTACTTTTAGTTAATTACTGCAAACTATCAATGTAGGTTTTTGTGGTTTAATGTTTTTATTTTATGACAATAGAATTATGAAGATGGGAGATCGATGAAATACATTACAGAAACGCTACTAGATCTGCATCTGCATACAGGTCTGAGTAATGAAGCTACTTCTAATGATGGAAAAACCTTACTCCATTAATTCCTGACAGTTGTTGAGATAGTTGCATAGCAACTCCAATGATAAGGGGCAACCTCAAAGTTGAAGAAGAAATTAGATCTGTCATGGACATTGTTGATTCTGACTTTTGCGCTAATTGTTCAGCTTTCATTTCTTCGATGTCCTCTTCAATGTTATTTGATGCTCTCAGTTGTCTTAAAGCTGTAACAAAAATTATTTTGACTAAGACAAGGAAATTTAAAATAAGCGTTTGCAGTGTAGTATCAGTACAAATTATGTACTACTTGCAGAAATATACTTGAATTATTAGTTCAAAATTGATTTTAAGGATACTTATAATCATTCTGGATACTTTTAGTCATATACTTATAATCATAAGGATACTTATAATCATAGTAATAATCATTCCTTCATTGACTCAATTGCAACTATTAATGTGTGTGTGTGTGTGTGTGTGTGTGTGTGTGTGTGTGTGTGTGTGTGTGTGTGTGTGTGTGTGTGTGTGTGTGTGTGTGTGTGTGTGTGTGTGTGTGTGTGTGTGTGTGTGTGTGTGTGTGTGTGTGTGTGTGTGTGTGTGTGTGTGTGTGTGTGTGTGTGTGTGTGTGTGTGTGTGTGTGTGTGTGTGTGTGTGTGTGTGTGTGTGTGTGTACACAACACATTAATAGTTGCAATTGAGTCAATGAAGGAATTATTATAAGTATATATAAGTATTATTATATATATGAAAAGAGGAGTCAAATCAACAACGTCGTGGATTGCACAATGCGTCAGAATAGACCTACATGATGCAGAAATAGACTCAACAGACGTTGAAGACAGGCACGCATACAGGAGACAAATGCTCAGTTGGAAGGTCCCAGAGAATGAAATCCCAAAGAGAGCAGGGGTAAAATGGACGGAGGAGTGGAAGAGGGGACAGGATGAGGGAGGTGTGGAGGATTAGAAGGAACAAGACATTAGTCGGAGTGCTTTGCGTGATCCAACAGGGTCTACATGCAAATAATAATAATATATATGAAAAGTTTATTTTCAAAACGTCCTTTGTCCACTAATGATGAAATCAAGATTTTTATTTATACCTATTCTTTATACATAACCTATAGAAAATATAAGATATTTTTAACCAAAATGTCTTATACATAATAAATATTTGAGTTTAAATATGTGGTTTGGAATAAAAATGTCTTTTGTCCAACCAACATGGCTATTAACTAGAATTCTACTTCATAGAATTAACTACTGAAGGATTGAGTTTTTGTTTTAAAAATGGCCTTCAGTACTTTATTTCATGAATGGTGTTTGTTCACTTTAGTTTCAAACTGTCTTTTGTCCACTGGGATATAAACATTACAACCTTTGGAAAAATAGTAAAAATAATATTAATTCTGTTTGTATCTCTTTGTTGCATATGTATTTTAAAGAGTGGTAACCTGCTTCTAGGCAGGAAATTGTTTATTTGTGATTCCTAGGATAGGTTATGTTGAAGTGTTTAGAAGTTACACTTTTAAGGCATCTGAATTTTGTATGTTTTAATCGTGATTCTGTGTCATATATTAAGTATTTTTATATTTTCGTAGTATCGTGTATTGCTTTTTACATTTTAGTAATTTTAGCACTGAAGAGGCTTTTTTCAATTTATTATGACTTTTTATTATTATTGTTATTTTCCCTAATAAATGTAAATATAATATTGATTTTCATAAACAATGGTCTAAATTTTAACAATAATTAAATATGTTGATTTATTAAATTAAATAATAATAAAATATGCTGACTCATTTCTCTTAAATAAAATTATTTTTTTAAAATTTTAATTTATATTTTTTATTTTATTAGTGTTTCAATAATATTTGTTTAAATAAATGAGATATTACTATGGTTTTTGCTGTACAGTGCCAAATGTACATTTTTTAAACAAACTGTTATTTGTCCATTATTTTTATTTTCAAACGTCTCTTGTCCACTCTTCAGATTCAAAGTGTCCGTTGTCCATAGAGATTTATTCATTTATTAATAAAATAAAAGTGTAAAAGCCTTTTCATTTGGTATAAAATTACCTAGAGACATAAAGTACAATTTATACACAAATTTAACATTATATATTCAAAAAATTTTCTACCTGAAAATGTTTTTTGTGATATCCTGGAAATTTCCAACAATGCATATAGGACTTTTTGAAACTAGAGTTCTCATATATATATTGCACCTAAGAGTTCACTAAAATACATCTAAAAGTTTTTCGATGAAAATGTATTGGTTTTTATTTATTTAATCTATTTACTATATATGTAATGTATAGTTATTTTATATCATGTAGGCATGTTGAAAAAGTTAATAAATATATTTAATGTGTAGGTAAGAACTTCAAACTTCTCAAGATCAATACTTAATAATGTTATACCTTTTCTTGCTTCCTCCTCCCTTTGTTTTGTTATGAGAAGGTATCTTGGTGATTCCGGACAAAATGGCAAAAGAATTAGTTGTAATATAATCGGGCATATCGCTAAACCTAAACAAAATCAAATCTATTACTAATGCAGAAAATGAATTAATGTGTGTGTGTGTGTGTGTGTGTGTGTGTGTGTGTGTGTGTGTGTGTGTGTGTGTGTGTGTGTGTGTGTGTGTGTGTGTGTGTGTGTGTGAGAGAGAGAGAGAGAATGTTATTCTCTCACACAATGTTTGTTGTTGGAGAATAAAGAAAAGAAAAGAAATGAAAAAAATGAAACAATAATAGTGAATAGCAATTAGACACAACTACATACAAAGTTTATTTATGTTATGTGAGAGTTGTAGTTGTTTGTTAACATACTGTGAACAGTTGCATGAAAGGCAGTGTTAAATCAAGATTCATGATACATTTATCAGTGTTTATCAATACTCATTATAAATAATATTCAATGTGTTGTTCTTGCTTATGTCTAACTCATCAATTTTCTGATATGCCAATACAACTGTGTGATTTCCCTGATCTTCTCAATTCTTCATCCAGCTTTAACCATATTAGAAGATGATTTACAGTCATCCTTGACCCAGTCAAGTGTAACAAGGATGTTAAGTGACCCATCTGAGGAATGGAACTTAAATCTGCATAGATGTGGCATATTCATGTCTGATGTTGAGGCAGAACAATACCACAGCCTGTCTTCTGGACCTATTTATTGTTTAAACAATATTATAATATAAAATAACATGACTTTTTATCATAATATTTAATATATGCTCACCTAAAAGAATTGGCCAGCCATTATCAGTGCCTAAGATTTGTTCAATGCCAAGAAGTTGTGAAAAGAAAAGGCCAAGGGCAACTGCTAATTGGCTAACCACCCCTAAACCTCCTCTTTGTTTTAAAGGGGATATTTCTGAAATATACATTGGCACTAAAGACGTATGTACTCCTAAAACAAATAATTGTGTATATGTTAAGTCATGATCATGAAAATCATGATTTTATATCATTATGAAAATTGACTTAACTTCCTTTTACAATCCTTTTCAAAACAAGTGTGATAAATATTATTGATAATAATCAACATTAAAAATATATATATATATATATATATATATATATATATATATATATATATATATTACATAGAATGAAACATAAGCAGATATAATAGTACAACAACCAAAACTTATTTGTATTCAATATTCAACTTACCACAAGCAATTCCAATTACAAAACGACCAACAAAAAGTATTTCATAAGATTGGAAATATTTTGAAAAACCTACAAAACATACACCAACTATTCCAATAATGTTGTTGAGTAAAATTCCTCCTTTTCTGAAAACATAATTAACATAATTAATTACTAAAAACACTATTAGTTAATTGGATTTGTTGTATCTATGTCAGAATTGAAATATTGGAACAAATATGTTAACAAAATTATTAATTAATTAAGGTAAATAGGCAGAACACATCATTATTTAGCATAAAGTGACAAAATATCACCAAAATGTTGTTTCATACATATATTGCAGGGTTTGCTGTTAATAGCTCTGAAATTATCTGAGTTCTGTTATATTTCCGTAACTCAGTCAGTAGAATAGCAGTTTGCTATAAATTAGATGTGTACGCAATTTGTATCTAGTTTGATATATATTATCACACTATTCTACTATTGACTTTTCCTGTATATTACATCAATCACTAGTTTTCATTAAACTAAACGGTATAAAATATAGACAATGAAAAATATGTTATTACCTTCCAAATCTGTTAGCTACTGTGCCTCCACCAAAACCTCCGAACATACCTCCTATTGCAAATATTGAAACTGCCACCGAAAAAAGCAGTTCAGCAAATTCGTTTTCCATTTCAGTGGCATATCTGCTTCTGTAAACATCTTTGATAAATGTTTCAATATTCTGTAAAAAGATAATATTGCAAAGGCTTACGTGAATTAATTATGTTAAGTTTATGCTAATATTGCCAACTAATGTTACTTTGTATATGTGCATACCACATATACAATTTTATTGAAAATTGCATGGCAGTCTCTTGAAAGTTGATCATATTATTAAAATTAAATTTTATCAAAATCTCATATTGAAAAAACAATGATATTGGTTTAATTAATTAAAAAAAATATTCTTAAAAGTTATAATAAGATTATTGAACATTTATTTCATAAAAAATATCCGTATTATTGCATTATAGTTGTTAGAGTAAAATAGTGAAATTATTATTTTTATTTAATTTGTTAAATCACCTACTTCCTTCCTTAATCATTTTAACCATAATAAAATAAAATAATACTATCAGACACAATAAGAAAAAGGCGAATTGATTTTTATGGGCATATCCTCCGAACGGACAAAAATAGACTAACCAAAAAAATATTTGACTTTTTCGCAATAGAAGAGCCAAACCATTTTGGTTTAGAGAAACAGAGAAAGACATAACAGAACTACAAATCACTGACACTAGGCTCATGGACAGAACAGCCAAAACAATAACCAAGAAGCAACGGTTCCAAGGCAAAGTCAAATTCAAGCGAATCTCTTACGAAGAAAGAAAAGCAAGATAACAACGAATGAAGCAATACTGGGCTACAAAGGAAGGCACAGAACATTAAAAAGTGATTGATTTCGTGTACCCCAAAGTTGGGTGAAACAAATAAAGAGAGAAAATAAAATAATAATTTTATTGATCTTTTCACTTGCTTTGAGGACAAAGTAAAATAATAATATATATATATATATATATATATATATATATATATATATATATATATATATATATATATATATATATATATATTTTCACAGGGGTGCAGACTAGCACCTATTGAGAGGATTCAGACGTCCTCTCAGCACCCGAGTTTAACACACACACTTACAACACTACACTTACGACTTTAACAGTTTACACTCACACTTACATTTAGTTAGGCGATAATAGCCTCACTATACTTTTCGCCTTAAAATAAAACAAAAATATACATATGTTTTATATATATATATATATATATATATATATATATATATATATATATATATATATATATATATTATATATTATGCAAAAAACGTCATTTAAAACCATGTTACACTTTAAAAAAATGCCTTTTAGTTTTGTGCAAAATTTTGGTTGCTTACCATTTCTGGTGCATTAATGACCCCTGAATTATATCCAAACTGGAACATACCTAATGTAGCTGAAAATATTGTAAATACTAGGAAGTATGTTATTTTCTGAAACAAATAAAGTACTGTAATATATTTAAGTAGAATTAAACTACCATAAAAATATAAGTAGAAATCTAAAACAAATATCATAACACATTTTTTTAAAAAAATGTACAAAAAATAAAATAAATATAATTCAAACTAAGATATAAACATTTTTACAAGGATTTATTAATCACTGATTCAGAAAACTTGATAGAATGTTATCAAATTTTCCAACCTCATAAGACACTTTCAGGTTGTTATAGGTGTAACCTAAGATTTTTTAATTTTTGTTTTTTTGTGTAAAAATAATTATCAATTATCAAAAGTTATTGTTAAAAAAATTGATTTTAATGTAACTCTCCCCTCTCTCTCTCTCTCTCTCTCTCTCTCTCTCCTCCCTATATCTTTCCCCCTCCTTCTCTCCCCTCTCTCCTTCTCTCTCTCTCTCTCTCTCTCTCTCTCTCTCTCTCTCTCTCTCTTTCTCTTTTGATATTTTTACATGTGTTTTTGTAAGTGATGTAAATAAATGTTGCACACTTTTACATAGGATTTAAAAAAAAAAACAATAAATAAACAACATAAATTTTACTCTCTGATCTCCATATGCCGGGGTGGCATATTTTTAAGAGTTAATAAGACTAAGCAATTTTAAAAAAGAAGAAATTATTATATTACAGAATATTTGTTCAATGAGAGTGAATCAGAGATATTACTTAAATTTCTGTAGAGTTAAAACCCATTGCTAGCTGCTACAAACAATATAAGGTATGAAAAGTCATATGTAATGTGCTGGACTGATGTTTGAGCCATCCTTGCTATGAATTATAGAAGGATAATTGAGTGGGACTTGTGTGTGAAGTGGTACGGATTCTACATTCATATACATCATATGCTTGACTTGATGGGCTAGATACACTATCTTGAACTAAAATGTTTATAAATTATAGATATATGTATTATCATTAGATTATATAAAAAGTAATAAATAAGAAGTACAAAAATGTAAATTTGGAAAACAAGAAAAAATATAATAAAGTCGACCTTGGTTTAACGTCTTCGGTTAGAATGCTAACTCGGTTATAGCGCTATTTTCATAATGTCCCCAATATTCTATATTAAGTGTATGTGATACAGGTATATGTGTATTTTAGGCTCGGTTACAACGCTTTGTGAACTCGGATACAACGCTCTCACTCTCACGCTGCTGTTACAGTCCAGCCACTTAGTAAACGGCATGCGAGAGAATTTCTCGTGCACATAGGAGAATTTCCCTTCAGCTCCTTCCAACAGTTCAGTGACAAAGAGACTGCCAATCTGAGTCTAGAAACTGTTACTATTCAGCGATAGTGAAGGAAAAGAGAGGAGCTATACTGACAGAGTGGCAACATGACTTCTCACTCTTACATTTTTTCTCTCTGTCCCACTCTTTTCTAAGCTGTCCCCACTGTCTGCTCTTAGCACATTTCTAAGCTGCTGACCTACAGTCACTCTCACTTGAAATAAAATTTGTGTTCTATTTTTAAAATAAAGGTTGAGAATAGAAAAGGACCCTTTCTTAGAATTTTGTTGCAGGATAAACAAAGGAAATGTAAATTGTATTGTTTCAGCAAAAGCATTCTCTCTCACACACACATTCACTCTGTAAGCCTTAGTGGGGGGGGGAGAACTTCAATATCAGGAACCCTCACAACAGTGTATACACTGTGTTGCATGTATACATACTAGACTGTACAGTATTTATTTTCTATTAATTTTAACTAAAATATATTTCAAAACTATGTAATATGTGTAATATATTCTAATGAAATATCCATTAATTATGTACACAGTACAAAGTATGCTTTTCTTTCACTACATACAGTATTGCTGCTGTTTACAAACTTGTTCTGTTTAAAAATCTTCCGTTTCAACTCTGTTAAAAAACTATCTTAATTACAGCACTCATATACATTTCGTCCCTTCAACTGCATTATATCTGAGGTCGACTGTATTATGTTTTATGTATTTTTGTTTATCATATATATATATATATAAATTTTATACTAGGAGTTTCTAATAGAGCTAGTCAATTTAGATAAAGAAATACTATACAATAATTTATTTAGTATTTCTATACAGTACAAATACTATAAATAAAATACTATTCAATACAAATACTATACAATACTAAACAAATATTATACAATAATTTGCATGAATGAAATACTATACAAAAAGTCCACATTGCATTTTCCTTAAAAAAAATTATGAGTAATCTAAGTTTGGAATGTACTTGAAAATTAATTGCTACGATGCTTTCAGTTAACATACGTAAGCAATTTGGAAATAATCTAATCTTAGCTTAATGGATAAATTTCATAAGGAGATTATCTTAATTTGTGAAATATGAAAAATGAAATTTTAATGACTAGTTAATTTACAGATTGAGATAATTGTACAAGAAGATTAAATATTCAGAGTACTCTCTTTGTAAGACGATAAATGATTTTATATCTTTTTCTTGTAGAGGTGTTTTACTGATTTTTGCAATTTATTTGTTTATCAGATACTGAGAGTAAAGCAACACAAGCATACATAAGGTTTCTTAAGTACATCCAATTAAGGAATAGCTTTACCTCTGCTATTATTAGAGGATATTAAAATTATTTTCTTTTCATTATTGTAATTTGTCTATTAACAAAAAAAAAAAAAAAAAAAAACAAATATTCAAGTTTAAAAAAATACTTGTTTGAAAACAGTATTGACAAACATTTTGTTATTTTATTTATTGAGTAACTACAAGTGAATTAAAATACAATTAATTGAAAAAGTAGTTGGCATAATATATATACTAAATTAAGCCAATAAGTTACAGAACAAACATTGTGCCTAGTACCGTAGTTGTAAAGCTGATCATGGTGGAATAATTTGTCCTTCAGGCAGCAAAGAAGTGACTTTTTTTCTGAAACAGAATCTAAAGTGTTAATTTTTGCATACAGTAATACGATTTAATACTAGTCCAACTTAATATTAACCCTTTACAGTGGCAGCCTGTGTGTATGCACAGTGGAACTGTAGCAACTCCTCCCCAATTTCTACTTGATATTATCTACAAAATTTATGTAATGAGTCATATTTTCTTTCTTTATACTTGTGCAATATATAATCCTTAAGATTAATGGCAGTAGCAAACACCCAGTTTATAAAATAGTCACACAAATATTTGTATGGAACTGTGGGCTTCGCTATAGTTGCAAGGTGTTTGATTGTTGTGCACATGTGTTTATAGGAAACTGCACACAAGCCTGCAAGGGGAGAGAGAGCACTGTCGATCTCACAGTGTCAATCCTGGTGTGTTGGTGAAAGGTAATTTTCCCTCCTTGTGTGTTATGTTTAAAATTGTGTACCTTATCTTAAATGTGATAAAGTGTAGAATTAGATAATTATCTTAATTCCAGGCTGGTCTTTTGATTCATATATTCTTATGATATATATATATATATGAGCCGCCTCGGTGGCCTAGTGGATAGCATACTAGGCTTTCACACCGAGGACCCGGGTTCAATTCCCGGCGAGGGCTTGGCATTTTCATACGCTATAAATTATCCCATCGTCTGCATTAGCCCAAGTGTGCACAATAGTCAGACGTTAAAAAAAAAAAAAAAAAAAAAAAAAATATATATCATAAGAATATATGAATCAAAATAAATAAATAAATAAATAAATAATATATATATATATATATATATATATATATTTCTGAAAAGAATAAAAACTTTTTTAAGAAACACTATGAATTCAGAAAGACTAAATGCACTTGCAATGCTTTCAACAGAGAAAAGTTTCCTCAGCTGTCATTTAGATTTAGAAATCAAGGAGAAAAATATCGGTATTTTAGTGCAAATTAAAACAAGAAGAATGGATTTCATATCTAAATGAATAGATTATGCTTGAACTGTAACAATTTAGATTAAATTAAGTAAAAAAATGTACAGTTTTATTATATTAGGATTTCATCAAATTTCTGAATACATTTTCTTTTCATATTTGTTTTGTTTTACATAATTTCTAAATAAATTTAAACTTTTTCTAAAGCAACAAGAGGTGCAAAAGGTAATATTAGAGTAGTTTAGCTACAAGCCACCACTGACCCTTCATAATCATTGTTATATCTTAAAAAAAGGAGGTTATTTTTTCACTTAACATTATCAAACTTATTTCTGAAAGTTTAATGTATAGGTTTACTAAAATGATTCATTAAAATTAATAAAATTTATTAATAAAATTAAAGTTACTTAAATAATCAAAAAGCATTTTCTCAAGCAATGGAAGAATTTAAATTAATAATTCTATGTTATTAGCCAATCAGAAATAATCGGAAAAGACTATATATAACATAATTAAATAAACTAATATTTTAATGTAGATTTGCCCTTTGATTTGGCATTCTCTATGAACTTTGCATTTTCCAGATATGTGTATTGAGAGCAGGCCTAATTAAAATGAATGGTTAGCAGTATTTGTTGGATAGAAAAACACACAAAAGAGAAATTTTGCAAATTTATTTTTCAGGAAAGAAAGTGCATACTACAGTTTTGTAATTACATCTATGAAACGTGATAATTTTTAATAAACAAATTAATTTGTAATTATGGAATCAATAGATGTGTTATTTGCTATTTTCATCTAATATAAAAATAACTATTACCGGTTTTTGATAAAAACGTTTCAAATGGTTTAGGTAAGTTTCAGTCCCTAAATATTTTGACTATTAATTTTCATAATAATTACTTGATTCAAAGTGGTTATTTTAGCTGTGGTATTTATTATAAAATAATAATAATAATAGTAATTATTATTATTATTAATATACAAATATTAAAAAAAAATTGTAGTACCATTAAGTTTAACTATAAGAAAATAATCAAAATATTGGGGTGTGTAGAATATAACCAGATACGAAGCATTATTTTGAGTAAACAGGAATGCTTAATCAAGCTAAACAAAACACTTTAATTCTAAATGAAGGTGTTTAATCTCTGCTGGATAATACTTGCAAGCAATTAATAAAATGATTGTTGTATTTTGTTATTGGCAATAAATTATTCTAATATTATAACTATTTTTGATGCATCATTGCAATTCACAGGAAAACACACTTTAAAGACAAAAGTGGACTTAATTAGTTTATTGTAGTATTGTTTATTATTTGTTTTCAATGAAATATTGTAATGTAGTAATACAGAGAGTAAAGTCACTTAGAAAATTGTAATCATAAATAATGCTTGACAATTGTAATGGAAATGTTAAATTTAGTTAGTCAATTAATATAATAGAAGGCTATATTTGAATAGGCCAATTCATCTTATAGTTCATGATTGTGTGCATTTGTAAAAAAATTTAAAACTATCATACTGAATGTCTTTCATCAGCCAAGTTCCATGTTATGGGAAATGAGTAAATGCAACAAATTAATTCCATCTTTCACAAAAAAGTATATGACTGATAATTATTAATACTCACAAATCCTAAATCTAGAAATATATGAGTAGAAATAGTTTGAAATTTTACTGGTTTGTAATTTGTAAGTACACCAAAAAACTTATAAGTTGCTATCTAATAAAAAAATTTGGTCAGAGTAATTTCTCAATCATCAGATTCTGCTTAAGTATTGGGCGTGTATGAAGACTCTAAAGTCAATATTTCAAATTTGAAATGAATAAAACTAACAGTTAATATCTAAATAAAAAAGTGAATGCTGTGATCTTTGATTTTCCTCTTTAACTGACAATAGATTTTATTTAAAATAAAAACACTAATTGATCTAAATTGGGGTAAAACTGATAAACAGATTTTGAAAACTTAGGCCAATGTTTTTTTGTTTTTTATGTCCTTTGGTTATCTGAAGCAGATTTTATTTTTAGTTTATAAGGACTAAAAAAATAATACAACTTTAGAATGTTTAACAATCATTGAGGTTTTCTTTGAAGTAGAAACTAATACAAAAAATTATGATTCATAATATTCAATATATTATTTTATAATATTTGTAAAAGGATAGTAAACCTTAGTCATTAAAGATAGAATCATGAAATATAGGTCCAACTGACAAAAAAATATCTGCTATTTAAAAAGTTTGTAGATTGTAAAAAAAATATAAAGTATATGAGATGTTAATGCTTTCATTTAATCTATAAATTATATAATATAATTTGGAGTGACATTTAAATATAAATGACATTCTTTAATAATGACAAAATTACATTTATGTCATTATTACTGTTCATTTAAACATTTGCTACCATTTTTGTAAATAAATTGACACATAAGGGATGACAGATGTTTAAATAAATAATAATAATAACATAAATATTCCATCACTAAGTAACAATTAAAAAAAAATGTTAATGATAAGAGAGTAACTTACTAATGAATAAATTTTTATTAGTGAATACTGTAAAACAACACCACTGCACTACATGAATAGGTTATGTATGTAAGTACACACTTGACTGAAACACCAATAAAATATAACTGACAACTATTGTTAGTTATGTAGACCACACTGATAAACAAAAACACTTAAAGGATCATGTGATATATGAAGTGTGCTGTAGAATGAGAGGGGTTAACCCTGGAATGGACACAGTAATAACAAATTAAGTAAACAGTGGAAAAACCTACACAACTCTCTCTTAAAAAATAATGGTTCAAATGCTGTTATCATAATTCTTTTAAATAATCCAAATTTCAGCACAAACCATTGTGTTGAAAGGAACGGGAGTGAATAATATAAAGTGAATCACCATGTTTCAAAATTTATGCAAACTGCAACATTAAATGTTCAGTCTAAAAATACATGCTTACAATATTCTTTAGGAATAGTAATATATTTATGTACGTAATTTGTGAGTTTATGTGCTTGTGGATCTAACATTTATAAAATTCATGAAATAATTCAAAATATGTGAAATACAACAAAAATAATGTGGAATATACCTTAAGCTTTCTACTTGTATGTAAATGTGATCCTCCTTGTTCTGGAGGAGAATTTTCTGATAGGATTTTCCTCTGTAACTTTTGATATTAAGTGCTGTAGTGGATGACGGAGGGCATTCTGAACCAATAAAATTTTGAATGATAATGAACAAAAGGTTCAAATGTTTTTTGTGTTAACTGTTCTGATATATCTACTTCAAATAAAAACATACAAAATAATTGTTTAAATCTATAAACATTTTATAGCTAAAAACATTTTTTAAGTGAACATTTTATATTAATAATCTTGAAATAAGATATTTAAAAATTGAAAAAGGTATGACTTTTACTGTAAGTGTATACAATTTAAAGATAATTATTTTAAGCTTTTGTTAATTGCCAGTATTAAACCAGGTTTTATCTAATCTATACTGATACTTTACTTTAACTTACCTACTCTGTGGTGTGCGTTTATTTCTTATTCCATTAATGTAAATTATGAACACTCTTATCGATCTTGATAGGAAATCTTAACCAGGAACTAGCATCTATAGTTAATTATAGTTAATTGATTAACAATCCTATTAATTAAATATACATTTTAGATTACTTCTTGATAAATTATTGGATCTTTAGGAAGTAAATAGTTTTCATAAGATTTCCAATCAGCCATATTAAATGACATTACTATTTTTTAAAAATTTCTTAGAAAAGTATAGTGTATTGTAAAAATTGTTTGTAAGTAGATAGGGGTTGTATCTAAATGGAATGCTACCAAGTTCATTTTTGATCAATACCAAGTTCATTTTAGTATACAAATATTACTATAAATCTGATTCACAATATTTGATTTTATTTTGGTAGAAAATTATCTGGAAGTCAGTATCAAATTATTTGCTGTATTTACTAACTGTTGCATATCTTTTCATTATATGAAGCTACTGTTACAAAGCTGGCAAGTATAGTGCATCGTAAGTCAATTGTTATTACAAAATGACCTATTGAAGCTATGGTAAAACATAGACCTGAGATCTTGAAATGTTTACTAATCTTGAAATTAAATGCATCAGATTTTGATCTGAATTACATTTGGAAGAGTTTGTTTAAAAATTATATGGCAGGCTGTATCAATTGGAAATAATTCAACTTCAAGACTCCATAGTTCCTCTCCATAGTTTCCTGATCATTATTTATTCTAATCCACTGAACTATCTGTATGTACTCTATAGAGTCCATCAACGAACAAATTTGTTGTTCTTTCCACCTCTGGTTGATTCTGTTTAGCCAGTTACTCTCAGTTGCTTTGTTAAACACTGTTGGTAAAGATATATTGTATTGAGGTAATTACATTTTTAAGGAGGAATTGGATTTGTAACAGGTATTCAACGAATACTTTTCTGACCACCTCAGACAAGGCACAGCAATCAAGGACAACCTGGGTGAATAAAAACTGTGTACCCATAATTAGTATCTCATCTTATACAGCCATTATTACAGTAAAGGAGAGTATTTGAATATTCTGATTCCATTTTTGTCTTCATAAAATATTCAGCAATTTTATACTTAATTTTATTCCCATAACATTTATTCACGATATTGTTATGGCAATCCTTACTAATCACCTCTCCAAGTCAAGAGTTTAGGCTTCTGATGAGTGGCACATGTCCTCTGAAATCTCTCTTTAAAACTGAACTATCCATGTAACATATGTTGTGGACATCTTGATTTTAAGTAGTACCATCATCTAAAAGTAGATCTTGTCAACAAATTAAGTTTTAAAAGGACATCATATTTGCAGTATTCTCACTTCAAACTAAATACTAGGAAAAAATGTTTGAATATTTTCCATAGAAGCACAACAGCATAACTGCTTAGTTTTCTTCTCATTCCCGCGCTTATCATTCCTCAGACTTTCTACATAAATGAAGAACAACCTTTCTTGTTGGATCCCTTACAATGTTAAAATAACTTCCACATTTTTTACTGAGTCATTGTAGGGCTTGATAAGGCGGCATAAAATATAATTAATTCAGAACATTGTACAATGAAGGCATAATATGAACCTCTGGATAAATCATGTTTTATAATTACAAAAAAAAAAAAAAAAAATTTAATAGCAGAACTATTATTTTGTAAAATAATAGGTAAATAAAGAATTTATTCTTCTCATATTAACTGATGTGATAGTTGTAAAATTGGTTTATTTTGGATTAATACAAATTCTAAAAATTGGATTGTGTAATAATATATATACATAATACATACATACACACACACACACACACACACACACACACACACACACACACACACACACACACACACACACACACACACACACACACACACACACACACACACACACACACACACACACACACACACACACACACACACATACATACATACATACATATATATATATATATATATATATATATATATATATATATATATATATATATATATATATATATATATATATATATATATATATATATAATCAAAAATATAAGAAAAGATTTATAGAACAAAAGGATTGACAAAATCACAACATAAATACGTAATAAAGAGATAGAATAATTTTATTGCATTTTTGGAAATATATTTTACAATCGTGACTGATTGCAGCCAAGATAATCTATAATAAATCATTGCTCGATTATTTTTTCCTAAAGGTCATTTATAATTATTTTTATAAATTAAAAAACAAAAAGGATACAAAAAATTAAAAAGTTCATGTTTCCATAAACGTGATCATACTGTATGTTGTAGTCTACAGTATAGTCACCTTTAATATCATATAGTAACAAGAAGACAAATGTATCGACTGTAAAAATGGTTTAAATCCCCTAATAAAATGCAGGTATTGTTTTTAAATCTAGTGTTACTTTTTGATTTAATATTAAAATATTTGAACATTATTTTTTTGAACAAAAATTTCTGTACACCTGTAGAGAAGGAACACGTCCCAACGACTGTCTACTTGGCGGACTAGGTAAGTGTATTATCATAGTTTTTCCCACTAAATTACTTGTGTACATTCAATACAGTTAAAACATTTTAAACTTAAATCACAACAAATCAATCATTTATGAATGTACTTTTTTTAAATAAATATATTGAATAACAATATTTACATTTAGAATAACATTTCCAACGGTCATATTCTGCATTCTTCGTCAACTGACAATAAGGTTCTTCATTCTGTCATTAATAACATATTTATTTAAGTATCTATATAAAATATGTAAATGAGTTATCGAACTAGTTCTGTCAGATCGACAAGTTTCATTGCATAATTACTATTTAATATAATTTGTTAAAACTAGGCATTATATGGAACGATCATTTCATTACAGGTTAATGTTCATAGGAAAAGGTTTTAGTGTTCAGAAGTGTCAAAATAGTTTACAAGATTTTTCAGGTGGGTATAAAAATAATAGAAGGCTATTAAAAACATTATTCCTTAAGGTTCACATTTTTACATCGTTATGAAATTTAAATAAAGACATTACATTAAACATAATATTATTTATCACAGAGTTTAATTTCATTATTGTTCAAATAATATAATATCTCTATTAAGTACTAAAGAATAATATTTATTTTTATATACTTTATATATATTTATATATAGTAGAGTATTCACATAATAAAAAATAGTAAACAAATGAAGTACCATTTTACATAATACAATAAAAGATTGCATTAAAAATACAAATTTACAAAACACATTTTATTAAATTAAAGAGATTTTTGTGAGTGATTTAAACAGGAACATTTTTTTAGTACTAAATATTAAATAATTTCTTACTCATGGTTGCATTATCTGATTAGGTTTTATGCATTAAAAAAAATTGATATGTAGCCATTTAAAAATATTTCTGCAAATAATTAAATTATAAAATTTAAATATATAATGAAATACTGCAATAATTTAAATTAAGTTAAAGTACAGACATTTGAAATGTAAAATATTATACACCCTTTGTGTAATCACTGATTAAAATATTACTGTATTACCATATGTGCAAAATATGAGACAATTTAAAACATTGATTAGGTATGATAATTGCAAGAGAATGTAACATAATGTTAAAAATATTATTTAAAATTTGTTTTCAATGGTTTGTCTAGGTCGAGTAGTTATGGGCTATTTTTAAATACCAAATTATATATATTTACTGATTGTTTTTACCTAAAATTTACCAAAATGATATGAAATAGTAGGTTACTTCAAAATGTATTATAGAACAAATGAAGTATAGATTCAATAAATTTTAAAAACAAATATTTCATTATGAACAATCACAATAATATATTAATGCATTAATATACATTCTTGAATAAACAGATTGCTTCATAGTAATTTATTTATTTCATAAATAGTAATTTATTGGCATAAAACCTAGGCCTATTGCATTTTCTAAATGTATTTGTTGAAATGTAACCATTACAAATTATTACCTTATTACTGTATTTTACAATGGTATTAGTTTTTTCTTTTAAATAATAAGTAATAGAAAAATTTTTACAAATATTTGTTAATGTGGCAATTAATTTTAAATGGTTTTATTTTTAAGTTCAATGGTTTTATACTTAAACTAAAATTAAGCATTCTTTATATTTTTACCACGCTGTAACCCGCAGATATAAAAATTGAATTGAATCTCTGCAGTTATATTTTTTCTTTTTAAAATTTTTTTGTAAAATATTGTATGGTGTTACAAATTATTTGTTACAATATTAATAACCAAACTGTATTATTATGAAGCAAAATAGTATTACAGTTAATAAAGTTATCTGATAAATATATTGAACATTATTAAAATTAAAGAGGCCTATAAAAAACAAAGGCGATCCTAAAAGGAAATAGGTAACCCGTGTAAAAGAGAATGTAAAATAACCACAAATACAAGATGAAAGTCTTACGATGAATGAACATTAGTTACACATTCAAAACTCAACATGATAACGTATAACCTGTATGTTAACAATAATTTTTTTGTAATCACAACACAGTTATTGCCATTTTAAGAATGATGAGACTAATAAGAATGAAATTCTTTTCTACTTATTGAAGGACCACCTATTAGGTAGTAAGAAGAAAATATACTGAAATAAAATAATGGCTTGTACACTGTTTTATTATTCCAAATATGGTAAAATGTGAATTTTTATTGCAATCAAAATTTAGAATTCTTATAAAAGTAATGTCAGTTTATATTCTACAAAACACTTTCATGTAAAAATAAGGAGCAAAGACATTTATATTTTACTGGAGCTGCCTTTGATTGGTAGTAATAATTTTATAAAATTAATATCATATAAAAGTTAATAGGCAGGTACAGAACTTTTACAAACTTGTGCATAAGTCAATAAAGTATTATGATGTGGCAAATTACTGTCCTTTATAGCTTTGAAATGCACTTTTACCCTTCATATCTTTGTTACTTATAATGCATTTCGTGCAGACCTTATATTTAGAAATGCCACTGTACAAGTTCACATATCATTGTACAAGAACTGATAGTACTTAATCAGTTCTTAGTTGCAGTTGCTACACTGAGGGTCTTTAGAGCTTTCTGCAAGATTTTTATTAAGCTGTGCTCAGACTAATACATGTGTAAAGTTAATTACACATAAAAACAGTTAAACATTAAACACATTTATTATACTTTAAATCTATCGTCATTAATCTTATGAATGTTTTGCTACGCTACTGATACATTAATATTTAGTTAAATACTTGCTTAGTTACTATAACTTAAACCTTATGGCATATTAAGAATAATATTTTATCCTCACACAGAAAGAAATGTGTAATTTAAGCATAGCATTGCAGTTGCAAACAGAAGTTTTACCTAGAGCTTCTCTCAGTTGTCGCAATGTCACTATGGCCTCTATGTCACCAAAGCAAATGGAGACTTAACAAAACAACATACTTTCTGTGTTCCTTTAGCTGTTATATTTTTTTGTATGCTTATTCAATTGAAACCAGTGTAAAATACATAATTATTCTAATTATCTCTGAGGCAAATGTGAATTTTAAAAATGGAGTAAATTTGACATTTTTACTATTTAGACAGTGAAGCTATGCGGAAGTAATATAACTAGAACTGTACAATTATTTTAATTTCATGAAGACAGTCTTGAAGGATATTGTTTTTAGTTTTTTTTAACAGTTTGTGAATTTAGCTCCTGTATAGCGAGCACAGCTGAAATGTGGTCTATTGAAAATGTATTAATTAAGAAAAGCAGCAAATATTAGTCATCGTAATATCGCTATGAGTAATGAATATTACAAATTCAATAATGTGGTTGTTACTTTATAATGTACTTGATGCACAAGTATAAATTCTTGTAAAATATACAAAAATTTTATAAACACTGTAAAAAGAGCTAAAATTAAAATAATAAAGCAAAGAAGCCAGTTAACTGAGGCCCAACTCATAAACCTGTACTACTTTAAACTGAGCATTATTTGGTTATCTGAACTAATTTTAATAACATGTTAACAATACAGAAGTTTAAATGATGATAGAAAATTGTTATTACAAAAAGGTTAACATGAACAGAGTTAACCCTGAAGTCAATTAATAGAGTTGAGGTATCACCATACAATAATGTTACAAAACAACAAATTGTCTAATTGAAAATTCATAAATTCCTGCCAAAATTATATTAACAAAATATGTGGTTCATAAAATGTTTTTCTTTTCACTCTTAAATAATTTTTTTTAAATTTTGAAACGTTAATAAAATTGTGATTTTGTATTAACTTAATGCATTAGTTACCAACTAACTTTTAGTACTTATCAATAGATTTAACTTTATTATTTAACAATTTCTAAACCTTCTGTTTCATTATAATAATAGCTCATCAATACATATTTATTTACTTACATTATGAAAGGTTTAAGACTATAAGAATTAACTTACAAGAGAAATATTACAAGAAACATATGATCACATATTTCTTATTACCTAATCACAAATTTGGTTTCCTGAAATAATAACAAGAAAAAAAATTGTTATTTTAAGTAACTTATAAATCAAGTTTAAGTCATTAATGCATAAAACATATTTTAATAATGTACATTGTAAAATGTTCATTTGTGAAAATTAAAAATGAGTAATTCAGCTGTAAATTATATACCAAGTTAGATGTAATTTAGAATTTAAGTGCATGTATTCATTTACTTCTAATACTATAACTGTAGAAATAAATTTAATACACGATCAACGAAACTGTTTTGAACTATTTGGCATTTTGTTTTGTGGTGGTATAGTTTTAGAAAAACATATATTTAATAAAATGTACAAACAAATGTTATCATAAATATGTAACATAATAAATAACAGTTTTTTTATCCTTTCATACATTGTATTCAGTTATTTACTATACAGTGCAAGTTATAATTAATTATTGAAAAATAACATTTCTTTTTTATTTTTCAGAAATGTTGTTGTTAGTTTTCATGTAGTATTAGATCTACGAGTTTTAATAATATGTATTAAGTGCATTAATACATATTATTAAAAATATAATGCATTGAGTTTTAATAATATGTATTAAGAATATTAATATTCATTAATATTCTTTGTTACCACTAAAACTGATTAAGTTCACTTTCAAATAAAACTAAATTATTTAACTTAAAAATAAAATAAACTGTGAAAATCTTTAATATCAGATTGTTGTTAATTATTGTTTTAGTTATTTTAGTCTGCTTTTTGGTATTTGCGTGTAAAACTCCTCCATTTGCGTGTAAAAGGGTTCTAAAGTAACAAATTTGAATTCAGAAGAAGGGAGGTTGGTCATATGACACAACATGTTGCAATAGGGCTGAAACAAAAACTAAACATAGAGTCAATTCAGAAATAGCAGCTACTAATAACAGTTAACAGTTGTGTGTCATAAAATTTCGCAACAAATGCTAGGTGATGTAAATAAATTCTACTGCAAGGTGGTAATGGGAAATACCAAAACCGTTAATTGAATATTTATGTAATGATATTCTATTGTGTACTGATAAATTATTATTACATTTATTTATACATTGACTTAATTTAGCTTGAAATTATTGTTTAAACAAATATGTTTCTTTAAAAATTCTTATTTAAACTCAAAATGTTTATCTGAATAATTTAGTTTTAAATTAATATTTTTCTAATGCATTGCAAACATTTGAGCATTTAATTGTGTTGACACAATATGTTATAATATTAATTGCAATTTTTTATTCATTCATATAAAAAAATGTTGTTTTAATGATTGTTAGGATATTGCAATTGCAAATCTTAATTCTGTAATCTAAAAATAAGTTATTTGAAATTTATTAAGAGCTATTTCAATTAATGTTAATCTTAAAAGAATGACAATGTGAATATTATAGTCATTTTATATTATAAGCAAATTTCTATTGGAAACTATGAAATGAGCCATAATCATGGCTTCTAAAAATGTTAGTTTTTTAATTTTTAATGAAAAATGAAAATTATTAGTGTTTATGTCCATAAATTTGAATTTTGTAAATAGTTGTGATTTTTTAAAATAGTGTAAAATAAAAATGATACACATTTTAAAAATTCTGAATATCAGCATTTTCAATTGTTTTTGAACTTGTTAAGTTTCAATTGTTTTAAGTTCTGAAACTTAAAAGAATTTTGATTAGTAATTAATGTGTTCAAGATATGGTGCATTTTTGATTTTTGTGTACTGAAATTTTGTATATGTAATATTAAATGCAATAGATTTTGTAAATTTGCAACAACGAAGCAGCTGTGTGATGGTTTATTTCTTAATTAACTTGCCATAATTACTGTCAAAATTAACTTGCCATAACACCATGAAATACAGTTTCTAATTATAACTTTTCAAAGTAATTATATATTCAAACTATTGAAACCTAATTTTTAAAAGAATATTTTATTTTTGGATCAAACAATATTTTTTAAACGAAATAAGATTTTGTATTTATGCAACCACAAACCAATGACCAAATAGTTTTATAAGAAATAATAAACCTTGGGCAGGTACAAATGTAAAATTGTAAATTTTATAATTATACATTAAGCTTTCATACAAATATAAATACAAAATTATTTTAAATTGATAAAATGTAAACAATATATATAAAAAAGTTAAATAAAAGACTTCATCAAATTAAATGCTTTATGTTTGTCCATTTTACAACAGCTTCTTAAAAGGCTTACTTATGAAAGTTTTGGTAGTTTGGGTGTATGCCCTACAGCTTAAGATTAAATATCTTTAAAGTTTGTATTCAGGGAAGAAACACTTTAGTTATAAAAAGAAAGAAAATTTGATGGATTTTTAACAAACTTTTGGCAGTTTAAAACTTTAATATTATAAATATTAATCAACATTCGTAAATATTATTGTTACTTAAAACCAAAATTCTATACAAAAAAGTATTAATTTTTAAACACACCCTCTAAAAAAAAAAAAAAAAATGACAAGTCATTATGTAGTAATGTAACCTAACATCTAAATTTACAATTGTTTTTGTTTTGAATTATATAATTTCTGTAAAATGTTGTTTTTATGGGCTAGCAATAGTAATGTGTTTCCTAATATTATATGTAAGGCTTGTGCATTGATTTTTTATTTGACTGATTTTGTTTCATGATTGAAAATATGATAATATAGACTATACCACGACTAATTACCTTGGTTAATTGTTATTTTAAGTTATGTCAACTAATAAAGCAAGTCTTAGTTATGTGCTATGTCCAGGGACCTGCCACAATCATCGACTTGAAACTGAATAAGTGAATAATAATTAAGGTTTTCATGTTTTATTAAGAAAAAATTGCTAATCTATACAGTTGTAGATCTACCATATCTTCCATTTTAGAACTGGTAGTGTTTTTAATCTGAGGATTACAAAATTGAAATTATATTTACAAAAGTAATTACATCGTAAGAAAAATGTAATTCTAAAAATTTTAAATATGTATTGTACCTGATTTGAAAGTTAAAAGATTATATATTTAAAAAAAAATTATAAAACAGTATTTTTTTCATAAGTAGCATTAGGAATTTAAATTATTGAATGAGCGGTCAACTCTACCGTTCGGCATTTGTTTGTGCGTTTGTTTGTTAAAAAAATTTCACCAAATACATTAACCAATTGTTTAGAAATTTGTATGAAGATATTTTGTACAAATTGAACAGTGTATGTACAACATGTTTTCCCCATTTACGTCCATGTTATGATGGCGGTCTTTGATTTAATGATAACTGTTCGCAGTTTTGAACAAACGCATTGACTGATTGTTTTGAAATTCAGTACAAAGGTATCTTGTATAAGACCCAAAAGACGTATGAAAGATTTTTACCCTCACTGTAGTTTGAAAATGGCTCTGATTTAACTTTCAGAATGTAGTTGCTGGTTATTTCCTGTGATACTGGCTGAACGGCAAGACCTATTTTAATTTTGATCACTTCTTGGAAAAAGAGTATTAAATGTCCAATAAAGTTGGTCCAGTTAATTTTTTTGTAAATGTTATGGTAACTGGTTAAATTGATGGAAAGATTACAAGTGCTGTCATGGAGTACTCTGTGCATTAATTAAGAATATATAGTGTGAGGTCTGCTGTTTTTTGAAGTACTGCATTTGTTAATAGTTCACTTGTCAATGAACTCTCCACTAATTTCAGATTAAATTCCTAACTTGTTATGAAAATTATTAGGATTATGACCTAGTCTTCCCATCAGTGGTCTATCAACTCACCTCATAAAGGTTACCGTGGTTTCAAAACTCTATAGTTTCATCTTCAGGACATTATACAAAATGTTAAATCCCTCTGTCGAGGTCGTCACAAAGTCAAACAAAACATTGAAATATACATCACAAACACTGAGCACAATTACACCTTTAAAAAATTCATCATGAAATTCTACTTGGCCACGCGACTTGTATGTCGTTACGTATGACGTACGAGTTGCGTTTGTAGCTTGACCAAGCCGAATTTCATCGTAAATATTTTAATCGTGTAATTGTGCTCAGTGTTTGTGATAAATGTTTTTAATGTTTTGTTTGACTTCATGATGACCTCGACAGAGGGATTTAACATTTTGTATCATGTTTGCCTGAAGATGAAACGATAGAGTTTCGAAACCGCGGTAGCCTCTATGGGGTGAGTGGATAGACCACTGACAGGAAGAATAGGTCATAATCCTAATCATTTGAATATGTGGTCAGGTGGCTATGTTACAATAATGAAAAAAAAATTATGTTTATATATATATATATATATATATATATATATATGTGTGTGTGTGTGTGTGTGTGTGTGTGTGTGTGTGTGTGTTTTGACAATAAACACATGTACAGTTGGGTCACACAGTCTGATACATTAAACAAAAATATTTGTTGGCTGCCCCTTTCCTCATGTTTTTAACAACTGATGACAAAATGTTTATGTTCTTTTGTTTATTTCGTAATACCTATGTGGTCTACATTTTAAAGTAAATTTATAAATTCTGATTTTCAACAATAGTGCTGAGTATAACAAAATATTATTATGCCTACCTAATCTAGTAAAAATTCTTAAATTTATTTTTAAATTACAATTAAAATAACACAGCACAGCCTATTATTCTTTTTTATACATCCTTCGTTTTTTTTTTCTGATAACATTAATTTTTTCGTTGTATAAAAGAAGTACAATAGGGTAACCTACCATTATTGTCTTGAATTTATTGTTTTTCATTAAAACTCAATAATGTTTTAACTTTAGTTTTGAAAATTATTCTTTTCTGTTATTGTGCTTAATATATTTCATAACAATTTTAATACAAATTTTGTGTCCCTATATAAATCATAAATAATACTCGTGTTTTTTAAAATAAAATTGGTAATTAATGACATACACAATTTTTAATTTACGATAATTTATTTCTCACACTATGTTTCGTAATCATTAGAGAATAACCTTTCTTTTAGTTTGACATAAATTATTTCTAAATCGATGTATTAATTCACTCAAAAACAATTAATGATTAGAAAAAAATTTAACTTTCAATTATTTTTTTGTGTTTAATTGTTACATTGGAAACATATAATTTTACTTGTAGTTTTGAGGCAAAATACCAACTCTGTGAAGATAGAAGAAGATTGAAAAGTTATCTTCTTCATCATTATTATTGATATGTTCTATCTTTCATGGTGTGATAGTCTCACACTTTTTGACATGTTTTGGGTAGTCTTCTTTCTTAAAACTTATTATTATACTCACCTACAGGTTAAAATAATAAGTTCTGAGAATGTAAGTTATCCGAAACATGTCAAAAATTGTAAGAACAACATAACCAGGAAAGGTGGAAGAATATGCTAATAAAAAATTGTAACATTCCTGTGCAGAAATAAAAAAAAATATTAAAAAGGAAGCACATTTTTAATAAAAAATATTTTTTAATAAGGATAAAGTATTTTACTCGTACCATTAAACTGAAGTTAAAAAATGTTTTAATTGTAAATTATAAGAAATTTTTAAGAAATACAAAAATTAAATACATTAAATATTAAAAGTAATTTATATGAAAAATTTATGTAATGGATATAATAGATAATAATCAAATGGAACCTATTATTTTGTATTATCTTTATTTATGCCTAGGCATGAAACTTAATATAGGACTTAATTAGAATTATTAAAAAAAATATATGTAGAGAATATATATTTAAATATCCTTACCAGATTTTAGGTGCTAAGCTGAAAAGAGAAGAGCATTTCAAAAAGTATTTATATAAAATTAGTTTTAGAAAAAATGCAATCGAGGTTCAAACCTGCAACAGAGTGAATACATTTCTGAAGTTAAAAAAAAATGTTTTTTGAAACTTTACTGTTACCTGCCTTTGAGATAAAATGAAGCCTAAAGAGAAACATATTAGAAAAATATTTTATGGACTTTAACATATTATAATTATATTGCTTAATTGGACAACATAAAGCAAATACACAAGATGAAGTCTTAAATTACACAGTTTTATTATATAGGTAAAGGATTAGGGAAGTTCTATAGAAAGAGTTCCACTAAAGTCCACTTTGGCAGCTGATTATACATTATGAAGTGAGCAAGATTGACCAAGGAGTCAATAAGTCGGTGTGATGCGGACTGGTTGTGGTTGTTCACTAGGGGATTCCCTGGGGAAGCGCCAACGAGCACGAGCATAGCTTTCCCCTTCAGGTTCGAACCCCTCTTGGCTGCAACCACCCATATACATTACAGTCACTCTGATTGGCAGTGGTTATCTTTAATTCTTGCTCACGTGCGCCAACTAACACTAAATTTAAGTTATTTATTATGTACACACTTTATTGAAATCGCTATTTGTGCCACGATAACACTTAATATTAATAAATAATACCTAGAATCTGATCGCCTACTACGATGTCTTAACTTCAGTACTGGGCGATCAAACACAGACACACACGCAGACAATTTCTCAAACACTAGCATTGTATTTTATAGATGTTAGATATGTGAACAATACAGTCCACTTGTAAATTTACGATGTGTGTTTTGAAATAAAGTGCAGAGTGAGCAATTTACAGATAGTTTGATGAAAGAGGAGGACCTAGCGGCACCTAACCTCAACAACGTACACATGGGAGAGGCAATCAGTTGTGACGGCGTAGGTAGAGAACGCAGGCCTTACCACTCTCAGAGATCAAGTCGCACACTCCGGGCATACCCAGGAACTTCGGGAGAGGTGCACTAACGCAGAAATTGCCGATGTTAAGAGTTTCCCATTGTCAAACAGCGCTGTTGGGGAATCGTGGCGGCGGGAGGGGGGGAGGGGGCCGTATGGGTTGTGCCAGATCTCGACAGCAGCGCTCGGAAGCAGCTGTAACATAAGATAGCATGAAGACAGAAGCTAAAACTCCGAGTCTCCAGCTAAGGTAGATACACACGCACACATAAGCTACATGCTACAAGCAATTAAATGTATACAGATACCTAAAAATGTATAATATCAATATTTGGAAGTAACAATAACAAATATTATAATACAATTCAGGTAAAAATTATTCACGATTTTTTTAATATTGTGCCACTAGTTACTTTTTTAAAAGTAAATTATACTATATATGTATGTATAACAAAAGGTTATAATTATTATTTTTTCTGTTAGAAAAACAGTGAATATTATTGTGAACTTTATAATTATCTGTGGCAGTGAAAGCAAGTGCCAGTAGTACAGTTACAATTAGTGCGTCAGTGCCCTCGTGGCATACCTGAAGGTACCGACGCATATGCAGAGTGTCGCCTTGGATTGTATTTACTGCTTAACAATGCACGTCTCTCATACTGGCTCGCCACTGTGTGTTTAGAAAAAAATTCAATTTATTTAAAAACAATCTATGACTATAAATTAATTAACAATTTAAACATTGTTAATTGTATATTTATTATATTATTTTATCTTATAATATTTTCAGTGCAATTACAAACTGTTTCCAGTATCAACTAAATATTTGTAAGGACATTTGTAAATACATGTATGACTGTAGAATAAATTCATAACACCAATTATCCTAATTTGTTTAGTAGCAAGGTTATTAGGACCTACCTAACCAAATATTAATTTATAACTACGTGCATTAATAATTCAAAATAATTAAATTTTAATTATAGGTGAATTGAATTACCAGTTTTATTTATTATACTTTCTTGCAATGGTTCTACAGAGGTAGGCTGGTGTCTTTTGTCTCTACAGTTTTCTATTTTAATCACATATCTTGCTAATCATAGTACCACTAATAATATATAAATCCTTTATTGTTATAGTCTTGATTCTTTTAGAAAACTGGTTTTATCTTTATTTAATCTTCCATGTATCTTATAGTGTTGATATATGTGTTCAAGTCATTTTTATCTGCCAAATTTAATACATTTTTGAATATTAATACTTTAAATCAGTGGTTTTAGTTGTAGTTTTCATTGCCATTAGACTTTGTTAATGAATTAATCTTCTCAGATTTAATATATATATTATTTTTATTATATTCATTATTTTATACCATATTTGAAATTAAACAATTTTCCCCCCCTAGTTTTTCATTTAGAGGTTATGTGTTTTTATCTGCTATGGAAATACTGTTTATTTTTTTTCTAGTTACATTATTCATTTGCACCATTAGCATTTTATTTATTTACAGATTTCTTGATTTATGTATTTAAATTGATAAGGAATCTAATGTTATCAATTTGTCTAATGATTGGAAAAGCCAGTTTGTGTTATATAAATAATAACTTCATTAAAGTTCAAAAGAACCTTCATATTTTCTTTTATGAATACAGTATCAATTTAATCTACTGTAAAGGAATTAATAATATTACATAAGTTTTAAGATTTTATATTCCCCTAATATTTAATTATTTCTGTTTTTAATAAATAATGTTTATGGTATTCTCGTACTTGCAGGATCATGGATAAATGTTTCAAAACAAATTAATGTATTTCATTTTATATTACAGTAAATATATTGTACTACAAATAAAAGTAATGTTAATACTGTAGTAATATTATTTAATTATTTATTTAAGAAAGAATTTAAAATATTTCACTAGATCCTTGGAGTTCTTATTAATGCCATTTTAAATAAGAGCATTTTGTTTAAAATGGTAATGGTGTGTTGTGACATATCACAAATCATTTCCAAGGCTACATTTAGTAAGAAAAATGGTGACATTTTCTAAGAATTTTTCCTAGTTTTGAACCTAATTCATAAACATTTATATCCTTAAAGGACTCCTACAGTATCTGTCATGTAATGGTATGATGTTTCTTGTACTAACTATTGTGAAAAATAACTGTTAGTTTATTCTCAATAACAATTTTCTAATTTAAAACCAATGAAAACATTATTGATAATAATGTTTTGTAATCTACAACACTTAACAATTTCACATTAAGAACAACTAATTAACAGTTGTTCTGCTTCACACAACCAGCATTGTTAATCTCCTACAATTTTTTCAATGTTTGGAGTAATTTAAATATATAGAATATATATAAATTTAAATATCCTATACAGTTAGTTAACTAGTAATTAGATTGTAATGTTTCTAACAGGATTGCTGTATACAGCATGGTCGACTGGCAATGTAGTACTAACCTTTTATTAAATTAAGATTTAAATCATGATTTCCAATTTCTTGGATAGTTTGATCTACATTTTAAAAATTATTTCAGCACATTATTTATTTGCTTATTGTTATATTTTTAAGTTTCTGAAGTGTTATTTAAGTTTCTACCATTAATAGTGATCTACTTTCTATAATGACAGTGGTAGCAATTATTCTTTGTTAGGTTTTCAGTGACACTATAAATTACATCACAAACACTATAAATCAATCTTTCAATTGCTTTTTTTCATTTTTAAATCTTTTTACTAGCATTCGGTTCCTTCACTTATTTTGTGTTATAAAAGAGAACCAGAGAAGCGGATACGAATTTGGAAAATAATTTTTATGGATTGCATATTTTCTTTCCTTAAACAATAATTATATTATAAATTTAATTTATGTTACGTTGTTTATGGTTATATTAAATTAACCAAAATATGAAATTTTAATTATGATTTAAGTTTAAATTTTCATATACTTAGATATAGCATGAAGAAGAATAAAAAAATTCCAGAAAAATTAAAATTAATTTTACTTTATAAAATATATTGGCATTTAAACATTTATTAACTAGGCTTTACTTTATAGTAATGGACATTGCAAAAAATGATTATGCTATTAAAAATGTTAGTTTAGTTTTTGGATAAGAACCATAAAAAGGGCTGCATAAGTTATTTTTGTAATATAAAATTTAAAATAAAGTGTACAATCAAAATATTTTCACCTAAGTTATAGATATAAAATTAATTCTTGATCAACAATGTTTCACTTTAAAACTATTTAACTAAACATAAGTGTTGTTCTATTGTATTTATAAATTCTTCAAACCAATAGATCAACTAAAACTAAATAGCCTACTTATGAATAAAATTAAATAAATTAATAAAATTCGTGTATGTCAGAAAGTTTTTACAATGCATTTTCAAGCAATTAACTTGCAAGCAATAGAAGGGTAAATAGATTGGGTAATTTAAGTATCTAAACAGCGTTAAATTGCATATACTGAAAACTACTGCTTGTAAGTAACAACAAATATAAATATGCCAAAATGAAAAGTGATGCTAATTTTCATACGCAATTAATGAAATGCTTTGTGATGAGCACATTCACAGGAATCATTCCCAATGTTTACATTCAGTACCTATCCTGTATAATTAAATGAATAGTCTATTCAATAAATAATTAATTTACTACACCAGTTTTTTTTTTTGTGAATACCGTTAGATGCATTTTGTAAATTATAATATAAACAACAATCTATGTACCTATTAAACAAAAGTTTAACATGCTAATTATTATTGCTTTTGGTGTCATTATTAATAAAGAAAAAGATATTTTTTCCAGGTGGCAAATGTGTTTCCTTGATTTCAATTCTGTTTTTTAATGTTTATATAAACTTTCTGATGACAAAGTGCCTACTTAAAAATGCAAAGAAGTTTAATTGTATTAGGTTTTGTATAAACACATCTTTACTAATTCTGTTGTAGCCTACGTCATGTCATATATTTATAAACGCTACTTATTTCAAACTGTTTTAGAATAAAACAATGAAATACAACAAACAATGAAGCATGGTGATTGAACCTGCTCTTTTAAATAAATGGAACAAAGGTGCTAGACTGAAGTGAATTTGGTATATATATATTTAAATATATATATATATTTATATATATATATATATATATATATATATATATATATATATATATATATATATATATATATATAATGGACATATACTTATTTATTACTACTGATTAAGTATATTGGCTATTTTAAAATAAATAAAAATACTAAAAATACTGAAGGATGAAAGAGTAGTCCAAATATTAAATTATGATAAACAGTTGATAAAATTACCATATGATTTAAAACTTTTAAAATCTACAAGTATATATATATATATATATATATATATATATATATATATAATACTTAATTTAAACATTAAGGCTCCTTGAAGTTAATTAGATGAAGATAGAAATTAATTTTTAGAAATTTTAACTATAATTTTACATTATACACAAACGTGTGTGTGTGTGTGTGTGTGTATTTTAATTGTTAAAAACAATCATTGTGTAAATAATATAAATTCATAAAACTGATTTATGCATTATATTTTAAACTTTTGCGTTAAAAAAAAATGAATTTAAAGATTATTTTTACTCATGAAACTTCTGTGAGCTCATTCTGATCTGTGAATAAAATTCTACATACACAGTAATTCTGAACAAGTAATTTATTAATAATAATGCTAATATTAACAATAAAAGTCACAATATCTAAAATAAAATGACTTTTATTTTTACTTCGTAATTCCTTTTTGTTATTGTTGAAATACTTAATATTTTTTTAAAAATTTTGATGACTTTAAAACTAAGTTCAGCAATAATTATTAATTTTGTTAACAAAATCAACTGTATTGTAGATAGTAAAATGCATGCTACCATACTTATCAAAGAATATACACAATAAATTGAAGAAAATAAGGTCAAACAAAACAAAAAATAATTTCCTTAAATAATATATGGTTTAGATTGTAGAGTAATACCAAAATATACTAAATATTTTTGTAAATAGTTAAATTTAAATGTTTTATTTATAATTCTGTTCCTGCAAGATAAAATCCCCAATATTGTTATTTATATTCTTAATACACAAGTTTACAAAAAAGTGGAAGTTATTGTTCCAGTTTGGATTATTTTCTATACACAAATTTTTGTAAAGTCTTCTTAAATGTATAAAAATGGGACTACCACAAGTATGTAATATGTTAACATTTATTATCATGCATTTCATGATGGTTTCTGGTAGCAGACGAGACTAAGATGAACCTGTCTGGATATAAAATAATGCAGTTGTTGAACAATAAATCACAACATTTTGCACATCACTGATAAATCAAAATATGTTACTTTCGAATTACTTTAGCTTATATTGTATTCACTTAATTTTTTTGTATGTAATTGAGATTTTACATTAGATTTTGTTACATTTTTCCAGTAAAATTACTCTTGGTACAATATTTGATAAAATAACAATGCAAGAATCTGTGATGGTTGATAAAACTGCCTGGATAAATAGTTTATGAAAGAAGATCCGTGGTGTAGGCTTACTATAGCATATAGGAGAAGAAATCTTGAAGAATAAGAAAAAATCAACGTAACGTAATTTATATGTGCTAACAATCTAAAAAATTACTCAAAAAAGTAAAAATAGACCAAACATTAAAAAATTTCTTGCTTGATGATTTACGTATAAGCACAAGTAAAATTTAAAATTAAGTTTCCTCTTAAAAACAAAACAAAAATATGTTTAGAGTATAATCTAATTTTTATTGGCTGGATAAAAATCCAAGAAATATCCCAAATTTAAATATTGCAATTTATAGTTCATCAAAATTACAATAATAGTGATGAAAAAATTTATTTATTGCTTGTTTATCATTGGTTGCAACTCCCAAATTAAACAATTATATTATTAAGCAATTATTATTGCTTTTTCTTATTAAGCAGGCATTTTCTTATTTCTGAATTCACAAATATGATTTTTAATAAAGAAAAAAAATTAAATTTTTGCTAATTTTAACTTTCAATTTATTTCAATTTTTGTTAAACCTGAAACAGCTGTTAGACAGAAACATGTTTTTAAGTAACTGTTTTTTTTTTTTTTTTGATTTTGTAAAAAAATTCGAATAACTTTATAGTGATGACAGCATAGATAATAACCACACACCACCTACCTATTATTCAAACAAATTCATAACAAAACAATCAACTTTATCTTGCTTTTAACTGATGTCTTCAAAGACACTGTCATTTATGATGTAATGGAAATTTTTGTGAAAGAAACTCGGTCTATTTAATATGAATCTTATCAGCAAAACTCCCAATATAGTTTGACTTATTATTATTTAGATGGTTACTAATTAAAAGAATAAAAACATGACTGAACTTTACGTTTTCTTGAAAAAATAACTTCTAACATTTTTCACTGATTTTTATGGGTTGAATCTCATTTTGAAAGGTTTCTTAACATAGATTTGCAAATAAGTTTAAAACAAAAATGAACAACTTTTTTGTGCCTATGCATATTTCATACTCTATACAGTTTTTGATTTTTCTTATCTTAACTGATCTACAAACACTTCTAATTATGAATATCACATTTTTTTTTTTTTTTTTTTTTTTTTTTGATGGAAGTAATAATCTGTTAGTCATATTAGACCTTTTAGGTAAGACCTTTCAGTATTAGTCCTTTAGGTCTAATACCTTCAAATTAGTAATTAAAAACTAGAACATTCCTAACGCAATCACATAAAGGTAGGCTACTACCCAGGGACCACTTATATTCAAGAATATTTTTAATCAAACTAAGGAACATTAAAAAAAATGTATTTGTAGCATGTAACATTTACAAAAAATACCAAGAATTTGTTCAAACCAAATTTCAACATTCGGATAGGCATATGCCATAAACAGTACAAATGATTTTTAGTTTTGTTTTATTCAGTATAAATATTTCACATATCTAGTAATGGCTATGTTTACATTTCCAAATTACTAAACCAAAACTTGATGTTATCATGTTGCAATTACATGTGTGATTTATTCATTCAACAACTGAAACTGATTGATAAACAACAATATCAATAAAGTAGCTTACATGAGTCTGGCAGTGGCTTTTCTTCCGCCACCATGAGAGATGCTCGTTCAGAAGGCGGGATCCCTTGCTCTAACGCATTCACACAGTTTAGCATGCTCCTGGAAAAGAGGCAGCATACCTGGTTTGGGTCAATTATTATTATCATTAGATGACTTCACTCATGTATTCAAAAACAGTACAGTTAGTACAATGTACTGCCATGTGAAGTGTGCATCTGAAGCTAATCAATGAATGACATTCAACAAACACATCTCATTGTTTCAGTAAGGAAATTATAGAACAGGAAAGGTTTTAAAAAATGAAATAAAATAAATACTTGAATTCTTATACTTTATTATTGAAAATGATTGAAAATGAGTATTACGCTACTATAATGGAAGTAAATGATAAAAAATATAAATAAAATATAATACATAAACAATATAAACATTTACTATTAGTATTTTGTTCTTTATTTATTAATTTTTCTGATTTCCAGTTTTTGTCTTCAACTGAATAAACAGTAATAACTAAATATTTTGTAAACCTTTTAGCTTCAGAACTTATAAAGAATCTAAAATGAATGTGATTTATTTATAATGAATTAATTTTATGCATAGGAAAAATAAAATTGATTTATAAGTTAAAATATAAAAATAGTAATGTAAAAAATAGTAGCCTAATTTCATGTCTAACATTTAAAAATTTAAATTCTACTTTTAAAAAAGAAATGAAAGTTTATTTTAAAGTAAAATTAAGAATAGTATTTATAAACCTGTATTTATTAATATTATTTTTTATTGCAGTTGATGAATTTTTGTGTTAAAAGCAGTAATTTATTGAAAAAGGCTGTTATATGCTTTAAACTTTGAAACTGTTTAAGATACTGTTCTGAGAATTTAGGAAATAATTTTTGTTTATAAATAATATTGAATATAAATTAACAAAAATAAACATATCAAGGTTGAACTTATAAAAAAAAATGTACATAATAAAGTAGGAAAATAAAACAAAAAAATAACATCTATATAGGAATAAAAAATAGAAAAGGATAGCAATTCTTACAAAAATCATTATTTTTTAAATTTTGAAACTATCTGATTATTATGAATAAAATTAGTTAATTATCTCACAGCCGATTTGCGAAAGATGCACTTCACATGACACCAGTGTTTTGTGGAGGATCTTCATTATTGGATTTCTCCTTGAGTTGGTTACTTTGCGCTGGTTCACTGAAATTATGACAAAGCCATCAAACTGAGAATACACACGTATATGCTGACCAGGAGTCTGTCATATTGCAACGGACAGCCTTTCCCATGCATACGTCCTTAACCCTACCGATTCTAAACCTATTTTTCGCTGAGAAAACACCCAGGTCACTCCACTTCATCATTTAGATTTGTGAAAGAAATAAAACAAGCTTTTAAAGAAGAGATAGCAAAGTTGAAAGTATAAGAAGCAATTTAACTTTTATAACTTGAATGTTAATATACAAATGTAAATATTTTAAATTATAATATATCATAATATATACCTTTTTGCTACTTTCAAATCAATATTTTTTTAAATTATTATAATATTATCTGTAATATTATACATGAACACATCAATAAAAATCAACAATAAAACAGGTGCTTTCTAAAAACTGTGAAACTCTTCTAACTTGGACATTCATTGCGTGTTACTATTTAAATTTAATAAATTGTTGTATTTTAAAATTTGTTCATATTTTTTATAGATTCAAAACAGAATGTAATTTATTAGTAAATTAAATGTTTTAATACAGTAGACATTGATTAAAAATTTTATCTTTGAGATATTTGCATTCAAAAGTTTTTTTCTGAGGAATAAATACACTCATGCATTGACAAAACACAAACATGCAAAACAGTTTTTATGTGTTAAAATTTAGGAATTTGGAAAGGAGGCAAGGGAAATCAATTGAATGAGATATTTGCAGTAAATATGTAAAGCAATATTGATTAAGTAATAATTGCAAGAATTACAATCACAGTTAAGTTTATAAAATGTATTCATAAAAGGAACAATATTGTAAACGTCATCAGTAAGAAATCATGTCATTGAATTAACTGAGTATATCGAAGAATATTTCTTTTTAGACTTGACAGGCAAACTGGTCTCTCAGGCTTGTTTTGTAAAATGTACCTTTTATAACATTTGTGTTGATTAAAGAAGAATCTTTATATTTAATGACATTTGTTATATGTCATTATGTAGTTAATTTGGAAGTGATCCGGCTTTAAGTATTTGTCAATAAACAAAACTGGTGTTAAGAATGCTGGGTCTCACAAAGACAGAGAACAACTAGGGCTCTTGTTCTTGACAAAGAACTTGAAATGTTCCCCATTAATTTGGAAAATGCAATACAACAGTCAAATGTCTCTGGAAAAAACATTTAAGAGTTATTGTAACACAGCCACTGGACCACATATTCAAATGAGTAGGAGTATGACCTATTCTTCCTGTCAGTGGTCTATCCACTCACCTCATAAAGGCTACCGTGGTTTTGAAACTTCATCGTGTCATCTTCAGGCCGTTATACAAAATGTTAAATCACTTTGTTGAGGTCTTCACAAAGTCAAACAAAACATTAAAACATACATCACAAACACTGAGCACAATTACACGTTTAAAATATTCATCATGAAATTCGGCTTGACCAAGCTATCGTAGTCCAAGCTTTGTAAATCCGCAGTCCACATGCGACTCGTACATCGTTACATTGTGGACTGCGGTAGCCTTTATGAGGTGAGTGAATAGACCACTGACAGGAAGAATAGGTCATAATCCTAATCATTTAAGAGTTAGTGAGACTAGTAATTCTAATTTTAATTTCCATTTTTATTAATTTTTCAACAAATCAATTCAACAAAGTTCATATAAGCATACAAAGTGGAACAATTGAAATTTGAAATCCGAATTCAGTCACAGCTGTTGCATATGCTGGTCAGAGCTACTTATAAATGAACCTAAAGTTTGTGCTCTAAGAGCTTGAAAACTAATTTTTTGCTTGAATTTTAAGAACAATTTCCATGAAAGATATCCCCTCTCCATTTGCGATAGGTTAAGTCCCTCTCATGGTCATAGCTACAAGTTGTCATTGGAAGAAATAAAAAAATTTCTAGGTTAAACATGTTTGCTTACACATTTCCATATGAAAGGCTCTATTTGTGTAAGTATACAAAAAAACTAAAAGAAAGTTGGGAAAGTAGAGCAACAAAACTACCATATTAGGCACAAATATATTGTGAAACCCATCGCTAGAATTCAAGGCAATTAGTGCATCTGAATAATATAACAACACGCTACCTCAAATTAATGGAAGGTAAGTAAATGTAAGTTTCATTGAATAACAAATATATCTAAGAATATTTATTATTTACTCACTGACTATTTTATGTACTTAGATAAGTACACTAACTATTTTATGTAAGTTAGATTAGTTCAGTGTTGTTCACTGCACATCAAGACTCAGAGGAATTGGACTTGAAGGTTAACTGGATTGAAAAAAATAAACTTAATAGGACACAATTTCCCTAATCAGAATCTCTTCAAAATCATATTTGTAAACCCTGTTTTTACAAAAAATGTTATAATAAATCTAAATAAAATAATAAACTGAAGTTTTAAATACAATCGCTGTCTACTGCATTGTATAAAGTAAAAAATAAACAATGCAAAAATTATTGGGTTCTGTTTTTAAAATTATTACTTAATGATTGAATACTCATGTTATTATTATAATAACATGTCATTAGTATAATAACATTATTATTATAACAGTGTTATTATTATTGGGTATTGTCGTTATTTGTGTACTTGGTGAAGTTTCTCAGGTTAGTCACTTGAGTTGATTTTTAGTCTTCATATCATGTATAGTTCCACATAGACAAACAACGACAAATGTCCAATTAAAAAAAAAATAGTTTGTACTTACACTAACTATAATATATATGCATTCTAATACAAAGAGTCATTCTTGTGAAATAACAGTACAAATAAATTATATAAAAAAAAAACTTTGTAATATTCGATAGACCCTGGCCTAATATTAAATCATATTTCTTTTTTTAAACACTGAATTTGCCTGTAAATATTAATTAATAAAATAACCAAAATAACAGTAGTTTTATTGGCACTATATTTTTCTCATATTGAAAGAAAAACTGTCAACATTTTATGCTCTATCAGATTTAGCAAAATTTCAAAGAAAGATAGGCTCTAGGCCTAAAATATTTTGTGTTATACTTTATTTTACGGTGCTAGGTAATTTGGAAATCAAAGAATAAATTTAAAATGAATTTTAATTGGATTAAGTAAAAAGTGAATGTTTTAGAAAATTGTGTCTTTTTGTTTAACTGATGATTGGTAAATTTATTGGAGTTTGACTAAATATTAATGCAATCTGTTTACAACTACAAAAGTTTATATTTTGAGATATTAACTAAATTCATTTCAACTAATTATTTAATAATATATGATAAAAACGCATAAAACTTGAGTAAAATTATATTATAATGGGAGTTGTTATTTTTTAATAACAGTAACAATATAAAAGACGAAGTCTGATCCATTTATTTTATTTTTATACAGAAATTTATTTGGAAATAAATAAATCATTTTTGGAAGATAAATTAAATGTCTACTATTAATCCAAAATTAGTTTATTTAGAGAAATCTTATAAATTTTAGGCTAAATTTCACATTAAGTGACTCTTTCTTTAAAAAAATTATGTTGAATTTAGAATAAGTATTATATTAAAAATATTTGATTCTTTCCAAAATTTATTTATTTATTTTAAATTGTTGTTAATGACTGAAATTAACAAAAACGTTTATACTTTTAATATTCCTTTCATTTTAACTAAATGAAAATTGTAAAATTGTTTTGTGAAAATATTTCCAGTTTTATAACAATTAATTTGGTAAATATAAATCATTTTTTATTTCATAAATTTTTTAAAAATTTTATTGTATTAGAAATATTATCTTTTAAACTGTGATAAAAATAATTTCATATAGTGTATTTTGGTATTGTGTTACATTATGAGTCATAATATTTTTGTTATAGTTACAGACCACAATATTATTATGAATGTATGAACATCATACAGTATTTTATCATTTTATTTTAAAAAAATGTGAAATTTTTGTAAATAGTTATTAGATGAAACTTAAATGTAAACTATTATTTGATCTGTAATATTCCTACATGCAAGTTTCTACATAATAAAATAGTTCTTTATAAAATAGTGTCGGTGTGTGATTAAGCAAAATATAGGCCTACTACTGTATTTACTGAACGTGAACAATGCAATAAGACATGCGACAAAACTCTAAGGAGCTACTTACCCATAAAGCCTACTGTCTCGCAGACTGCCCCTTTATTGCAAAACATCAACAAACCAGTGTTAAAAGCAGCTTAAAAGCATACTTAGAGCCTAAATTTAATTCAAGCATAAGCTACACAAGTTTGCTGGCTGACCCATAAAAATAAGATGTACAGTTCAAATAACATAATTCAATCCTATGTCAGCGAAATCTTCTTACTTTGTTTTCTGTTAACTTTATTTGAACAGTTTTATTAATACAAATACATTTTAGTTTATGATGTAAAATTAAAAGTATTTTAAATTTTAGCAATTTCAAGTGTCTCACCAAAAATACTACTGACATTCTACGATAACGAAAGTCTCCTTTTTAAAAGGTAAATTAATTATATGTTTAAATAAAACGTTGAAATTTAAGGAAGTGAAAAATATTATTAAATAATCCATGATTGTAATGGTCATTAATATTTTATCAAACAAATTAATAAACCAACAAAATCATGCAAACAAGTGGTTACTGCTCAAAAGCAAAATGGAAAAAAATGGAATTTATAATAAAAATGCATTATCTCAAACTGTACCATTAGAGGATGCAATAACTTATCAACCAATGAAATTATGAATTCCTTTAATTAATGTATTTTGGGATATATAAGTTATTAATACCACTTAACTGAAAACAACACAGACAATAATTTAATTAAAATAATACATCCCAACATTTTGTTTTCGTTATAAAAGTAGTACTTACAATTTTTCTTCACAACAGTTTAGAAAATGTAATCAGTTTAGAAAATCAAATGCTAGAGAGAACTGTAATTGTTGAGTGCCTCATTCCTGGGAAAAATTAATTACCAAAAATCAAAGAATGGTGAAAACAGCAAATTGTTTTCCTACCTATTAGTCTTTTAAATTGCATTTTTTATCAAACGTAAATTTATATGCCTGAAATATAGAATTATTAACTACTTTTTGAAAATCTTGCAAAAAGTTATTGTTGCATTTGTAATACACAAAATAAGTACTGCGTAAAATTTAGAAAAAACAATACAAACATTTGCAAATGGCAAAGACAGCTAAGGCTGTAGAGATCAAAAGCCAGTGTAACATATTATAAAAAAAAACAAAATTTATTAACTGTTCAGCAAGTTTACTATTTCATTTTGTAAAACTCTATTAAAAAGTACATTTCATAAATAAATACATTTTTGGTTATTCGTTAATCTATATTAATAAAAGGAAGTCCTTGTCTCTGCCTCTCACCTCTCTCTCTCTCTCTCTCTCTCTCTCTCTCTCTCTCTCTCTCTCTCTCTCTCTCTCTCTGTGTGTGTGTGTGTGTGTGTGTGTGTGTGTGTGTGTGTGTGTGTGTGTTTGTGTGTGAACAGCCAAATTTATGGCACACAGAGATCTGAAATTTTTAATGTAGGTGCACAGAAAGTCAGACACCACCTCTAAACAGGATCTTAAAATATTTAATTAAATATTTAGCTGAAAATTACAGATGTTATCTAGTGTCTTTTTTAAAAATATTTTAATTAAGAAACAAAAAGAGAACCGCCATTGTAATTAATTACCCCAGGTGTTTACTATTTTTTCATAGTCATGCCATACAGGTATTGTTAATTTTCATAGTATTTAAATCATAATCTTTAAATCGTTATGACCTCCACTCTTAGTCATAATTTTATTTTAACAAATATTTTAAGCTGTAATTTAAAAAATATATACAGTTTTCAGCAATACTTTATTGATGCTTGTTATAATCAAATGAAATTATATATTTTACAAAGTAGAGTATGACTAATAAAACGTATCCTCTTGTGGAATATAGCTATCTGTTTTGATAACAGTGAATTTCCAAAAAATAACAGAAAGAAAGATTAAAAATAAAATTCCACTTCAATGAGATTAGGCGCATAAGCTCCATGTGAAAGTGCTATAAAAATATAATTTATTACAAATAATTATAAATTATGTAGGCTCCATATAATGTTTTAAATATTTTGCATATATTATTGTCTTGAAAAATGTGTTCGTAAACAAAATACACTTACATAATATTTGTAGTGAATCGAAATGTTTTATTAGGATTTTATAAACAGTTAATAAATTTCGTTTACTAACAAAACCTGAGTTTTACTACTGTACTAAATTTCAGCATTCAGATAAGACGTTAGGAACCTTATTGTTAACTTACCTGCCATTATTATGCCGAAATAGTGCTAAAATTTCTTCGAAAGTTTTATTTTTCGTTTCTGGAACTTTTTTGTAGGTAAATATCCAGAATATTGCGAGGAAAAAACTAAATGGCAGGAACGTGTAATTTAACAACATATTCTGAAACAAATAACATTTTAATTGAAAATTTTTAAAAATTCATCAAGCTTTAGTTAGTATTTGAAGGACAATAATGAAATTGAACTATGTTATCTTAATAAAAATAATAAGAAGAAAGTTTACTGTATTTTATTAATTTTTCCATTTTATGATTACATAATAAATGAACTGAATTATGCATAATACAAAGTATTTCTTATAATGTTCATTAATAAGTTTATCTGTTGCCATGAATGTTTATTTTACAATTTTGATTACATGTTTATGGCCTAAACTCTCCAGTTTGTTTCGGTAATACTCATTACACAAAATAAAACACTGTATTTTTATAGGCCTATTGTATTATTGAATTTATACCAAATTATGGACTGAATATGGCTAGTCAGTATAGGACTAAACCATACAAGCTTAATTACACCTATGTTTTGAGCTATTGAATATCAACATCTGTGTAACACATATTTATAAGTATTTTAGAGAAAAATAAGTAATTTGAGAAAAATACTGATTTATTTTACACAGTAAGCATGCTATTAACTTTTTAATTAACATGCACAGAACATAGCTTTTTAATTTAAAAGAGTTCTGTTCCTATGGCTTTGTTGCAATTACTGTAAACATAGGAATAAAATATTGTTAATAATTAATATTTATTTGTTTAAAAGATGTTAGCATGTAATGTTCGAATTATTTAACTGTAATTTAAATTTTGACGAATATGTCTAATTCTGTCAAATGCTACATTAATATTATAATGTATTAGTAAAAGAAATGTTAAAACTTTGTTTTCTACTGTGAACTCACTTGTATTAAGCCCATATTTAAAATAAAAGTTGCTATTTTACAATTAATCAAATTAATAGATTCATTAAATAAAAATATTGTATGAAAAATAAGGTTTCCAAAAATGAAAACTTTTAGCATAATCTCAGTTAATTGGAAATTACAATAATGATTTGTTTGGCTAGATAATCCATTCTGGCAATATTCTGTACTAATATTTTAGTAGGGCTTACAACATCTTGCATGTTACTTACTTCAAGTTAGTTACTGTATATTGCAGAAAGTAAACTGTATATCTCACATGTACAGATAGTACAGATACAAGTGCAAAGCAACTAAAAGAAAAAAATATGTAAAGACCAGGTTTATCGATATATTATATAGCATTTCATCTATGAGGTGTGTTCAGAAAGTAACGAGAATTTTTAAATTTCACGGGCTTGAAGAGTCCGATTGTCAAACATTTTTTTATTATGTTGGTATACATGCCCTTGAAGTATGTTAAAACTTACAGCTGTTTTCAGGGTTGACTTTGTCTGTGACAGCCACTAAGGTTAGACATGTTTTTATGAGCACTGCGATTTTTGTTTGTTAAAAGCAATGGATCAAAGAATTTGTATCAAATTTTGCGTAAAAAATGGAATAAAGTGTAACAAAGTGTGTAAAATGTTAACAAAGGTCTATGGTGAGTCTGCTATGAGTAAAGCAAGAGTTTACGAGTGGTATAAGTGTTTCCAAGAAGGTCGTGAAGACATTGAAGATGACGAACGCCCTGGACGCCCCAGCACATCAACAACCAATGAAAACATGGAAAAAGTGAAAGAAATGGTTACGAACAATCACCGAATCACAATTAGAGAGGTTGCTGATGATGTTGGCATATCGATTGGATCATGTCATGACATTGTTTCCAATATTTTGTGTATGAAATGAGTGGCAGCAAAATTCGTTCTAAAATTGATGAATTTTGAACAAAAACAGCGGCAAATGGAAGTTGCTCAGGAGTCACTAAATGAAGTCAACGAAGATGCAGAATTACTGAAACGTATTATAACAGGTGACAAAACATAGGTTTATGGATATAACGTCAAAACTAAGGCTCAATCATCCCAGTGGAGGCAGTCTGGCTCGCCAAGACCGAAAAAGGCTCGACAATTGCGGTCGAACGTGAAGGTTATGCTCACTGTGTTCTTTGATATTAATGGCATAGTGCATCATGAATTCCTGCCACCAGGTGAAACGGTCAATAAGAAGTACTACCTACAAGTTCAATGCCATTTGCGTGAAGCAATCTAAAATAAACGCCCAGATCTGTGGAAAAACAATTCATGGCTTTTGCACCACAATAATGCACCAGCTCACACTTCATCGCTTGTTTGTGAATTTTTGGCCAAAAACAGTATTGTAACAATGCCCCAGCTTTCATATTCGCCAGACATGGCTCCGTGTGACTTTTTCCTACTTCCAAAAATAAAGAGAACCTTAAAGGGCCGTCGTTTTACAGCCGTAGATGACATTAAAAGTGCATCGCTGAAAGAACTAAAGTCTATCTCAAAGATCGAGTTTAAGAAGCATTTCAAGGATTGGAAGAAGCGCTGGCATTAGTGCATAATCTCCAATGCACTATTTTGAAGGCGACAACATCAATGTAGAAGAATAAATAAATATTTTGTCCAAAAAATTAAAATTTTTGTTACTTTCTGAACACACCTTGTATGTCAATAGTTCCTAAAATAATCAAATATTTAAAAAAATTAAATTACTTATTTCTAAATCATACCCTCATGGTTGGAAAGCCGACACCAACAAGGAAATTTGCTAGCCAGTTGACAAGAACTGCTATAGACATGGCTGCTGGCCTTGGACCCTGCGAGAACAGTTCCGCTGTGATCATCCAAGGAATTGATCCTGGTCCCAGAGCAAAGAACACTACAAAACTGAGCGTGGACACTACAGAGAGATATGACATCCAGTCTATCATTTCCTGTACATAATCAAAGAACTCCTATCAGGCAATATAATCATGCTCATTCTTTCCCGAAACTGATACTGGAGGGGATTACCAGCACTTATAAAAGCAATCAAAACATGTAAATATAAAGGAAATGTAACAAGCAGGAAGTTTTTTAAAAAATAAAATACTTAAGAAAGTGCAAAGAGCCAGAATCCCATCTCCAGACAGTGTCAGGAAAGTCAAACAAACTACCAGGAGGGCATAAGAAGCAATGCAAAAAAAAAGAATCATGCAAAATAAGTATTAAAAAACACACATGTTAACATTTAATTTGAATTAAAAAGATAACACAAACTATGTGAAACCCTGTTAGAACTCAAAAATATTTATGTTATTTTATTAATATTGAGGCTCCACATAGTTCCATTATACAGAAGTTGGGTTTCGGTGATTGAATCACAAGGATATAACATTCAAAATTTTTCCCTACTTCCACTTTTGAAAATGAAAACATCTTTAGGCGAACCTAGCACTTTTTTGAATAAGGAGAAAAAAGACTTGCGATAACATGAATAACATGTAAAAAAGTGTCATGCTTGCTGTAACAAATTTTAGTATTATGTGAACTGATCATTTCAAGTACATTTGTGGTGGTGCATTCATGATTTCTACTTACGAAACTAAGGGAAGTGAGTTCAAAGCCCACTAATGACAAACTATTTTTACATTTAATATTGATTTCTTTTTACACGATACATATAAATAAGTTTTATGATAAATATTTAAATTGTAATTAACACCATTATATTACTCATTCGACCAATCTAGGTCAAAATAGTTTAAAGCATTTACAATTAAATATATCTTGTACATTGTATCTAAACAAGTTCATAAGTTCACTACTTGTGCTGCCCAGCCATCACAATTATTATAGTTTTAACAACTCGCATATATTGTTGATTGTTGTATTATAGATTGTTGTACAATATTGATGTTTATATTTGTATACATTTTCTTTAATATCAGTTGTGTATAATTTCAATTTAGCAATAAAATCAGTTATAAGATTAGGCCAATACAAACAGCAGTGAACACAGATTACTTCAATTTCTTATGTTTTGGCTTCTGTCAGCCACTACACAGACTACCTTATTTTTTAAAAATATTTATGAGGAATACCTTAAAATGTAACAGAATAGATATATGTACATTAATTCACAAAAAATGTTTACTAAATATTTCGCAGCAATATTTTTACGATACTTCTTATTCAAGGTAACAGGATGATCTTAAAATATCCCTTATTTACCCCTCCCTCAACCACCTACTCTCATGAAAAGTAAAATAATAATAATAAGAAAAAAGGTATACAATATTTTACCATTCTTATAATAAAATGAGTTGAATTATCATAAATCATTATTCATTCATTATTCATTCGTTATCATCATAATAAATGAGTTGAATTAAAATATAACTTAATATAAAATTTCTTTCTGTGTCCATTTTTACGGTTTTGATCAATTGGTTAATTTAAGATATCTTTAGAATTTTTATTCTTTAAAAGTACTTAAAATCTTTGACCATTTAATGTGGAACAAAATTACCAAAGTTTTAAATGGTAAAACATAGACATGTGTGTGTTTTTCATAATTTAAAAAAACATAACGTAAAATTTTAATAAAGGAACTAAAGACTAGTAAAAATAAATATTGTTATTAAACAATTAAACAAACAAAAATAAACTAATTAGCAGCTGTAAATAAAATGTAATCGTTTGCATGCACAGAATAAAGAATGTTTCACAGCATACATACTATCGTTATAATGTAGTTACAAGCCTGATTTCTGCGCTGAAATCAGTTGACACAAGAGAAGTAAAGTTCTTGTGTAGTTGTTTTATACCTATAACTACAGAGAATCAACCAGAGCCCACCCTAGTCATAGTACTAGGCAGGTTAATTATGCATAAAAATGTTAATAGGTAAGGTAGGCTTAAAAATACATAATTAGTGCAGGAATCTTTGAATTAGACGTGTACTGAACTAAGGAAGTGTAATATTACAGTTGAAACATAAATATAACAATGTTTCTTGAGAATTAATTTGTTACAGAAGACATTCTCGGTGTTTTTTTTTCTTTGATGTATACATAATTAATACAACAATTCATTGTTATTCAATATTGAGTACGAAAATGTTATCATTCACAAAGTCTTGATTATAAGAAGTTTGTACAAAATTTAGAGCTGTATTTTCTAATTTATTTATTGTTTTTTTACAAGTTTAGTGAATTAATTTTAGTGTTCATATTTTATCCACATAACGAAATAAAGACATTTTTTCTAATGAAATTAATTCCGCTTTACAAAAACCAATTTAAATAAGAGGGAAATTTTATCTTTGAAAAGCTTGCTGACTGGAATTACTTTAGTAATTTAACAGGGTAAATATGTAAAGATATATAAAAATATGCTAGTTCTGCTATTTTTATTTTGTAAACTCATTATTAATTAAATTTGATGCCAAAATTTTATACACTAATTGCCTAAATCTTAAGACAAGTAACCATAAACTTTACTAAAATCCAAAGTTATTATTATTATTATTATTATCATGTAGTTATATTTTCTCTTATTAATTTTTGTTGCTAATGTTTTTAGTAAAGCTTAAAGTTAAAACACAGTAATCAGTTATGTTCTGAGACTGGAGGGGTGATGAATTATAAAAACATAATAAGCCACATAAAATAAAGTTTAAAATATTAAACTAATGTTCCAACTTCAATTAAAATAATTAAGTTAATAATAATGAACATATTTAATAGGTTAATAATTACAAGTGTAAGAATACTAACAACATATTGTAGACTATTAGGCCTTATATTCAAACAATATAAATAATTATTTCCAAGTTGTTGATAGACCCATTGGACTATAATTTTAAAGTATTTTTGTAGTATTTTACATTCATAAGACATTTACAAAATATTTTGTACTGCCTAAAATAACTGCAAACATTACTAATGTAGATTGATCCTGTCGAAGACATTTATAAACCTGTTGCAATAAACGTGACCTACAGTAATAAATAAAGCTACCTACAGGACTTAAGATACTACTGGGAATACCGAAATCCATGCTCTATGGGGGTATTTCAAAATTAAAATATGGCAAGTTTCAGCTAAAATAGATGTGTCAAAAATAATTACATATTTGATGCATTTTATCAGTAAATAATATGTTTTTGTAATTCTTTTTTAAACTGCAACCTTTACGTAGGCCTATAGTTTTAGCAATATTATTTACACAAGTTGTAAAGAATCGACCAAAATTGATTAATTTCATAATGGATATTTGATAATGAAATATTAAATTTCCAATGTATAAAAACCCCAACCACACATTTAGTAAAAATAACTATAGAATTCTAATTATATTATATATTATTGTTGTTACTAGTACAAGAGATATTAAAGATGCATTAAAATAGTATGTAAATAATTTCAACCATTGTTGAAATTCCCAAAAGCTTAAAAACTGACCAACCTTTATAAGGAATGATATTGTGATGAAGATAGAGAATATAAACATGCCGCCTAGACCATACAGATGCAGAGTCCGCCTGCCCATACGGTCCATGAGTGGCATTATTACTATGGTCATTATAACCATGATTGTTCCAATCCCTATCGTCATAAATTTGGCAGTTTCATCAGGCAATCCTGAACTTGAAAATAAACCCGTTGAATAGTAAAACACCTGAAACATTTAAAATTAAAATTTAAAAAAAAAAAGAAGTTAAAATGTCATTTTAAGTACAGTAGTAATAATAATTTATTAAAAATAATAATAGTGGGGACACAAACACCTCCTGATATCAAAGTTGATATTTAAATTTATTATAAGATTTCTTGAAGGAGTTCATTGAAACATTTACTCTTCGATAAAATCCATTATTTGTAATATGTTCTCTAATATGTTTCTCTAAATATTCCTTTAATTCTTTTACAAAACTGAGTAAATATCACAGTGATATATATATATATATATATATATATATATATATATATATATATATATATATATATATATATATATATATATATATATATATGATGTTTTCACTAATTTATTGTAAAAAACCAAACTCCATTTAAAACCATTTAGATGCTAATGGAATATTTTTTTTTATCAAGTACACTTTTATAACAAGTTACCAAAACTATCTACAAAATGTCAGCATATATGAAAATACTAAAAATGTCTTTTTAATGTTTCTTACTAATATTTTAACTTAGTTTTGTAAAAAAAGTTTCAAAAGCATCTAAAGACAATAAATAGTGCAAAAGTTATAAAATCCCATAAATACCTGGACAGGCTTTTTATTTTTTTAAATTTTAGTGGTTGGCAAGTACTGTTGCTAATTCCATTTTAAGGCATACATGGTTTGGTTTTAGTCCTTTATTACTCAACACTTCATCAAAATATGAAAAAGTCTTATATAAAGCTGAAAAACTAATGGTTTATAATGACATTTGATAAATACCCAATTTATAAACAACCTCCCCAATAGGTATTAACCCAGCTCAAATCACTAAGTAAACCACGACTCAAAATTACTCATGGGGTGAGTGTGAGAGTAGCATCCCCCGGCTACTCATGCTGAATAGGTCTTCAGCTAGTCTTAGGCCCGATCCCTTATATTTTAGTCTTTTATCAGGTCTACTCTTAACCACCTCTCTCACCCCAATGCTATTACATTTTTGAGGATTAAGAGTCATTCTTCTTCCTTACTGTACCATAATATTTCTTTTATTTTAAAGCTGTTTCTGTGCATTTTGCACAATAAAAATAAATTATTATTTCGGTATATTTAATTTATGTAATTTTTTACACATGGTAATTTTTTACCATAAAAAATAAATTGTTAAGACTTATTGTTCTTATTTTATCATTTATTGTAATAACTTAACTTGATGAATATATTTTTTATAATTAATTTTCAAATGTCGCAGATAAACAATAAATTAAACCGCAGCCTAGCTAGCAGTCAGGAAGATCAGGGTTGGCTTGTAAAACAGGCAGAAGGTCCCCTTAGTTAAACACATTAATTAAGAATTAAAAATAATTAAATTTAATAATATGCTAATAACATCTGTGTATACAAGGAGATAATTAAAAAGGGTGTGAATTAAATTTTAAAATTACTACTGCTTACCGCATTGATGCCTGAAAGCTGTTGAGACAGTTGCATGACAATGCCGATGATGAGAGGCGACCTTAGAGTTGGAGAACAAATGAGTTCCATCATGGAGATAGTCGACTCCGATTGCTGTGCTCGTTGTTCTGCTCTCATTTCCTCTATGTCCTCCTCCACTTGATTTGATGCCCTGAGTCTTCTTAATGCTACAATAGTTCATTAGGTTATTTATTTGTTTGTTTTTTATTGAAACAAAACTGCTTTTGAAAATAAATATTTCATTATTTACCCAATATTACTTCTGATTATCTGAATAAAAGTAGAACTCTAATCTCACTGTTTTTTACTAACAGGCAGATGTGGGGATCTTCATGATCCCTGTTTCAACTGTCTATTAAAGTTTATTGGTAAAACTGAGTCATACGTTACATAACTCAAAGACAGTTTGCTGAACATATTAGTTTGGAATATTTTAAAAAAACAGAAGAAAAAGTATCAGTATCACTTACTTTTATTGTGGATTAACAATTTAATTTTATGCCCATTAGATTAATGATGAGGGATTGGCGTAACATACAGAAAAGGTTAACGCTACTAACTAGACTGAAACCTGTGTACAGGACAGAGTTGCATTCAAATGTACCAGTTGCTATCTTACTGACTGAGCTACAGCACACTGGCACATAATACTATATTAGCTAACTTTTACCCTTCTGTATTCCTACTTCTGTATTCTCGTATTATGTGAACTGTACCAATAACTTAAGATAATTCATGCTCTTGCAGGAATATATTTTCTTGTATAGGTATCAATTAATTGCTAATATAGATTATTGAAGAAGTTTTATCCAGAATTACAGAAGCTGAAAATCTGAAATAACCAAAGGTGTAATTTGCGAAATTAAGACTTTTTTTTTTGTATTTGAAGACGAAAAGCACATTAAGGATATTATCGCCTCCCTAATTTTTTTTTTTTGTGTTTAACGTCTGACTATTGTGCACACTTGGGCTAATGCAGACGATGGGATGATTTATAGCGTATGAAAATGCCAAGCCCTGGCCAGGAATCGAACCCAGGTCCTCGGGGTGAAAGCCCAGTACGCTATCAACTAGGCCACCAAGGCGGCTACGCCTCCCTAAATGTAAGTGTGAGTGTAAAGTGTTAAAGTCATAAGTGTAATATTGTAAAGTGTATGTTAGATTCGGGTACCACGAGGGACGTCTAAATCCTCTCAATAGGTGCAGCTAGTCTGCATCCCCTGTGGGAGAAATGAAGACATGTAAAGCACATCATCTATAACCAAAGGCTTATAATAAATTAAATATTACAACCTTTCATTAAATGTTTTTAAATACAGACTGTTATATTCATATAATATTAGTATACTGCTAGGTATTCTGCAATTTTTCATAATTTTTTTATAGAACAAGCAGATATCAAGCAAATGACACATGCGTTTTGTTATTATTTCATATTCCTTTGGATTACATAAAAAAATTCTATTTAATCAGTTGATAATGAATATGTAATATGATTCTTCATGTTAGAAGAAGTGAAAATGTCTGTTGTGTAATTTTCTTGGTTCCCTATATTTATATATACTGATGTTGTTGGCTCCGTAGACAGGTCTACTTTATCCTCAAAAACATTGAATATTGCAAGAGCTACTAATTTGAATGATTGCCAATATTGCTTGCAACACTTCATTCACTCAGTAACTAAATCAGTTAAAAGAAAATTTCCCAACAATTTAATAAAGATTTGCACACAAATTACCTTTTCTTGCTTCCTCTTCCCACTGCTTTGTAATAAGGAGGTATCTCGGTGACTCCGGACAAACAGGCAAGAGAATTAATTGTAAAACAGCTGGACATATTGCTAAACCTAGTCCAACAAAGCATACAGTAAGCATATTTATTACAGCTGCACACAATATTTTACTCAGAAGTAAATATTACTAGCCTACAAATTTTAAAGAAATAATATCTAGATTAAAAGTTAATTGAAACTCTAAAACTGTTTTACTTTTGAAATCCAAAAAAGGATTTTTTTTACTCTTGTAAAGGAAAGGATTTGAATATTTTAAATATGCATTTACACGAAGGAATGTTAAATATATTGTATTTCAGTCCATGATCTGAGAAATAACTACATTATTTAAAATTTAAGGATATTGTTTAGTCCTACGCAATAGTGTTTTGGTGACATATGAGCTTTATACATGTGTTTTTACATTCAATTTACATCATTTTCCAAATAATTTATTCTCTTAAGAGACATATGCCTAATAAAGTACACAGGTAAATACTGGTATTTCCCAAAATCATCTGGTCGAAGAATTGGTAGAAATGTGTAAATCTAGCATAGGAATCAATCTTCAACAAACAATTATTAAATATAAGCACTACAAATGTTTCTTTGATCTTGATCGTATACATTAAACAAGTAAATTGATTAACTTTTAAATAAAAATTAGTGTTCATGATGTTGCATATGAATCAATCTTCAACAAACAATTATTAAATATAAGCACTACAAATATTTCTTTGATCTTGATCGTATACATTAAACAAGTAAATTGATTAAATTTTAAATAAAAATTAGTGTTCATGATGTTGCATAGGAATCAATCTTCAACAAACAATTATTAAATATAAGCACTACAAATATTTCTTTGATCTTGATCGTATACATTAAACAAGTAAATTGATTAACTTTTAAATAAAAATTAGTGTTCATGATGTTGCATAGGAATCAATCTTCAACAAACAATTATTAAATATAAGCACTACAAATATTTCTTTGATCTTGATCGTATACATTAAACAAGTAAATTGATTAACTTTTAAATAAAAATTAGTGTTCATGATGTTGCATAGGAATCAATCTTCAACAAACAATTATTAAATATAAGCACTACAAATATTTCTTTGATCTTGATCGTATACATTAAACAAGTAAATTGATTAAATTTTAAATAAAAATTAGTGTTCATGATGTTTCATAGGAATCAATCTTCACCAAACAATGATTAAATATAAGCACTACAAATGTTTCTTTGATCTTGATCGTATACATTAAACAAGTATTGATTAAATTTTAAATAAAAATTAGTGTTCATGATGTTGCATAGGAATCAATCTTCACCAAACAATGATTAAATATAAGCACTACAAATGTTTCTTTGATCTTGATTGTATACATTAAACAAGTAAATTGATTAACTTTTAAATAAAAATTAGTGTTCAGGATGTTGTCTTGCTACAGTGGCTTTAGATGGAGCTGTTGGATAAAAGATACAGGAGTAATAGAAAATAAGCACTGCAGTTTGCAAGGCACTATACCGTAGAACCAATTAAAATTAATATGTGATCGTGGTAAATGTTGACCAAAGTTCAGATAGTAAATATGTGGCTGTGAAACTAGTTTCTATGGTTATAAATAAACTGTTTCACTGATTGGTTAATACAAATTGAGAATTGAAATCAGTTATTATTTAAAAAAAAAAAAAAACATTCTAAAAATCTAGATTTCTTTGACAAATTGTTGAAGCAGAATGTTAACTTTAAAATTGTTATTATTTACAATTATTCATTTAAAATATTTAATATTGCATTTTAAAGACTGTAAGATGCTACGGACTATAAGATGCACCTTAATTTTTAAGCAATTTTTTTACCATTTTTATTATTAGATTGCAAAGCTAGACAAAAAAAATTCTTAGTTTATTTTTATTCTTTTTCCATTACAAAACTAGCTAGTAACAAAAATATTATACTGTTATCAATAACACAAATCACTTTCAATTCAAGTTCACTGGAATTTTAAATCATACACTGGACATTTTTGTATTAATTTTGAGTATAAGAAGCAACTGAATTTTGGAGGCAATTTTTCGAAGAAAAACATGTGTCTTATAGTCCATAAAATAAGGTATTAACAAGTTATAAAAATATTTTATTGTAGCATTTTTACTACTTCGTGTGTAATTAATAAAAACATTAATCTAGTTTACAGTCAATATAAAGGGTGATTGGCTGTCCACCTCATACTGGATCTGCCAATAGCTTCATAGTGATTTATAAATGGATCTAAACGAGGTCTGGTCTTACAATATTTGCTGTCTTGGACGACTTTGTCATTGCCACCCCTCTTCTACCTCCCTCATTACATCATTGTTGATAACTTCAAAAGCATTATTTTGTTGGAAAAATTTGTAAAGATTAAATCTTTAGCAATATTCAGTAATAGTTATCTAAAGTTTGACACACTTCCTTGGTAAATTTTATAAGAAATAATCTCTTAGGTAAAACAACAATCATGTAATCAAACATTTGATATGCTTTGTTCAATGTTAAGCGCATAACTTGAAATTGAAATGTTGTGATTATACCGCAAAAATATCTTCTAACTTGCTATATTCTGAATTTTAATGACTTTGATATAAAAATAAAAAAAAACATTTGGAAAGTTATTTCTTGTTTATCTGGAAAGAACTATTTTGTTTTAAATTATAGGTCTACACATTGTGCTAATTGTGTTCAAATGCTTTGCTATAGTATCTTTCGGGAATAAAAATTAAGTCGCTTAATATCAAAGTTAACTTAAAAATTTTCTTACAATATAAACTACACTAAGCCCTATGAAGGCACCCAGTTTAAAAATAAACCAAGCATTTTGAGTGCTCACAATTTTGTTTTATAAAGGTCAATGATATTTTGAGATTGCTTAAAATCATCTTGTCACCTTATAAAAAATTACATGTCAAATTAGGCCTTTTAACGTAACAAACAAATAAATCAGGTTTTTTGAGTGCCTGCCAATTCATTAAAAATTGGTGTTTCATATTGCCTAAATCTTTGCCAAAGTTTTATATAACAATGAAAAATTGTTTCTGAGGAATGTGTAATGCAATTTTCCAGTGAAAAACAGGAAAAAAGTAGACCTCTTAATATTACAGCAAATAAATCATGCATTTTGAGTGACTGTCATTTTTTCCCAATAGGTTTTTGACAGTTTGAGATTTACAAAACTTTGTCACAGCTCTATATAACAAAGAAAAAAGTGTGATGATGTGTGAAGATGTTTTCCTGTGAAAACCGGACAAATAGTGCACACAAAACTGAAATTTTATGTCAAAGAAAGAAGCCTTTTTAAACCACTTAAAAATTATTTTTTTTAAACCCAGCCATTTTGCAGATCTATGCCACAAGGTAAACTCACATACAAAATTTTGTCATTCTTGAGAAACAGCGATAAATAATTTAGTGACATTCGCTTTTCTATAAAATGTACTAACTGTATACTTGTGCTTCTCTGCTACAATTTGCTTGCTAAACAGAAATTTCTTTAACATTAGTTTTTGCTTATCTGTGTGTATTTAATATGTATAATCTATGAATTATACAGACAATCCCTTTAGCTCCTAGGACTCTAGAAAATACTCCATTTTAAAATAACCAGACATTTTAAGTGGCTGCCATTTTGCCTCCAATATTTGTATAAATATTTAAGATAGCCTAAACCCTAATAACAGTTATTTGTATTTTTATAAATGTTTTCATGAAATGTGTAAAATTGAGATGCAGTGAACAACAAATAAATTCAGCATTTTATGTAAAAAAATAGACATTTTATATAACTTAACAGACAAATAAATCAGACATTTTGAGTGTTTCAAATAGAGGTGTGTGACAGTTAAAGAATGCTTAAAACTTCACAAATATGATAGATCTATATAAAAAGAAAAAAATCCATTAACGTGTGAAGACTTTTCCGTTGAAAACTGGGCAAATAGTGCTAAAAACCAAGACTTTCATGCTCTAGATTGAATCATTTTAAAACCATTTAATAAATGATGATTTTTTTATACCCTGCCTTACTTCATATTTACGCCATAAAGGAAGCCACAATGTGAAATTTTAACTTCATAGGTTTTGTCGTTTTTGAGACACAGTGATCAATTGTTAGTCAGTCAGTAAGTGATTTTCATTCATAGGCTACATATGATATATTTTATATATTATATTGACTGTCAGTATATATTATATTGACTGTGATATGGACAGATTGAATAAATAAACAAATGAATGAGACAAAAGGAAAATAATAAAACAATTAACATACATTCTACACAATTTTAACAACAAAAAAACATTTACGTTTTTTGCCTTGTAATACTTATATTAGTAAAAATAAATTTTTGTCAACTGATACTAGATTGGGAATAATTTAAAGCCCGAACATCTGAATTTCATGGCCCCTAAATTTGACTGCTCTGTTCTCTGTTTGATGGCATGTGGTGTCCCCTCCTTAGGTCTAGTCCTGATCTCAACAAAATCGTTTCAAGGTAATAGAGAGGTAGGGTCTTATTATAAAACTATGTTACAGTCTGAGAATAAAATAACAATTAAAACAATTGGAATTTTGAAAAAAGTGACAATTGAATAATGAAATAATGGTTGGCAGCTGAATAATACAACATTTTGTATATTATTAGCAGTTATAATATAACATTTCTATTTTGTATTTCTAGTGCATTTTGATTTACTAAAGTACTGTGTCAAAAGATTTCTGTAAAAAAATATACACAAATTAATTTAAATTAATTTGAAATTTGAGGTTTTACCTATGTAGAAGTCTGCTTATGAATGTTTATAAATAAAAACACATTTCTAATCTATTATAGAGCTTTATTACTGATTATCAAGTCTGACTTGTAAAGATAGTGAGTAATAAGGCCATGTACTTGATTAAAAATGTATTTTTATTTATAAATCTTAATTTCCATTAATTTTAAGAATAAATATTGTAATGTTTGATCAATATCAATTTTAAATAAAGGACAAACCTAGAAGTAAGGGCCAACCATCATCTGTACCCAGGATTTGTTCGATGCCAAGAATTTGTGAGATTAAAAGACCTATTGTAACAGCTAACTGGTTAACTGTTCCTAAACCCCCTCTGAGATTCAAAGGTGCTATCTCTGAAATATACATTGGCACTAAGGATGTGTTTAAGCCTGTAACAGAAAAAACGATTAATTGTAATTGTGATAAAAACTATAAGAATTTAATAATTTATTATTGAGTTAGCTTATAGTAATAACGTATTTACTAAGCGGGACATGGATATATTGATTATCAGTGTAAGATATTTAAAGAAGAACTTAAACAAGTATTTCTTGGTTTGTTTCATTACTACAACTTCAGCTATATTGAAATAACCTTCCAGATCGAGGCTAATGAAGTAGTTAGTTAGGTTAGGTGATAAATGGCTTGGTGGAGAGATTAGTGCTAGGAAACTAAATTAACTAGTGGAATCTCCACAATTACTTCACAGAAAATTTCATTTTTCTTATGATAAGTTGCAAATGAAAACAACTTTGATGAACAAATTCCAAATTTTAGTTTGAAGCATTATAGATATTGTTTGTAAAACATTTTAAATAAAAATGAATTTATTGCAATTACCTTACTATTTTTATTATTTAAATAGAAAGGTAATTCTTAGAAAATAATATTTTAAACAAAACAGATAGTCGAAACCAGAAAAGCAATAAAAGTATGTGTACAAAAATTAAATTAAAAAAAAAATGTAAAACTTACCACAGTTAACTCCAATAATAAATCGACCAAGAAAAAGCATTTCGTAAGATTGGAAAAACTTTGTGAAACCCATTAGACAAGCTCCACCAATGCCAAGGATATTGTTCAGTAAAAGGCCTCCTTTTCTATAAACATTATAAATAATACACATCATTACTACACATTTATTTATAAAGCAATAAGCAAAGATTACAAATAGTAGAAACTATGGTATATTTTAAATCATAAATTTCAAAATTTTATCAAAGCTCACTTCTTTTCTGCAAATATAATCATACCATTTAACAGACAATATTCAACAATAATTATATGTTTGCCATTTAACAGACAATACCATAAACTATATTTTGAGCTGTTAAAATAATGACTTACATAATAAAATAATTCATATTTCTTTAAACTCAGAATATTTAAGAAGTAAAATCATAATAAAATTTAAAAAATGAGCGACTATTGAAAAATAGATTTGTTTTTGAAAACATACGGTAAAAGCTCACCAACTTATGAAAAAAAAATCACTAATATTAAAAAAAAAATAGTTAATATTATTTAAAAATTTAACCTTCTGCAGGATTCGGTAGCCAACCCCTTACATCTGTACTTAGTAATTACAGTTGTTTGTATTCACAAATATATAAATATTTTAATATTAACAATTAAAGTAAAATGCAATATTGATTTATTGGTTTCTATTATATTTATTCTAAACATAAGCTTAGTTGAAAAAGTATTGGAGGATTAAGCTTTCATGTGAAGTCAGCTTTACGTTCAGTGCTACATCACCATAACAACAACTTCTTTGATGTATATTAGATGTTATGCTTTTACGTTGTTTACAGAGTAGACTATATACATCCACAATTTTTCAGATTGTTACATCAATAGATATCTTTAAATTCTGCTTCAAGTTTGAAATTTTAGAAATATAAGATGTGGCAATTAAATAACCAGACTGGTGCTACAAAACATTTTATTGATCTCCAACACCAATTACATCACAAAGTTTACCTCCTTCAATATATTCACCTTGCCGATCTCTACAACACGCCATACAAATTTTTCATTGTTCAAAGCTGTGCTGGTAGTCCACTTCTGTCAGCTTGTTGAGAACTTCCGTTGCTTCTTTTGCTTTCACCACTTCCATACTGTGAAATCTTGTTCCCTTAAGCTCTGATTTGACCTTAGGAAGTAAAAAAAGTCACAGGGGGCCAAGTCAGGTGAGTAAGGTGGGTGATGGTGTATTTCACAAAAAACACATTGACCAACAAGGCGGAATGGGCATTGTTTTGGGACTCAATCAGGTATTTGCTTTTCCACAAATCAGGTCTTCATCTTTTCACTCATCATAAAGAGTTGTCAGAAATTCCACACTCTTTAAAAAAAAAAACAAAAACAATCATTTTTAATTTTGATTTGTTTATTCTCACTCTTTTTTGCTGTGGGGGCTCTTCCGGAGCATCAATTACTTCTTTGTTTCAGGACCATAGATAAAAATCCAATGATCATAGGTAAAAAAACCACAATTCATCACAAATAATCGCTCTCTGCCTAACTTCTGGATCACTATCAGCGTTGTTTAGAATGGTCAACTCAAATGTTCATTCTCGATTCTTTTTACTCTGAAGCGAGAAGTTTTGGCACCATTATTGCACAAACTTTCTGCATGTTCAACGACTCATGCAAAATATGACAGTCACTTTTTTTGTTAATTCCTAAAATTTCAGTAAGAGTCTGGACACCAGATGATGACTTTTTTGGATCAATTTACCAATTTTCTGGATGTTGTCCGTTTTTCATGTTAAGGGTTGTCCAGGACCCAGATAGTCTTTGGTCATATCATGTCCCCTTCCTTAAAACTTTAAAATCACTTTAAAACTTGTGTGTGCAATAAACATTCACTTCCGTACACTTCTTTTAACATGGCATGTTCTGTAGCAGTTTTTACCCGTTTCACAAAAAAATTGAGTTAAATCATTGCTCCGTCTGAACACTTTGCATTTTTTCAATGAGATGCTAGTACAAGAACTTGAATGAGTGATAGCTACAATACTGAACCATGGATGACCATGTCCATCGAGCTCAGAGTGGGGTGAAACATCAACAGCCACAGACAAGTTCAAACCTGTCGCATCATGCTTGCTGTTTGCCAGTAGCAAACCAATCTGCTTATTTAATTACCACACTTTATATTGCCTTTAATGTACTAAGGAAACAGTAATGTATATGTATGTATCTATCTATCTATATATTTTTTTTTTTTTTTTTTTTTGTGTTTAACGTCCGACTATTGTGCACACTTGGGCTAATGCAGAGGGTGGGATGATTTATAGCGTATGAAAATGCCAAGCCCTCGCCGGGAATTGAACCCGGATCCTCGGGGTGAAAGCCTAGTACGCTATCCACTAGACCACCGAGGCGGCTTCTATCTATCTATCTATCTATCTATCTATCTATCTATCTATCTATCTATCTATCTATCTATCTATCTATCTATCTATCTATCTATCTATCTATCTATCTATATATATATATCTTTTTCTTTAGATAATCATATTATCTCTTATATGATATTATTCAGCGTTTTTTGAAATATGTATATAATCATTTATTTAGTAGTAAAAAATAATAATAAAACATATTTTAATGTTTTAATTTACCTTCCAAATTTGTTAGCTATTAAACCACCACTAAATCCTCCTAACATGCCTCCTATGGCAAATATCGACACCGCCAAAGAATACAGCAGCTTTACAGACTCTTCTTGTATTTCTATGGAGTATCTACTTCTGTACACATCTTTCATAAAGTTTTCTATATTCTGTAAAAATAAACATTGATAGGTCAGCTTGTATATTTTAGCTACTGCAGATTAAAAAAATACCTCAAACTAATATTTACTGTTTTTTATAAATTACAAAAAAATATATATTTTCAAATTGGGCTATCATGATCTATCAACTAGGGACCATTTCTCTTGCAACTAGGGCTTGGATATTGGATTTTTCTTAAATTAAAAATATATTTTTTTACTTAACAATGTGTAGCTTTCATGTGATCCAATAGGAAATGATTGCCTGTACTTAGAAGAAGTTTTTCATGATTACCTCTCCATCATTTTGAAAATTTATGCAGATTTCCATTCTGATTATGATGATGAAATCAAAATTTGAAAAACGTGTAAAATTGAAAAGTTGTCATCTTTTAGTGCTGCTGTTTTGAAAGAAATTGGCAAAAATTTTCTGGTTGCTACCAGAATGAACATTTCTAAGTTACTATAAAAATTTATTTTTTATTATTAAATTTTTATTTTTCCATAGGCCTATAGAAATGTTTGTTTACATTATAATATTTAATTTTGTTAGTTTTTTTAATTATGTTTACATACATAAATGATACAGCTGTCTGTAACCACAGAATATGACATATAAAGCTTACCTTTTCTGGTGCGTTAATAACACCAGTGTTATATCCGAACTGAAGCATCCCCAACATGGAAGCCAAGATTGTGTAGGTTAAAAAGAATGTTAACCCCTAAAACAAAACCAGACAAAAATTACTAAAAATTACATTTTCTGTTATGAATAATTAAAATTAGAAAGTAGCATTACAAGAAGAATTAACAAAAAGTCAAGCATTAAAAGCATGCAAAGCATTGTTTCATTAATTATTATTAAACTGAATTTATTACTGCATACTTTTTCAAACATTTCATGCCTAAACTTAAATTTTCTTATATATAATACTGTATCAGTTTGTTATAACAATAACAACCTAATTGTTCAAAATTGCAAATACATATAATAGATACTATAATACAAAAGTAAATAATATTTATGCAAAAAGTTTTCCAGAAAGCTCTTGACAATTTTATATTAAACTTGGTCAATCTAGATAAAAATTTATTACTTCCATAGAGGAAAGTTGAAAAAGTTTGATTAACAAAAGCAATTTCCTTGTTTAAAGTTTGTATTTAGCAAGGGTTCCGTGCACAAAATACAATATTATTTTTCATATTGAAAGCAAGAAAGCGTCTTGAGTAGTCTTACCTCCGACTCAAAAGCTATTTGCCTTCTCTTCAACAAGTTCAACAATACTCAACTTGCATCTAAGATTGTTCTAATTTTCATTAGAAAATACCTGAGTCTGTGATTTCTGTTGAAGTACGCAAAACGAAAGGAAAGCTCTTTGTAGGTTATAAATATTTAACTGTTATTATCGAATCATGTAAGTATGATAATGAAATACTCTTTAAGAAGTCACATGTGTTAATAGGTTATCTTAAAATAAAACATTTTTTAAATGAAAATGAAAATAAAGTAGAAATACCTTATAAACTTAGTAAGCACATTTTAAACTAAGGCTTAACATACTTTGTTCGACAATTCTTAGAAGTTAAAATGTTAATGTTTATTTAATGTCTGATTAAATTTGAATAATAATTTTAAAACAGTCTTAAATAATACAAAATAACTCAATACGTTATGATTGGTACAATCATTTGTACAGTGTAAATATTTTTATTTAAAATCTGGAATAAAATCACACTTATAATGATTACTAAATGAATATAAATTTAACATAAATACCAATATAGGGTACTCAGTTCAAGCCTGTAAGCTTACTGGTTATTGATATTATTAGGATATTGACTTAAAATTTAATAGTAAATTCTACTGCTAAATTGTATCCATATATTTTTGTACAAGCATAGTGTCTAATGCATTCAATTATAATATTAAATCACAAGATCATATGATATCATGTTATAATAATGAACAGCACTGCAACATAAAAGCAAAATAAATTTGTAGCATTCAGTATTGTATGTTATTTTCTAAATAAAATTTAATAACTATAAAAAATAAAAAACATGCAAATGTTATAGTATATAACATACTTATAAATAAATAATTTAATTTATTCAAATAACCTTATATATTGTTTTTTTAAAAGCACGTTTTTTCTGTAATATTATTGAATATTCTTTGTATTCAATGTAATTGTATTTCTTGCCTGAAATATGAAAACATGCAAATACTTTTGATTTTATTCTGAAGTGACAAAAATAGTACCTTGAATCCATGTGAGATCAGAAAAGGGTATTTTTTGGACAACAAACACAATGTATACACATAAAACAAGACATAACCAAAGAGTGATTTCAGTTAGTTATTTTTTTTTTTTTATATTAAACAAACAAAGTAAAACTGTAGCTAAAACATCTCATATCAGCAAAAATTTAACTAAACATGAAGGACACTAACAAAATGTTTATGTATATATTTATATTTTAAGAAAAATATGGTATTATCATAAATAATCATTGTAGAACTCCTTGGAATTTTTATTTTAATTTAATTCTTAAAACAACGAATGGTATTTACAGTACTGTAAAATATAACATCACTGAAGCCACACCATTTCAACTCTTGGTAAAAACAATGACTGTAAAGTTGTTCAATGAAACTGATACCGTTATAGTCTTCTTTTAGTTTATTACGTAATTGTCAGGTACTGTATTTCGTTTTTTTAATTCTAACAAATACATTTTCAATGCTACTAAACCATTTTATAGGCTTTTAGGCGAAGGTAGCTTATTTGCACTGCTGTAATGGATAGGCCAATGTTAGCTTTAGATACAATTATGTAAATTAGTAACTACTGTGTTGTATGTAAACTAGAGATACTGAACAGTTTTATTAAAAAATAACTTAGTACAGCTGATAGGTACAATAGTACAGTACAGTAGTAAGTTTTATGCAAAGAGTATGGTAATAAAAGTCAACACCAGGTAAGATGGGACAACCTTCATGGGCATTCCCATAGTAAACGTCTCTTAAGCAAAGTTCCTTCTGGAGGAATCAAAGGGGCAGCAGATGTCCTGGGCAGAGCACAACTCAGGAGGATCATGGGGCTCATAACAGGGCACTGTGGTCTGAGGGTGCACATGAACAGGATAGGTGTGTACCATGGAGAAACCGTGTGTAGATTGTGCAGGAAGGAGGAGGAAACTGCAGGTCACATAATTTATGACTGTGAGGCTCTTGCTAGTAGGAGGCTAGGGGTTTTTGGTTTCCAATACCATAGGGTTCTTCAGCAGAATGAGCTAGTCAGTATGTTGTTGGAACTTATTTAGGGGCACCAATCTACTGAACTAGGTATTTTAAGAGGTAAGTTGCACAATAGGTCAGTTGATCGCAGTGCCTGGGGTTGAAAAAATCCCTTCCTCTAGAATATAATCTAATCTAATGGTAATAAAAAGAATGTGTATGCTGGTAGATAGTATAGAGATGGACTGTGAGATATGCAGAATGTTTTTGTGAAGGTAGCAGAACATTATAGTCTAGTTGTGCTATAAGGGCACAGAAAGAGGCAAAGGAAAATAGAAGTGGAGGAATGTATTTATTATTAACATTTTATATACAAGTGTGGCTTTATTATAAATTGACAAACAGAAATATTATCTGTTTATTTTATTTCAGCTAAAAAATATTTTGAAAAGAGGATTTTGACATCAATTTTTTTTAATGAACCAGTAGTTATATATTTTTCAATAATAGATCAAGTTATTAAAGAATATTAAGCATGAAAAATAAAATATTTTCCTGAAAGTTAAGTTCATCCTTATATGTAAAAATATTGAAAGAAAGGGAAACTGAAGACATTGTTAGACATGAATAACACAGATTTTTGTTTATGAAGACCACAGATTTGACAATATCTATAAACCATTTAAATTGATGTGGCCTTACTGAACATAGATAAAGAAAGTATTTTGCTTAACTAAATCATATTGCATTGGGAGAATGGATGAAAAATATGGTTAAGCTTTTAAATTTGTCTTAGTTTACATTTTTAAAATCACACAACTCTCAAAAGACATATTACTTGAATTTTTTTTTTTCTCTATTCTATTCAAAAGTGCTTTTCTTGTCATAAAATTAAACTTATGATATACGAGGTGTGTTCAGAAAGTAACGAGAATTTTTAAATTTCGCGGGCTCGGATAGTCCAATTGTCAAACATTTTTTTTATTATGTTGGTATACATGCCCTTGAAGTATGATAAAACTTTCAGCTGTTTTCATTGTTGACTTTGTGACAAAGTTAGGTTAACATAAGGTTAGTTAGACGTGTTTTTATGAGTTTGGCGATTTTCGTTTGTTAAAAGAAATGGATCAAAGAATTTGTATCAAATTTTGCGTAAAAAAATGGAATAAAGTGTAACAAAGTGTATGAAATGTTAACAAAAGCCTGTGGTGAGTCTGCTATGAGTAAAGCAAGAGTTTACGAGTGGTATAAGCGTTTACAAGAAGGCCGTGAAGACGTTGAAGATGACGAACGCCCTGGACGCCCCAGCACATCAACAACCGATGAAAACGTGGAAAAAGTGAAAGAAATGGTTATGCACAATCGCCGAATCATAATTAGAGAGGTCGCTGATGATGTTGGCATATCGATTGGATCATGTCACGACATTGGTCCAACGTTTTGTGTATGAAACGTGTGGCAGCAAAATTCGTTCCAAAATTGTTGAATTTTGAACAAAAACAGCGGCGAATGGAAGTTGCTCAGGAGTCACTAAATGAAGTCAACGACGATGCAGAATTACTGAAACGTATTATAACAGGTGACGAAACATGGATTTACGGATATGACGTTTAAACTAAGGCTCAATCATCCCAGTGGAGGCATTCTGTCTCGCCAAGACCGAAAAAGGTTCGACAAGTGCAGTCGAACGTGAAGGTTATGCTCACTGTGTTCTTCGATATTAATGGCATAGTGCATCATGAATTCCTGCCACCAGGTGAAACGGTCAATAAGGAGTACCACCTACAAGTTCAACGCCATTTGCGTGAAGCAATCTGAAAAAAACGCCCGGATCTGTGAGAAAACAATTCATAGCTTTTGAACCAAGATAATGCACCAGTTCACACTTCATTGCTTGTTCGTGAATTTTTGGCCAAAAACAGTACTGTAACGATGCCCCAGCCTCCATATTCGCCAGACTTTTTTTTCCATAAAGCCTCCGTGTGACTTTTTCCTATTTCCAAAAATAAAGAGAACCTTAAAAGACCGTAGTTTTACAGCCGTAGATGACATTAAAAGCGCTTCGCTGAAAGAACTAAAGGCTATCTCAAAGATCGAGTTTGAGAAGTGTTTCGAAGATTGGAAGAAGCGCTGGCACAAGTGCATAATCTCCAATGGGGACTATTTTGAAGGCGACAAGATCAATGTAGAAGAATAAATAAATATTTTGTTCAAAAAATTAAAACTCTCGTTACTTCCTGAACACACCTCGTACACCAAAAAATTAAAATTAATTTTAATATTCATAAAGAAAAATTAACATAAGCAGTACTTTCTTACAATTATTACGAATTGAACTGTCAACCTTATAAAAAAATGTTTGATATTTAAAAATCTTGTTTAGTAAAAAAACATATCTGGTAAGAATTTACAACGAAAAATTGTAAAAAATGTTTTTATGAAATAAAGTGAAATAACTATACTATAACATATCGATAATCAAGTACAAATAAATTTCATAATTAAAATAAAAATACAATAAAACAATGCTTTAAAACAATAAAAAAAATAAAATAATAAAACACATATGTAACAACAGAAACATGCTCGATCATGCAGCGAACCTGTTCAAGTAGCCTCAGTTTCCGTCGATGTGATTGTTCCTCTAATCTATCGACATATTCTCTCAGCTCTTCGATCTCTTCTTTCACTTGTTGAACAGTGTCCAGTTCATTCTTGATGGCTACCATGTCCCGTTTGACTTCGCTGACCTCGCTCTGACACGACTCGACAGACTTTGTGAGCTCTTGGAGTTGTGTTCGTATTTCGCAAAGTGCAACAGTAGTTTCGAGCTGACGGTCGCCACGCTGCTGCAGCTCGTCCAGCTTGGCACTCAGATTCATGCTCATAACGCTCACCTGCTTCTGTAGACTGCACCCGAGCATGGTCCTATGTTACACACTATACGCAACCCCTTACGTTATATTATAGGCCTACACCCACCATAACACAAGTTCAAGCAATGTAAATCTGACCCCACAGATTATAATATCATAAAATATTAAAATAATTGTTTATTGAACATTTAAATTTACTCCCCAAAAGAAATACGAATTAATAAATGAAACGTATTTAAACTAGAGACTTGTGAGGCAGTTGAAATAAAAACACTGTATTAATGGAACTACAGATATAGACTATTAAATTTGCTTTCAATAATTTGAATGTGATTGCAAGTATCCTGAACCAGTGGAATAATGTCATGTTATTTTCTAATTCAAATAAAATATTATATAATTCATGTATTTACAGTATTATGGTTCTCATAGTAATATTAGCGTGACAACAAAATAACATTTAACTAACTTTACAAAAACTATCATGCAATAATAATAGGCATTTTCAATATGAAACTAAATAGGATCTTATTAAAATGAACACAAACACGTGCCCTGCTTACTTTCTTACTAAACGATGTATGCAAACAGTTTGGTGTTGGTATTCTGAAAAAAATACATCTTGAGATTTTGATTGATCTTGACATTTTCATTCTCCTGAATTTAAAAAAGTGGTTTTTATTGGATCCCCTCCCCCTCTCTCTTTGAACGTGTGAGTATCTACACTCCGATTAATAGAAATTAAGCTGATTTTCTTCTTTTTTTTGTCAGAAGTTTAGAAGAAATAATTTAATGTTGGAAAATGTGTTTAGATTTTTTTGCAGCGTTTATTTGAAGTATTTGTTAGATTTTGCAGCGTTTATTCAAAATAGCTGTTAGGTTTGGCAGCGTTTATTTAAAATAACTGTGAGATTTGGCAGCTTTTATTTAAAAGAACAGTTAGATTTGACAGTGTTTATTTAAAATAACTGTTAGATTTGGCAGCGTTTATTTAAAATAACTGTTAGGTTTTGCAGCGTTTATTTAAAATAGCTGTTAGGTTTGGCAGCGTTTATTTAAAATAACTGTTAGGTTTTGCAGCGTTTATTTAAAATAGCTGTTAGGTTTGGCAGCGTTTATTTAAAATAACAGTTAGATTTGGCAGCTTTTATTTAAAAGAACAGTTAGATTTGACAGTGTTTATTTAAAATAACTGTTAGATTTTGCAGCGTTTATTTAAAATAGCTGTTAGATTTGGCAGCGTTTATTTAAAATAACTGTTAGATTTGGCAGCTTTTATTTAAAAGAACAGTTAGATTTGACAGTGTTTATTTAAAATAACTGTTAGATTTGGCAGCGTTTATTTAAAATAACTGTTAGGTTTTGCAGCGTTTATTTAAAATAACAGTTAGATTTGGCATCGTTTATTAAAAATAACTGTTAGGTTTTGCAGAGTTTAAAATAACTGTTAGATTTAGCAGCATTTATTTAAAATAACTGTTATATTTGGCAGCGTTTATTTAAACTAACTGTTTGATTTTGCAGCGTTTATTTAAAATAACTGTTAGATTTGGCAGCGTTTATTTAAAATAACTGTTAGATTTTGCAGCGTTTATTTAAAGTAACTGTTAGATTTTCAACGTTTATTTAAAATTACTGTTAGATTTTGCAGCGTTTATTTAAAATAACTATTCGATTTTGCAGCGTTTATTTAAAACAACTGTTAGGTTTTGCAGCGTTTATTTAAAATAACCGTTAGATTTAGCAGCGTTTATTTAAAATAACTGTAAAGTTTTGCAGCGTTTATTTAAAATAACTGTTAGATTTTGCAGCGTTTATTTAAAATAAGTGTTAGATTTTAAACGTTTATTTAAAATAACTCTTATATTTGGCAGCGTTTATTTAAAATAACTGTTAGATTTTGCAGCGTTTATTTAAAATAACTGTTAGGTTTTGCAGCGTTTATTTAAAATAACCGTTAGATTTAGCAGCGTTTATTTAAAATAACTGTAAAGTTTTGCAGCGTTTATTTAAAATAACTGTTAGATTTTGCAGCGTTTATTTAAAATAAGTGTTAGATTTTAAACGTTTATTTAAAATAACTCTTATATTTGGCAGCGTTTATTTAAAATAACTGTTAGATTTTGCAGCGTTTATTTAAAATAACTGTTACTTTTGCAGCGTTTATTTAAAATAACTGTTAGGTTTTGCAGCGTTTATTTAAAATAACTGTTACTTTTTGCAGCGTTTATTTAAAATAACTGCAGCTTTTAGTATACTAAGCCGATTATATAAAAAGATCCATGGATAAACGAAACAAATAGCATGATAAGAAAACAAATATAGAATCCCACAAAGGGGACAAAAGATTAATGTAGTAAAAATGCCTTAGAAAATTAAGTTTTGAATAAAAATATAATTTCGCTTGTTCTAAGGGCATTTAATTCAAAACCAAATTAATAAATTCATTTGGTGTCAGAATATTAAGTTCTTCGGTTTTGGATCTATGGTAATCACAAAATTTGGTTTACAATCAAAATGATTTTCTATTTCTGTTACGTCAAAAGGAAAATAAAACAGACTTATTTTAATTAAATTTTCCACGAATATGGATTATAAAAATGATTTCTGTTTTAAAACAAAAAGCGCTTTTGTGTAAAAAATAATTAAAATGAAAGCTCGACATAAGACGGGTTGCTTCCTTTCTGTTAATAATAATGTAAATTTAGGAATCAAAATAATAAGCAAAATGGAAATAAAGAATGGGGTTAATGAAGGAGAGGATACGGAACAATGGGATAGGAAAAGAAAAGATGCCAGGCAACAGGATAATGCTGGTTATGTTAATGTAAAGTTGTGCGGCGAGGACAAACAGAATACAGAATACAGAATACACGTCTTTGTTCTCAAGTATCACGTGACTCGATAAATGTTTCAAGTTCAAAGGCAAATCGATAAAGTCCAGTGTTAGTGTGTTGTCCAGAAATACGCGAGATTTCGAGTGAATAATAAATTATTTGATCAATTTTTAAATTGCGAAATTTGTTTTAATAGAAATCGAAAAATAACCGTGCCGCGCAGCTGCTCGCCGAGTTGATGGGAAGGAAATTCCAAAAAGAAACAAAATCACAATATTTCTTTTAACTTGGAACTTTTTTTTGAAAACCTGATTTCAAAAGCGTAATCGGCGTAAAAAGCTGCACAAACTGGCATTTTAAACTTTCAACTTAATTGAAAACACACACACATGTTAGTTTTTCCTTGTAATTTGGAAATTTAACTTTACATAAGTTATCCAAATAAAAAATATTTTTGGTGTTCTAAACATCAAAATCTGAAGATGGATTTCTTTACGACCGCTTTGCTTTTTACAGTAAGATAGTATAAACAAAAACTTGTTTCGATGACATTATGCCATCTTCAGTGATACACGAACTACAGAACGTACAGAATTAAAACTAGGTTATTATAGTTGTACTTTCCTCCCTCATTATCAACCACTAAATATGATGACTGAAACTAGTTAAATTTTGTAAATAAACGCTACATTATTTATTTTTTGAGTAAAAGTTCTGTTCCGGCTAAAATGTTTACTAAATTAATTAATGTTTATATTGAACGGATAATAAGTTACACAGCCTAGATAAAGTTTGACTGACTTGAGACTTTCAACATAACTGTTTGCTGGACACATCTGGAGAGGCTTCTAAAGGACCCATGCGCAACAAAGTACAACTGTTAGGTGTACAAATAGTTGATGCCACTTGTGTTAAAAGAATGGACCTTGATAGCTGGGTCACGTGATTGGAGTGTTAGAGTGTACCTCTCTCAATTACTAGATGGACGTAGGCATTTTAGAATTGGCATTTACAAGATTACACTGTACGCGGCCGCCTTGCTAACGTGATGGAAGCGAATTTCCAACAATATTTTTTGAAAACGTTGCATATTTTTGAAAATCCAATTTCATCCTCACTAAAATAGCATAAAATTAAAACTCGTGAAGTAAACAAGAAAATAAACTATCTTTTTTAAAGTTGACTGAGATGGTGAAATCAGATTTTTCAAAAAAATTTTAGAAAAAAATGTTTTGAATTTTTAAGGGGTCTGTGATTGAATAGATTCTGTCAGGGTGTGAGCCACTATACATCTTTGTGACACCTACTATTCTGTACAAAACGTTTAAAATCCGGTGTAGTGAAAATAGTTACATAAATATTTTATAAAATATATAAAATGTGTTTACTTTAAAACTGTTTTTCATGCATAAAACAATGTAAATATACATTTAAACAAATGAAATACGATTGAATTTGTAATCCTTATTGAACAATGTTTCGAAATCTAAATAAATATAACAAAAAAGTGCTGCGTTTATCGGTTTTTCCTTAATCTGTCTACAAAATATAAACTCTTTAAATATAACAGTGACATTTACAAGTACAGTAACACTAAAAGTAACAGAATAAAACAGCAAACATTTAATGTAGGCTTAGACGCACCCAGGGATTTGGTTATACAGGCTAATCAAGTTTTTACAGCTTTTAACGGTAATCCGGCATTCTTTATAACTTACACAACTCATTTCGTTTCTAAAGTAGAACAAATGCGTTACTGGTCTTGCAATGTTAATTCCGAATTTTATGCAACTGCACTTTTTTAAAGTTAGCCTACTTTTGAAAAAAATGAAAATTTATTTGGCCCTAAAAACGTTAAAAATTAGTTTTTCTAGTTTTTTTTTTAATTTACAATAACTTATTATTAGGCACATTACGTACGCTACATTAAATTATCAAAAACAAAATAAATTCGTAACAAATATGTTTTTGAATACAAGTAAATATTTTTTGTAAACTTTAAATAAAATAATTCACATATTTTATAGTAATAATTAGTATTTATTTTTAATTACATACCAATTTTTTTTTTTGTAAAAACGCTTAATGAAATTTATCAATAAAGTAATTACAATTTTATTTTTTATAAAATTATTTAAAAAAATTAAGTAAAAAACTGAAATATTTTTACTGATGTCAATAATTCGTTTTATGTTAAGAATTTATTGATTTATTACACCTCGTTGTTTTATATTACGACACCAGCGTGTAAAAGAAGCGGATGGAATTAATCTGTGTGTTTTCAGAGATAAGACTAAACTTGTCGGGTCGGGTCGGGCCGGTTGATTATATACCTCATAAGCAATTCCCTGAGAGTAGCTTCGTCTTCCTGCGCCTCCGTCGCATCACTAACCTCCTCCCTTCGTCTACGACTGGCGACGGGGCCGGGAGGTGGGGCCGGGCGTCTCCACTCTTCGGTCAGCTCTTCGTCATAATCCAGAACGCCGCTGCAAGGACTAAGGAGGCCGCCTCTCTCTTGTGGTTGCAGGTGTTGTCGATCGACTTCACCAGAAATTTTCATAGATTTCCTAACTCGTCATGTTTCAACGAGTCGCCTCCCACCACCTAAAGCACCGCCACCATATTCCTGCTTCGTTTACAAGTCACCATGCACTTAAAATAGTTCTTACTGTATTAAGGCTATGCAATCATTCAGTTATTATAAAATCAATAAAACTTAGTAAGAGTGATTAGAACGCCATACTTTACATGGCGTAATAAACATTACAAGTTATGCGCAATGGAACAAGAATATTCATAAATGATCTACAATAGATGTCTTTGAATTATCAGTGTACAATTTATGCTCAACATATTTATCTGTGCTATCAATATGTTGATCTGAAGACTTTTACTTACAGCAGTCTGCAGTGGTATCGTAGTCTAGCGCGCAATACTGATATTACCGGTTACTGTAGCGACATCTAGCCGCCAGCTTATCGCGTTATACGCAGAAGTTGTATTGTTAAAGATTTACACTGATACAACTTCTGCACTTTGTTGAACGCAACAGTATTTAAGTAATTAGCGGCATGCTTGCATGTTTAAATGAGGAATGAAGAAACCAGTTACTACGTTTAATTAATTATTATTCAAAATGAAGAATGGACCACATAATTTGTAAATTTTTTGGTGTTATTCCCGATCATTTTTTTACTTTATGCGTCCTTTAGTGCTATACCAAACTCAAATAAGATGCTTCCGAAAAAAGTTTTTGAATCTTTCTCAAAATTTTGTTACATATTTCAAAAAAATGAATGTCCATTCGTTGTGTGTGTGTGTGTGTTCGTAATTTTTAGTTCAACTTTATTCAAACTTGGTAAAAATCGACAGCTATTAAAAGTTTGTTAACCAGCAAAATTCGTTCAACAGTTTTAAAATGTTGAAATCTCTCAAAATTCATAACTGTCTTGTATTTTTAAAATATGGTTTCAGCATCGTAAGCAGCGATAAAAACTGCATAAAATAGCATTTTGACGGCGGTCAAGGTTCATTTTTGTATTTTTAAAATGAAATTTGAAAGTTTAAAATAGTAGTGTAGGACGATTTTTACTTTGATTATGATAATGAAATCAGAATTTCAAGAAAATTAAAGATAAGAGATTTTTTTTGGAAATTCACTTCCATCACGTCAGCGAGACAGTCACGTGCAGCGATTATTTAATTTACTAAAATTGTATTAACTATATGACGCAAGATGTTCATCCACTTATAAAATAGATTTTATTTTAAATCAAAAGAATTTCACAAAAACAATCCCTCAACACCATTGTGCTGAACAGTAAACTGGCAACAACAATTCTCGTATAAATAATTTGGGGTTGTTTCATTTGTGACAAGTTTGTAGCGTTAAGCCACAATAAGCTGACCCCCGCACGCAACTATGACAAAGCAGCTGCGCCTGTTTGTTTGTACTTTGGTGTACAGTTCTCGAGCGAAACTATGTTGCAAACTGTTTGCGGCCGCCAACGCTTCTTTGTTTGATCAAATTTTATAGTTATATCAAATTAAATGTCCCCAGATCCGGTGGTTTGGAGTCTTAATTAACCGCAGCACGTTGCTGTCTCGTTGACGATATGGAAGCAAATTTAGAAATTGTAATTTCACCATCATTATCAACATTAAAATCTGCATTTATTAGTATTTTAGACTTTTAAATTACATTGAAAATACGAAACGAACCATGACCGCCGTCAAATTAAATTTATTAATTTCAACCGATTTTGAAAATTCAAACAAAAATCGATTTTTTTGTCGTTTGAATTAATCTGGACCAAAATTGCAAACGTGAGAGTATTACTATGTACGTATTAAATTGATTTAGATGTAATGATCGACGTTCCTTTAAGGTTCCATCTTACCATTACGGTTCCAATAATTATTAATTATTTTTCGCAAACTCAATTACAAAATACAAAAACCGAAATGTCAAGTTAATTTCTCATATTTGGCTCAAATTTCAGTAATAAACGAACTTCAACTGTAATAAATTGGAAATAACAGACCTGGTTGAGAACAAATCGGAAAAAGTTAAATCCTTCAGCGGTCAAAGCCCCTCCCCAACCCGATTCTCCCACAATTGACAGATTTCTTTCGTCGGTTAAATTATTGAAATGTTTTTTTACCATTTATTTATTTCACAAGTAGTTTTTTAATGTACAACACATTACAATATCTTTTCATTTGTTATCAAGTTACAAAAATGACGACTAAAATTTCAGAGGTAACCCCGATTCTTAACAGATGGATTTGAATAATGTAACTGCATGAATATGTGAGGTGTGGAAGAAATCATCGTTAAAGCAGATCAGAAGCCGGGAAGAGTGCCTCAAGGGACATCGCTGTGAATAGGGGGTTTTCAAGGCAAGAAAATTTCACAAAGCACGATCTCATTGTGGCTTGAGACCTGTCCCTACATCTTGTGATCTCACATTCTTACTAATGGGGTGAAAACAACCTTGGCAGAATGGCTTTACATTTTCATTTTGCACATTTGCATTCTCACTATGTTTAAAATATTGTACTGGCACTGAAATAAATTTTGGATAAGTTTTTATTCGTCTTTAGTGAAATGTGTGTGTGTGTGTGTGTGTTGTGTGTGTGTGTGTCTGTGTGTGTGTGTGTGTGTGTGTGTGTGTGTGTGTGTGTGTGTGTGTGTGTGTGTGTGTGTGTCTTAAATGTGTGTGTGTGTGTGTGTGTGTGTGTGTGTGTGTGTGTGTGTGTGTGTGTGTGTGTGTGTGTGTGTGTGTGTGTGTGTGTGTGTGTGTGTGTGTGTGTGTGTGTGTGTGTGTGTGTGAGAGAGAGAGAGAGAGAGAGAGAGAGAGTCTTAAATGTGTGTGTGTGTGTGTGTGTGTGTGTGTGTGTGTGTGTGTGTGTGTGTGTGTGTGTGTGTGTGTGTGTGTGTGTGTGTGTGTGTGTGTGTGTGTGTGTGTGTGTGTGTGTGTGTGTGTGTGTGTGTGTGTGTGTGTGTGAGAGAGAGAGAGAGAGAGTGTCTTGTGTGTGTGTGTGTGTGTGTTGTGTGTGTATGTATATATATATATATATATATGTGTATGTGTGTGTGTGTATAGAGAGAAGAGAGTGTGTACATATATAATACTTTCGAAAAACTCATACACACACACACATGTGTGTGTGTTTTTCTAAAGTATTTTAGTCGAAGAATACATAAATCGAATGATCTATGAATACCATAAATATATGGATAATACAGTAATTCAAGCAGCCCTTAGACGTAAGCTTTTACCAGCCAATGCTATAACTAAGTAATTATTATTTCGATTTAATGACTGCAATTGCAAAAAGAAACCTTACTCGGTAACCAAAGTGTATAAGAAAATTGAAGACAATCCTGGCAGTAGTTCAGATTTCTATTCCGGGCAAACACACATACGTTTGATTATCTAGTCACAAATAATGTATAACCTGATAACCTGTAGTGATTCGTGTGTTACATTAATGGTAGGTAATCGTTTGTTTGTTACTTGTATGCGTTTTTTTATTTTTCAAATTTTAAGTTGTGTGTGTGTGTGTGTGTGTGTGTGTGTGTGTGTTTCATGGGTAATTAAAAACTAGTCTAAGTAAGATTTTGTCGTGCTGTTCTTAAGTAGGCCTACCCAAACGAAACACACGAATAATTTACGACAGACATTCTAAGAATGGTAAGAAAGTAGAATGTATTTTTTAACCTATACTTTTTCAATGTTTGATGTCGGATACATAAAACGGTGCGGCGTAATTGATAATAATATTTAGGCCGGGCGACAACCGAATGCGGACCGGACTATGCAAAACCTAACCTATTGTTTTTAATGTAAGAGTGGCCACTGAAAGCGTAACTAAGCTGCGCGGAGTCAAGCGGCGCCTCTGGGCTCCGCTCCGCGTAGCTTCGTTTTTGTTCAGTCGGTTTTGAAGCCGACTCCGCTTCCCCTACCAAACTAACCACGCCTCAAAACTAATTATTTCTCGTTATTTAGTTTACCGTTGCCTAGGTTACGGTTTTTAAACATAGTTTCCGATAATCCGTACAGAAGACTTAAATATTTGGAAGATAAAAACGCGTTCTTTAAACCGACTGAACTCCGCTTCCGGTTGCCGTTCGTCTTTATTCCGCTCCGCTCAGCTCCGCCCGGCCTTATTCTCTTTGTTATTTTCAAAAGTAAGCTGTACCGCTGACGTGATTGAAGCGAATTTCCAAAAATAATTTTTTATTCTACACTTTTTTGAAATTTTGATTACACCATCATAATCAGCAATCAAATCTGCATATGTTCTTCTAACTTTTCAAAATTTCATTGAAAATACGCAAGAGAACCATAAGTTTTAATACCAATGGATTTTGAAAATTTTAAATGCTAATTTCGCAGTGTTTAACGCTAATTACATTAAACATTTAGACAAAAAAATGTTATATTTTTTAAATGGACATTTTGAAACTGTGAACGAATTTAATGTCGTTATTTTTTACCTATTATATAGCGCAAACACACACACACACACACACACACACACACACACACACACACACACACACACACACACACACACACACACACTTATATATAGCCTATCAAAAAAGGGTCAGTATAGTGATCTATTTAATTTAAGGGGGACTGGATATTACCAAGACGGGTTGCTCCAATAACTCATTCCTTTGGAAATGCTCTAATAGCAGTGTGTTAGATATATGTTTTCAAACAGTGTACACTGGTTTATTTTCTTACGTTTAGGATCATGGGCAAAACTGCAAAATTCCATGAATTTCCGGTTTACCATTAATATGTGTTAGAGATAAACCGACACTCGCTCGATGCATTGTTCTTTGTTGTATGTAACAGCTGATATTGCATTTATGTAACAGCTGATATTACATTTATGTAACAGCTGATATTACATTTAATACGATAGCTGAACACCAGCTGAGAAGGAACAGCTGAAGTCACTAAAGTGAGGTAAGCGAATGAGTTTGACTTAAGATTTCAGAAACGTCAATTTCCTGACATAAATCGCATGACGCAAGAATATAGCGGCTTGAAATTTCCTCCGCGGTGGATCACTGAAACGTTTTACATCGTAGCGCTTTGAAGGCGCCCGCAATGGGTGCACATTAAATTTAGTTGATTATGTCATCAGGCTGTGTTTTCGTTCTTGGCAAGTTATTTCGTAAGGGATAAATAGCATATGACACGTTTAGGCTAACAGTTTCGGGGGGGGGTGTATTTTAGCCTTTCGGTTTTGGTGTTTACTGCAATATTCTACGGCCTATAATGTTGTAGAATTTTGTTTTGTCGCTTCTAGTGTGGGCCATTACTGAAAAACAAACTGTTATCTATTTGGTCTGTTATCTCTTTAGGCAGGGTTCCAATACGACGAGTGACCTTTGCACGATTCGAGTCGCCTTATCAACCTTGCAGTCCTACACTTCCAGTCGCTAACTGAACGTTATAGAGGATACTTCGCTTATGGCTTATCATCTTCTTGAGAATGAAAAAGGATAAGATTTATTGACACTGCTAAATCAGTTAAGAAAAACTGAACTTCATCAGGTTCTTTGCGAGGGACAGAGAGTCTACAAAACATTCTTTTAAAGAGAGTCCTTCTTAAATACTGACAAGTTTAATTGCCTGTTTTCAACCACTGAAACTCAACTAATGAGATGGAATAATTGAAGAAACAGCTTGTACGCCATGCAGAAAAAAAGGAGTTAAAGCTAAGATAAGCAATTTAAATGTATTGATAGTCTAATAACAAAGTATAATTAATAATTTTACAATACACAGAAACACTTAAAGCAGTCGTAAGTGTTACGCCTATACTGTACTGAAGATCAGTAACATTGAATGGACTACAGAAGTAGAGCAATCATTATAAAAAGCGTGCTCGGTATCAGAGGCTGATGTACAAGAAGTTGGACTATCTGCCGCTACGAACGCTGCAAACTTGATTTTTTTTTTAACGTCCGACTATTGTGCACACTTGGGCTAATGTAGACGGTGGGATGATTTATACCGTATGAAAATGCCAAGCCCTGGCCGGGAATCGAACCCGTCTTTGGGGTGAAAGCCCAGTACGCTATCAACTAGGCCACCGAGGCTTTGAAGGACAGGGAGGAAGACGTTTGAGAAAATAGACAGTACTATAATCTGTTTTAGACATTCTGCCGCAAGATGTCACCAGAAGCGCTCACATATCGCTCATAAGGGTTATCTTTTATTCAATGGCCGCAATGACCCAAATCGTCGCGCGGCTAGAGACGCAATATTGGAAAGAGTTCCTTTTTCGCTTCAGTCATAGCATTGGCATCCGACCACTGAAGGAAGCTTCAAACAATGTCGAAAGGCTAGTCAATAAAAGCACCCAAATAAAAACTACGAATTAAATCTCTTAAAATCTCTGGTTCACAGACATAAGAATAAGTTGTGAATCCTCATATATGATCAAAATTCCAGAAAAACGACTAAACGATTTTATTAGGACAATTCGATGTTTGACGGTATTTACAGAGCACCATTTTGGGAATATAGGGACTGGCTCTATGGTTCTTGTCAGCCATGTTAAATCTATAAGACTAATTGGCGATACAGTTTATAATAAAATTAAAGTTCTTGTATCTGGTAATGAGGTCAGCATTTTACAGTTCGTGTATTCTGTTTGCTTTTAAAAACACCGTAAATGAGCAAAAAATTTAAACAAAGTGTAAAAAGCTCACCACATTGCCACTTAAAAGACCTTTTTACATGAGATATCGAACGCAATAGCGGACTAATCTGTATTGTTAATTTTAACATTAGTCTTACATACATTGTCTAGTTTTATAGGATTCAATATGATGACAACTAAAGACTCTTAAGGTTTATAATTCAAGCGCATTGTATATCATTAAATTCTACGTGAGTTTTGTGCGAACTGCTTGCACCGTTAATAGTTTCGTGGTAGAATTTGTCAAAATAAAACTCATGGCTAAATTTTGCGGAGGCATAGTAACTAAATTATTTCGCAAAGTTATTTCATTAATTCCCTCCAACACAAAGTGTTAAGTTAAATTTATAGTGGCTGTTAACGACGTAATAATTTTATTTTAGTGATTATTTTTTATTGTGAGTTTCAATATTGATTAGGATGATTATCAGTTTTGTAGTCAAAGTAGTTATTTTACGAGCGCTTTGTAACAGTGTTGTTTAAAATTAAGTGATTGTATACTTCGAAACTGAGTGATTGCAATGACTTTAAGTAAACAAAGTGATTTTTGTTAATTGCATGTGTAGGGGTTGCATATATTACCTCTTTTGGAAACGTGAACATCCCCATGATGGACGACTTAATGAACAATTTTCACCTGCAATAAAAAACAACAGAATTAATATGTTTAAATAACATTATTTTGTAAATAATATTTTAATAAACTGCTTATATATAACAGTGCAGATTGTGTTGTACTGTTCGTTTCAGTTTGAATGAAATAGTTCCTCAGTGTTTATTTTTTATTTATTTTTTTTAGCCCTCAATGGAGCACATTTAGTCAATTTTGGTTCTTTTGGGCTTTCAACTTTGGTTCTTTTAGGTTGTTGAGATTCTCCCAATACTTTTTCAGTCTTATAAATCTCTGTCTAACTTCCTCCGAGTAAAAGGCAACTCTTTTTGTTCCTTCTTTAAATTTTAATCTAGTGTTTTTATTCCTAAGGATTGGTTTTTCCCTTCCTTCTTTCAGACGTTCCTCCGTTATCCCTAATTCCTTTAGGTCCTGTTCCACTTCCTTAAGCCACTCATTCTTTACTTTCATGTTTATATTTTACTTCAGCAGAAAGTAAAATTTCAAAATACGGTTTGATCGAATTTATTGTTAAAATCTCCTTTTTTCTGCCAGGGATGTTATTGTTTTGTTGAACACATTCCTAGCTTTGTCAATAAATATTTTATTTGTTTTTTCGTTTCGAAGTACGTACAGAAATAAGTTTTGATAATGGAAGTAATCCGAAACGCGTCAACAAATTAAAATGCGTGTGACACTTGGAGTAGTGCCGACAAAAGTGAAAATTTGTATAGGTCATATTCATTGAATAATTCAACCACACAAATTTAGAAAATACATATTTTTAAAATTAACAAGAACACTAAACCTAACCTCAATTGAAATGATATTGAAGCAACAGCTGTTGTGCAAAATCAGCTGGTTAGAAGTAGTCATTTAAAGTCTACATACAAGAACTTTAAAGTACATCTATGTTATAAAGTATGCGTTATGGAATCAAGCATGATGCGAAAGCAAATGTTTTTATCCATGTTTTGTCAACTGCGATCGTAAAAGTTTTCACTTCAAACATTTACACTGCTAAGAAAGGCGAATGAACAAATAGATTCATTTCGTTTTTCGCTACAAATACGTTAGATTAGTTGAACAAGGAAATCGTTTTATAGCTAGGTAATCTGTAAAACCTTTATGACGTCATAGTTACGCTTGAGACAGTCTGACAACTCCTCTCATACTACTAGTCAGCATTCTTCGCAGACTTAACTTTATGTTATGAAGAATATTGAATCTTATAAAGAGGTGACCTCAAAGTGATTTAACATTAAAAAAGTTATAGTTAAATCTGGGTATTTACAATAAATTTATTTATAAATTTAGTGTGTAAACTTCAGTTTTTGATTTAAATGATTTTGGCGTATGTGATCTAGTACGCCTTGGCAAAATATTTCAATATTCCCTTTTGTAACACTAAAACTTAAAGCAATTTGATATAATACTCTCGGCCAGAAAACATTAAGTGTTATACCCTACACAGTTATTATATACATTCACATCAGTTAAGTAAAAACATTTCATTATCCTCATCAGAGATTGTAGGGTTTGGTGGTCGAAGTGGTTAGGACACCGGCCAGTCTGCTGTATCTCTAAACTTGTGTACCTTAAGGTCGTAGATTCGAGACATCTTTTCCGTTCACCGTCGTCAATAGTTTAAATATTTTTAAAAAACAAAATAAATAGTAATATAATATAAAGTGTACTAAACCCTAATAAAAATTAAATAAACAATTTTCAAAAATTGAATTTGCATGCGCTCTCACATCTAAATACTTATCAAACAAGTGGACTTCAAATGAATAATACAATAATCATTAACAAAAAATAAATTTTAACTCGCATACAATGAAACATAACTAGCATACTTTTATTAATTAATTAACCAATAAATACAATATAAAATAAAAGATTTTCAAAAAATAAACTCTTAAGGCCTACAAATAAGCAAGGATAAAGTTGTTCTAGATATAGACATATCCCGTTTCATAATGAACACATTCTTAAAATCTACCGTTTATACACGATATACATGAACATATATTTTATTTCACGTTATTTATATTTTAAATTTTAAATTTTGTATAACTTACAGTGAATGTTTTCTGTAGGTATGTTACAGAACCGAATACTTTCAACAGTGACTGATGTTTTGATTCCGAATCAAGAAGGTTAATATCACATCTTGTGCACAAAGTTGAATGCTAAATCGATTAGTTTGGCGTATATTGGACTTTATGGTAAAGTTAGGTTAGACATACATTGTTGCGTTGCAAACTTGATCCAAACGTTTAATCTGAAAGTTTGTTGTCTGCGCGAGAGAATGGCAGCGACAAAGACTTGCCTAGAGCTTAGCGTAGCCTACAAACACGCCTTGCTTCGGAAGCGAATAAATTAATTGTCAATATCAACAAAGAAAAGAAAATCTTATTTATTTTAACCTCGTAATATCTACACGGTTTAATTGACAATTTTTTAAATTATTTTTTTAGCCCTCAATGGGGCACATTTAGTCAATTTTGGTTCTTTTGGGCTTTCAACTTTGGTTATTTTAAGTTTTTGAGATTCTCCCAATACTTTTTCAGTCTTATATATCTCTGTAGTCTAACTTCCTCCGAGTAAAAGACAAATCTTTTTGTTCCTTCTTTAAATTTTAATCTAGTGTTTTTATTCCTAAGGATTGGTTTTTCCCTTCCTCCTTTCAGACGTTCCTCCGTTATCCCTAATTCTTTTAGGTCCTGTTCCACTTCCTTAAACCACTCATTCTTTACTTTCATCTTGAGTTGGTAATTTAGGAGTTTCTTCGTCAGTCTTTCTTCTGGTAGCCATAAAAAGCCATATTAGGTGTCCATAAAAAGCCAGTCTCCTCTTTCTAATATTATCTAACAGATGTTCATTATCCTGATAGATGGCTGAACTTAGCAGCAGTCTGTATGTTCCTTCAACCATGTGTTTTTTGTTGATAATGGTTCTCAATATTTTTCTTTCCACTTTTTGTAGCTTCTCTCTTCTGTTTCGGCTTCTTAGATTAAATAAAGTTTCCGCGGCATAAAGTTTCACTTCCGGTCTAATGACCGTATTATAATGTCTGATTTTCGACTTTATGGAAAGCGACTTTTTCTTATACGTTCCCCAAGTTAACTTTAGGGCCTTCTTTAATTTGTTCGTTCTATTTTTTATTGCCAGTTTTTCGGCTATGTTTCTAGTGATATTTTCTCCCAAATACTTAAAATTATCCACTATCTTTATTCGTTCGCCTTCTATTTCTAAAGACTTTTGTTCCGGCTTTTTAGTCGCCATTATTTCCGTCTTTTCGAAGGTTATAAAATGGACAATTTATTATACAGCCTAGTCAAATTCAAAAAGTATAGTAAAACATAAACAATATAGGAATTATTACTTACTATGTTTTCAAAATTTAAAAACAACAATGACGAATTAAAATATAAATTTTACAAGAAACAATAGTTATTTAGCCTAGGGCCTATATTCTTGTGTAGTCAGGCTATTAATCAAATCTTATTTTCTGTAAAAGTAATATTTTTAATAAAAGAAAAGTTTTATTATTAATTAATTCAAGACTTCTAGCAGATCTAGTATATTAATTTGTAATAATTAAACAGTAGATTCCTACAGTCAGAACAATGTTTATATAAACATAGAAACATAGCCTAGTATTTTTATTTTATTTTATTTTTTTTGGTATTTAACGTCCGACTATTGTGCACACTTGGGCTAATGCAGACGATGGGATGATTTATAGCGTATGAAAATGCCAAGCCCTGGCCGGGAATCGAACCCGGGTCCTCGGGGTGAAAGCGCAGTACGCTATCAACTAGGCCACCGAGGTACGCAGCAGGATAACGCAATGGTAAGTGGTTGAGGTAAATATTAAGAGATAAATCAAAGGAAAGAGAGAAAAGGAATAGTAAGCAAATTTAATTAAGACAACGTTTGTATAACTTGTATATTAAAAAAATATTTTCTAAGACAGAATGTCTATTATTTCAAGGAGAGTCGGTGGTCGATATGACCAAAGCACCGGTTTGCTGCGTCTCTAAACTGCGCACCTTAAGGTTCTTAGTTCTAGCCGCAGTATGACGTAAACTATATACGTTAAGCAAAAAAAAAAAAAAAACTATTATTTAAAAAAAAGCAAATTTACCATGAAAATAAAACAGTAATTCTTAATAAAACTAAGAATATTGGAAGCACAAAGTCTCTCCTTTATAGTCTAAGACTGAACTATTATAGAGAGGAAGTATTTGGTAACTACTCAACGGAATGTTGATCAAATTTCATTGAATCCTGATTAGCTACGTTACTATCAGCTAAGAAATCCGCAGGGCTTCTCTCTTACCAAGTTCCGTATTAAGATTACTTGTAAGGCCTACTTTCCAAACTTTGTAATGAAGTTTACAAAATTGCGATTTTTTTTTTAGTAAGAATTATTTCAAAGGTAACTTTCATGTATATTTACTCAAGCATTCCGATCGGTTTTGTACCAAAATAAGGACCTGCGTTTTTCAAATTACATATATGGGGTGCCTACAAGTTCGTCAGAACACCAGGGTACTTCCACGTCTCATACATTTCTATTATAAGGCATTACAGTAAAGTAAAACCGACTTAAAACCGATAAAAGCTCTACACAAAATTCCAGGAGCAGTATAAAGTGTTCCCGTGAGAGTGCAGCACAATACGGGCGAATTTGTGTAAAAAAACAGCTGATTAATAAAAATACAGGTTATATAAGTTTTAAATATAAGTTTATTTTAATAGAAGTTCATATTTACAAGAAATAGTAGGCCTACATGATTTTACAGTGATTTAACTTAGGAATACAGTAATCTTACAATACAAGTATTGAATTAAATATTAGTGAATTATAGTGATTTAATACCAGACAATTGGAATTGTTTTAATTTACAGAAACCAAGAAAAGGATAGAGGCTGTAGAAATGGATGCGTTGAGAAGATCTGCTAGGATATCGAGAGTCCAAAGAATAAGAAATGAGGTAATTCGTCAACAGATGGGAATAGAGGACACGATTATAAAGGATATTGAGAGGAGTCAGTTAATTTGGTACGGTCATGTACAACGGATGAGCTAAGCGCGACTACCGAAACAAGCAATAGAGTGGGTGCAGACCTTGAAAAGGGCAAGAGGAAGACCAAGAAAGAGCTGGATGGAAGGAATCCGTAAAGCTATGAGTGATCGAAATTTACAAATCGGACAATGGGAAGATTGGAAAGAGTGGAATATAGGCATCGAACAACGTCGCGGCAAGTTTTAACCGATATTATTATTATTATTATTATTTAATTTACAAAATTCATGCTTTTTTACGTTCAAATACGGATAGCGATTTGATGAAAAAAAACCTAACCTGTTTTCCTTTTCGTTCATGTACCAACAAGGAAAGTTATGATGCCACAATATTTCATAGGTAACTTCAAACATTGTTCATATATAAGTACTATAATGCTGTTCAACTTCTTGCTGTACACTGTTGTACATTATTCGTTTCGTTTTCCCATTAACTGCGAAAGTTTGCATGGGCCCACCAATAGCTTTTATCTTCCGAACAATTTGTTTTTTTTCTACCACAAATCAAATTTCAAAAATTAGCCCATTCATCCAACAAACAAACAGTTCTTTAAAATTTGGTTTACAAGATATTACGTTTTTTCTGATAGTTTGGTATGGTTAGTTTACAATGTTGTATCATTGTTTGGTGGTTTTATAATTTTATTATGACAGTCAAAACAAAACTATCATAATCAAATCTCACATATTTATTCAATTATCACAACTTCTGTTGTGTTATGTTGTTGCTTCTAATCCTTTATCTTTGTAATATTCTTCACATACTCTTGTTCATTCTTCTTTTGTATTCTTAACGTAACCGCCACTATCAGTTTAACTTTTCAATGAGTGATTTACGTATTTTCAATTTTGTTTTTTCCTTGTCTGGTATATTATTAGTATAACAAATTATTTTTCTTAATAACACTGTTTGTTGTCTGTGGTCGGTTGGTGCCTAACGAACCATTCAAAGCTGATCTTAGCTTTCTAAACCTAGCGTGAGTCTTAGACAGACCCACTTGAGTAATGAACTGAGATCTGCAGAGATATTACGCAAAGTTATGAATTAGGCTTTGTTTTGTTTAGCTGGCTTCATAGTTATATAATTGCGTTGAACAGAGAGAACATATACAGTAATATGTTCAGCAGACGTTAAATATAATCGAATTAAATGATCCCGCATTGCTATTCAATATTGTAAATCTAGCGTTTAGGTGAAGCAGACATTTTTATTTTCTAATAAAAAGTAAGAGAATCAGTAGAAATTATAAAAAACAATTTTAAAGGGGAAGACAACAAAATTAGCGAATGTTAATTTGACATTTTAAACGATTTTTAACATATTTGATAAATTGATTTCACTTTTTTTTAATTAAAGCATTAAAATATGTATGCACAAATAATTATTACAAACTTTTCATAAGTTTGTTCTCAACAAAGAAGTATCATAGACTCGATTTGACGAATAAAAATATTCTGTTTTTTTAAGTCAAAATTTTTGATTATAACTAAAATGAACTGTTTAAGTTGAATGTATTAATATATTATTGCACTTAAAGTAGTACTAAAGCGTGCCGCCTCGGTGGCCTAGTGGATAGCGTACTAGGCTTTCACCCCGAGGACCCGGGTTCGATTCCCGGCCAGGGCTTGGCATTTTCATGCGCTATAAATCATCCCATCGTCTGCATTAGCCCAAGTGTGCACAATAGTCGGACGTTAAACACCAAAAAAAAAAAAAAAAACAAAACAATAAACAAACAAACAAAAAAAGTACTTAAGCATTGTTACACAAATATATAGTAGAATTTCATAGTACAGTAAGTCTAAAAATAAAACTATCCTTTTCCTGAAGGAAAGGAAGCCGCGAAGGTTGTCACAGTGTGAAGCCAAGGACATGAATTCCTTCAGTAAAACAGGATCTTCTCAATTAAGTCGTGATCAGAGTGTCTATGTCTGACTTAAATGTAAAATTATAATTTCTATTTCTGTAAATATTCACAAGTAAATTTACCGGTAAGTGCATATATTTCAGGCAATATCAACGGCCATCAAAGTTATCAGGTTATTATTGAACGACCCAGATTCGGAACAAGGTAACGAGCACCGATCCCACACAACGTCACAGTTTGGTCTTTCAGTAACGAATTTGCCCAAGTTATTATCGAAATACTGTGTTTTCGTTTGTAAAATTCGATTATTTTTCCTTAAAGAAATGTTAGTTTACGTGATATGAAATCAGTTTTTATGCCAAGGTTGATTTTTACTTATCAAAATGTTGGTTTACGTGATATGAAATCAGTTTTTGCGCCAAGGTTGATTTTTACTTATCAAAATGTTGGTTTACGTGATATGAAATCAGTTTTTGCGCTAAGGTTGATTTTTACTTATCAAAATGTTGGTTTACGTGATATTAAATCAGTTTTTGCGCCAAGATTGATTTTTACTTATTAAAATGTTGGTTTACGTGATATGAAATCAGTTTTTGCGCTAAGGTTGATTTTTACTTATCAAACTGTTGGTTTACGTGATATGAAATCAGTTTTTGCGCCAAGATTGATTTTTACTTATCAAAATGTTGGTTTACGTGATATGAAATCAGTTTTTGCGCCAAGATTGATTTTTACTTATCAAACTGTTGGTTTACGTGATATGAAATCAGTTTTTGCGCTAAGGTTGATTTTTACTTATTAAAATGTTGGTTTACGTGATATGAAATCAGTTTTTGCGCTAAGGTTGATTTTAACTTATCAAAATGTTGGTTTACGTGATATGAAATCAGTTTTTGCGCTAAGGTTGATTTTAACTTATCAAAATGTTGGTTTACGTGATATGAAGTCAGTTTTTGCGCTAAGGTTGATTTTTACTTATTAAAATGTTGGTTTACGTGATATTAAATCAGTTTTTGCGCCAAGATTGATTTTTACTTATCAAAATGTTGGTTTACGTGATATGAAATCAATTTTTGCGCTAAGGTTGATTTTAACTTATCAAAATGTTGGTTTACGTGATATGAAATCAATTTTTGCGCTAAGGTTGATTTTAACTTATCAAAATGTTGGTTTACGTGATATGAAATCAATTTTTGCGCTAAGGTTGATTTTTACTTATCAAAATGTTGGTTTACGTGATATGAAGTCAGTTTTTGCGCCAAAATTGATTTTTACTTATCAAAATGTTGGTTTACAAAATATGAATTCAATTTTTGTGCCAAGATTATATTTCCGCCCATGAAAATATTAGTTCACGTGATACCAAATCAAGTTTTGTGCCAAGATCGGTTTTTGCTTATCGAAATATACGCGATATTAAATCAAGCCGTTATTTGATTTCAATAACAACAGCTACGTGCGATGATTTCTTTATATCGAGTAGCATTTCTTTTATTAAAACTGTTTATTTTGAAATTTTAAATTCCAAATTCATAAATAATTATGCAATTATACATGTTTGTCGTTGATTTAAATTGTAGGAATAATTGAGGATTAGAAAAAAGAGTTAAAATAATGTTTCTTTGTAGATAAGGTTAATATACTTTTAATAATGAGATAAGAGGTATTATAACGTGGTACGTCCCTTTTACAACACTGTGTGACTGATAATCTTGAGTCTGGAGAGATAAGTCTTAAGGCCAATTAAGAAGAAGAAGAAGTTATATTACCTCGCCGATGTCTCAGCGTGTTAATGAAGGTTTTCTTAAAACGGCGTTGTTTGTGTACAGTTTTACAAGTATTTTATCTACATTTGTTGCTGGCAAAACCTTTCTGTTTTCGTGACAGTTTACTGAGAACTTGTATCGCCTCATTCGTTAAGTCAGAAAGTTATGTAATCCCATAGTGTTCAAATCCAAACCCAATACAGGAAACATTTACGTGCATATTTTAATTAATTCAATAAATCGCGCAAAAACATTTAAAACTGAATTAATTCTATACAAACTATCGAAATAAGTATTCGAAAATCTGCTCGATGTAAAATATTTTTCAATTCCAAATTTGATATACTGAAACGAGTTAGGTAATTTTATTTACGATAAAATATTTAGCAACATTTTGGTGTTCTCTATGACTACCAAAACGGATTTTATATTTGGTTTCTTAGATTTGTGTCATTATTTTAACTATAGCTCCAAACCAGAATTATAGTGTCAAATAAGTGTGACTCAAAATGTTACAGATTTACAAGAGCTACAGTTTTAAACTACAGACAAGTAAATAGATTTTACAAAATATCGGTTTTATTAAGGGGCAATAAAAAGTGCAGAACAAGTAACTGGGGGGAGGGGCGTTGGTTAAGGAACAGCTGCTGGGATAAGTAAGCAAGCAGAAGGGATAAGGCTCTTGGACCAGAACATTTCCGAAAATAATTAATCGAATAGCGACAGTATTGGTTATATGAATAAATCAGCGACTGTCGCCTGTTAATTAATAGCAGAGTTAATGAAGGCAGACCCAGTTACCGCTCTCGGATCACTGTTCACTGTTCAGACGTTACGGTCCGAGTGATCGATAGCTAAAGTTAGCTAATGCATTGTATAAACAGCGGCGAGAATATTTTAACAACTAGTTTACATTTCATCTTTCGAAACGTGAACGTAACCTATTTATGGTTCAGTTTTTTACCGTAGAAATAAAGTAAATTTACAAACAAATTTACTTTTGTGAAAAAAAAACATGAATCGTATATAATATGCGATGCAATACGTACTCTCCTTAGCATAAACATTTGGTTCATTCGGATCGGATTCAGACATATGATCACGTTTATCGACTCGTCTTGAATTCGGTTCACTTTACGCATGCGCAGTTCGGAACAGTCTTTTTTTCCGGCGAAAAACCGATGATGGTTATCATCGCCGATACTCAAAATAAAAATATAAAAAAACGAATAAAATAAACAAAAATTTAAATTTAATAAGAAAACAAACAACAAACTATAATAACAAAAACAAATAAATAAAGCAAAACAAAATAACAGTTATAGATATATGACTAAAACTAGTTAACATAATATATCTAAAAAACAACAACATACACACAAACTATTGTAGGGCTGTAAATTGGCCCTACAATCGGAACAGTCTTGCACAAACGTACAATCATTCCTCTTTAAAAAGAAACTAAGACGCTATTCCCATTGTTGGCCGAATTGTAGAAGTTTGAAATCCGTTCGGCAGAAACTGTCGCAGAGTTACTCCGAGCATTTGAAAGACGTTTACACGTCAAAATACAATTTAAGTTTTGTTCTTCACAATACGAAAATAATTTAATTCACGCACGTTGTTTGGTGTCGACTTTATTAATCGACTTATTAATCGGTTTCAGAAAATAATGTGTGAGCACAACTACTGTTTAAAATAATGTGTGAGCACAACTACTTTTAACAATAACAACTACGGTTTAAAATAATGTGTGAGCACAACTACTTTTAACAATAACAACTACGGTTTAAAATAATGTGTGAGCACAACTACTTTTAACAATAACAACTACGGTTTAAAATAATGTGTGAGCACAACTACTTTTAACAATAACAACTACGGTTTAAAATAATGTGTGAGCACAACTACTTTTAACAATAACAACTACAGTTTAAAATAATGTGTGAGCACAACTACTTTTAACAATAACAACTACAGTTTAAAATAATGTGTGAGCACAACTACTTTTAACAATAATAACTACGGTTTAAAATAATGTGTGAGCACAACCACTTTTAACAATAACAACTACGGTTTAAAATAATGTGTGAGCACAACTACTTTTAACAATAACAACTACGGTTTAAAATAATGTGTGAGCACAACTACTTTTAACAATAACAACTACGGTTTAAAATAATGTGTGAGCACAACTACTTTTAACAATAACAACTACAGTTTAAAATAATGTGTGAGCACAACTACTTTTAACAATAACAACTACGGTTTAAAATAATGTGTGAGCACAACTACTTTTAACAATAACAACTACGGTTTAAAATAATGTGTGAGCACAACCACTTTTAACAATAACAACTACGGTTTAAAATAATGTGTGAGCACAACCACTTTTAACAATAACAACTACGGTTTAAAATAATGTGTGAGCACAACCACTTTTAACAATAACAACTACGATTTAAAATAATGTGTGAGCACAACTACTTTTAACAATAACAACTACGGTTTAAAATAATGTGAAAGCACAACTACTTTTAACAATAACAACTACGGTTTAAAATAATGTGTGAGCACAACTACTTTTAACAATAACAACTACGGTTTAAAATAATGTGTGAGCACAACTACTTTTAACAATAACAACTACGGTTTAAAATAATGTGTGAGAACAAGAACTACTTTTATTACAGTGAAAAGTTCCTACGGTTAGGGTGTTCTGTCCCCTTTTGAATTACCTCAAGTGTTAAAGACGCCACAGCTATTTTGAAGAAATTCAACATTTAACAGCTTTTTAAAGAAAAGAAATTGTAAATTCGAGATATTGGTAAACGAGCCCTACTTTCAAAATACGTTCAAACAAAATCAATTGCTTTAGTCGGACACAACTGCAAGGACAGACAATAAAATAAAAAACTGTTTTGGGGTTCGAACAACCTGAAATCGTAAAGTTCCGTCAAAATTACAAGACCGATTTTTTCACTATCACCAACCTTTATACTTTGTATTTGTATAGTGAAAAATAACGGTTGCAAACCGGACTAGTCTTCTTTGGGTTAAAGGACATGAATGTTCAGCGGGTTGAAGGTAATGAGGAAACAGACCGACTAGCTGAACTGGAATTTGCATCTAAGCCCCGAGCAGGCTTTATGATCTCTCTGTTGTTGGCCGGATCTGCTATCAACAGGCGGATTAATAAGCAAGATGGGACAACCTTCAAGCGCACTCTCGTGTAAGCGATTCTTAAGAAAGTTTCGTGATGGAAGACTTAAAAAGGCAGCAGATATCTTGGGCAGAGCACTACTCAATTGGGTTCATTACACGGCACTTTAACAGGATAGGAATGTACCACGGAGAAACCGCGAGTGGATTATGCAGGAAAGAGGAAGGAAACTGCAGGATGTTTGTGAGGCTGTTGCTACCAGGAGGTTGAGGGCAATGAGGAAGCAGACCGATTGGCTGGACTGGAATCTGCATCTAAGCCCCGAGCAGGCTTTAGGATCTCTCTGTTGTTCGCCGGATCTGCTATCAACAAACGGATTAATAAGCAAGATGGGACAACCTTCAAGGGCACTATCGTGTAAGCGATTCTTAAGAAAGTTTCGTGATGGAAGACTTAAAAAGGCAGCAGATATCTTGGGCAGAGCACTACTCAATTGGGTTCATTACACGGCACTTTAACAGGATAGAAATGTACCACGGAGAAACCGCAAGTGGATTATGCAGGAAAGAGGAAGGATGTTTGTGAGGCTGTTGCTACCAGGAGGCTAAACGTTTTTTGTTTCCAGGACCATAAAGACCTCCAGCAGGATGCGCTAATAAGTGAATTGTTGGAACTTATTAAGGGCTCTAATCTATTGAAGTATTACTAAAGGTGCCTTCCTCTAGCATTATTATTGAGCATATCTAATAACTACTGCAGCTCACGGAATATCAAGATCACATGTTGCGAAATTTCAAATTGAAAAAGATTATTTGCAAAGATTATTCGGTACATCAAAAAAATATAAACGACCTTCATAACCTGTACGGGACGAACAGTTTTGATAAAAAAAATAACTGTAAAAAAGGAATTGGCGAACATTGCGGCACATTTTCTAAGATAGTGAAAATATTAATCAGCACAGGAGAGTAATGCAGTCAGACTGAAGCCGTCGTCAGGTTCGTGTTTACTTGATTAGCTTCCGGTTTCGCGTTGAAATCCAGAACAATGTAAATCAAACGCTATCCATCCACTGAACTAAACGTCGAACAGACTTGTATTTGCATACTCAACAAAGCAGCCTGCCAGTCTTACTCTCATCAACTCAAAGACAACAACGCATACATTTCCATGAAATATGAGTATGGTAGCCGTGTTTCGATTCCGTGTGCTACGGTATTTTCGAATTTCACCCCTCATACAAGTTGTTGTGATGACATTATAATCTTTATGTATGATGCATTCCAATTAATTATATATTACAATAGAAAATGAGCTACTAGAAGGAAAATCATATATATATATATATATATATATATATATATATATATATATATATATGCGTGTGGATTATGCAGGAAAGAGGAAGGATGTTTGTGAGGCTGTTGCTACCAGGAGGCTAAGGGTTTTTTATTTCCAGGACCATGGTGAGCTAGTAAGTGGAGGTGGAGCATCCACTTACAACCTCATCCTGCGGGGGTCCTGGAAACAAAAAACCCTTAGCCTCCTGGTAGCAATAGCCTCACAAACATCCTTCCTCTTTCCTGCATAATCCACACGCGGTTTCTCCGTACTACATTCCTTTTTTTTGTTTTTTTGTTATTTTAAGGCGAAAAGCACATTGAGGCTATTATCGCCTCCCTAAATGTAAGTGTGAGTGTAAAGTGTTAAAGTCATAAGTGTAGTGTTGTAAGTGTAAGTGTGTGTTAGACTCGGGTACCGCGAGGGACGTCTAAATCCTCTCAATAGATGCAGTTAGTCTGCACCCTCCAGCGAGGGAACATTCCTATATATATATATATATATATATATATATATATATATATATATATATATATATATATATATATGAATGTTAGTGCAGACTAGCTGCACCTATTGAGAGGATTTATATATATATATATGTGTGTGTGTGTGTGTGTGTGTGTGTGTGTGTGTGTGTGTGTGTGTGTACATTTGTAAAGCGGGGAAACTATTGGGAGTTTGAAAAAATGGAAAATATAGATGGCCCGCATAACCTCAAAAAATCTACTACCGCTGGAAAGGATCTAATATGTTTTTATCGCGAAAACGATTGATTAAATTAGTGCAGTGACGTCACACTTGGCGTAGTACAACTAGCTCCATGACGTCACAACACAGTTCACTTAAAAATTGCATAAACTTGTAACTAATCACAAGAAATTTAATCTTCAGGGGGTGTACGTAATTCAATAACAAAGTACGTAATAAAGAAACTGTAAATATGAAAACCTAAGAAACTTAAGTGAATCATCCGAAAATGCAGACGTACCATATATATATACCTCGCAGGGGGTGCAGACTATATATATCCCGCAGGGGTGCAGATTAGCTGCACACCTATTAGGGGGATTTAGACATCCCTCGCGGTACCCGAGTCTAACACACACTTACTTACAACACTACACTTACTACTTTAACACTTTACACTCACACGTACATTTAGGAAGGTGATAATAGCCTCAATGAAAATAACACACACACACACACACACACACACACACACACACACACACACACACACACACACACACACACACACACACATATATATATATATATATATATATATATATGTGTGTGTGTGTGTGTGTGTGTGTGTGTGTGTGTGTGAGAGAGAGAGAGAGAGAGAGAGAGTGATATATATATATATATATATATCCTCGCAGGGGGTGCAGACTAGCTGCACCTATTGAGAGGTTTAGACGTCCCTCATGGTACCCGAGTCTAACACACACTTACACTTACAACACTACACTTACGACTTTAACACTTTACACTCACACTAACATGTAGGCATGCGATTATTATCGCCTCAATGTGCTTTTCGCCTTAAAATAATATATATATATATATATATATATATATATATATATATATATATATATATATATATATATATTTTTTTTTTTGTGTTTAACGTCTGACTATTGTATATTATATATATATATATATATATATATATATATATATATATATATATATATACAATCGACAAAATTGTTTCTTGAAGAAACGTTAGTCCGACGTTTCTCAAAAATGGCATCTTTGAGACGGTTCTCGCTCCAAATCTGAAGTCGAACTGCTCGTATAACCTTCTAATGACTCAAGTAGAAAGTGGATTTGCTTGAAGTGTCATTGCTCTGAGGTCGGAAGCAACTGAGAGCAATCCTCCAAACTGCAGGTTGAACTTAATAGAAACTTAATTGGGGAGTGGTAAACGTAATTATGGATTGATAAACTTAATAAGAACTTAATTATGGACTGATGAACGTAATAGGAGAGACGCTGCGCGAAATTCAGACTTTAGTTTGACTTCAGACTTGGAGCGAGAATCGCCTCGAAGATGCCATTTTTGCGAAACGTCTGAAGAATGTTTCTTCTAGAGTAAAACGGATATATACTGGTTTCTGATGTTATTCACATTTTTCTATTTGTGAAGGAATATGCGCGCGCGCGTGTGTGTGTACATTCAAATGGATTACATTGAAAACTGGTGTTCAAACATATGTTTACGTTAGAATTGTTTCTAAAGTTCGTAATGTATTATTTTAGTTTGCATTATGACGTAACTTGTTGAAGGTCAAATTAGTTTGAAATTTCCTCCGTACAGTAACTAACAAAGAAGGAATTACCGCAGGACGTGTAACCAAGTTATGATTGCAAAAACAGAGGAAAAGATTCCGATTTACAAAGAAACAGGTTGCACAACTGGATAAGTGACAGTTCTAAATTATTTGTTGTGTGTCATTAGGGGACTTAATCACGTTGTGAATGTAGAATCTGTGGAAAGTTATTTATGCGCAGTTATGTTACCGGGCCTTCTGGCTATCATTATCCCTTATGGCTTTGCCCTATTGGTTTTCAAACTTATAATGTCAAAACCTTGTGGAAAAGATTTTATTTACTGAGAAAGAATTCAGCCAGGTGTTTACGTTTTACGTTTAGGCGGAATTTCTGCGGAGGGGACTTTCGTAAATTCACACATTTTGTAATTACTTTGATGCAATTGTCATGCAAGATGCAAATAATTTTCCAAAGAACGGAGCCTACTGATAATATATTTTACTACATTGTATCATCAACAGTAAAGATTATTTTTTTTTTTTGTGTTTAACGTCCGACTATCGTGCACACTTGGGCTAATGCAGACGATGGGATGATTTATAGCGTATGAAAATGCCAAGCCCTCGCCGTGAATCGAACCCTGGTCCTCGGGGTGAAAGCCTAGTACGCTATCCACAAGGTCACCGAGGCGGCAAAAAGAAACACTAAAGATTAAAACAAAACAGCTGAGTAAATATATCCAAAAATATTTTTCAACTATTTGTTAGAAAATAGCTAAAACCATTTTATAGGCTAGTTTAAAATGCAGTCATTCTTTTAAATTTTCTTTAAAAAGTTTTTAATTATGCAAAACGTAAATTTAGAGTTGTTATCACATATGGTGGTATTTCAGCTAGCCCTGAAAATTTTGTTTATTATTTGTTACTTATTAATTTATTTTTTAAAGATGTTTTTATTTCGTTATTTAATTTTAGATACATTTATATTACTTTTATTTACCTTGTTATTGTTGTACGGGCCAATTTACAGCCTACAATAATTGTGTGTGTATGTTGTTGTTTTTAAGATTTATAACATTGTTAATTAGTTTTAGTCATATAGTCATACCTGTTATTTAATTTTGTTTTGTTTTATTTATTTTTACTATTATAGTTTTTAATTTGTTTCTTTTTTATCATTAAAGTTTTTTTAGTTTTTTTATATTTACATTCTGACTGACGGCGATGATAACCTCAATGGTTTTTCGCCGAAAAAAGAAAAAGGTATTTCAGCTGCGTTATGAGTAATTATTTATAAAAAATAGAAAACGCTTTCTAAGCTTACACAATCGAACATATTATTAATTAAAGTAATAGCTAATTACAATAACCACTTAGCTGTTTGTATTGTTTACAGTCAAAACACATAATATTTCAACATTAACATTTAAAATACAATTAACAGTGATTTATTTTAAAGTGAGAACTTCTTTAACAAAGGGAATGAAACTCACGATAGCACGTGTAAGAATGTGTTACGCTTGCCGTTTACATATTAGTAATATTGTTAAAGTAAATTTAGTCTACCAGTGAGCTGACAGTTTTTAGTGCATTCGTGGCTCAGTGATATGATTTTCGTTTATGAAAATAATGGTCGTGAGTTTAAAACCAGCAAACATTATCTTTTTTATTATTTATTTAATATTTATTTATTTTACTTTATTATTTGTTTAAAATTAAAAATATAATAAATACTTAAATTATTAATGAACGCCGTTGTAGTACATGCTCAGCCCAGCCTTCACACAATTATTAAAGCATTAACAGTTGGTTATATTGCACATACTGATGTTCTACATTTCTATATGATGTATCTAAGTGTCAAATTTTCTTTAATATCAGTTGTTGTGTATAATTACAATGACGTAACAATTGGACCAATACAGGCAACAATGAACACTGATTACTTAATTTCTTTTTTTTAATTTTCACAGCCGCCTCGGTGGCCTAGTTGATAGCGTACTGGGCTTTCACCCCGAGGACCCGGGTTCGATTCCCGGTCAGGGCTTGGCATTTTCATACGCTATAAATCATCCCATCGTCTGCATTAGCCCAAGTGTGCTCACAATAGTCGGACGTTAACCACAAAAAAAAAAAAAAATAATAATTTTCACTTCTGTCGACCACGACTGCCACAACTTTTTTAAAAATTATTTGCATTCTTTGTAAACTTTGAAATATTCAGTTTGAAATAGTATTACTGAGTGATCAGCTTTACAATATTTCCGTTGCATGTTACACTTATGTTTTAAATATATTTAGTGTACATGTACGCGAAAAAGTAAAATCATCGAAGATTGAATCAAGCAAACCAAAACAGGGTAAAACTAAACAGCTGATATGGTTCTATTAAACACACAACGCATGACATTTACCCAGTAATACACTTAACCTAAAAATAAGCCGTTATATAAGTCAACGTTTTGAAGGTCACGGACACAACACGCATGCATGCAAGGAACTGCATACTATAATTACGATGATGAAATCCAATAGGCTGTGGATTGTTCAGCGGTAGAATAATTATTCATTGAACTAATAACAACTACCAACAATCTGTTATATAGGAGTTACGACGTGGAATATAAAAGACATTATAAAACGAGTTTAAAAAAACATTGATTCATGTTCTCAGGCCAACATACTATGCTAATTAGTGAATTTCCTTTAAATGAGCCACTGAAGTGGCTATCATGAAGGCTTAGACCCGGGACTCTGACCTCCTGACACTCTTGAAGGTTGCAAATCCGTATAGCAGTTTTGGTCGTTTGACTTTAACTTGGCACAAAAATCTATTTTTATAACAGTTTGTAAACTTTGTTACCCAACAAAATTCGTCAAACAGTTATAAAATGTTGGTTGTCAAATCTTTACAAAAAACCAAAGGTTTTTGCCGATCATCTGGTCTTACTGTCGTCACCATTTGCAAAAATTAGCTTTTTAAATGTTTAAGTTTCGTTAATACGGAAAATGACTAAAAGGTGTAAAATAAAATATAATGTTACATTTTGAACATCTGCTTTGTGTTATGAAATCTTCAATCACAATTCGAGTAAACCCATTTTGGGAAAGTTACGGTTATTTACAATTTTTCGTAGATCTTTTTCAAGCCAATTTTCTTTGAGGTAGGAGTTTAATGTCAGAAAGTTTGTATAATGCTCTTTTACAATTTATTTACTCTAGTTTATTAATGGAACAACCCCTTTTTGCTCTAAAAGTAATGCACTAGCTGGAGAATTTTTGGACGACATTAGGCTGACTAACCAAGTCTCTTAGAGAATCTGGGCGGCTGGAAATTTCGTACAAGTGATGAACGTTTTCTTTTCTCGAGGAATCTTTTTCGTGATAAAAATTGATAAAAACGTGTCAACGATTGTATATCGTTTAAACTAGACCGAAGACCAAAATAACTAAAAAGAGAAATATCAATCTGTAATCGTTCATAGCACGCTATATTCGATTATGTTGTCGAAAATTATCGAAGTGGTCTTGTTGTGCCCAATAAATAAAGAACCATTAACATTCCAGTGTATCTCGTGGCAACGAAATATAAACTTTTATTGTTTTCACGCTCGTGACTTTTATCTCGAACACAATGATTAAATGTCTGCAAACATTGTAAACAATAAAACATATCTTTATTTGTCTATTACTAGCCTACTTGTAAAGCGGCATAAATCCAATAAGAAAATTGTATGGAAGAATGAGTAAAATATCAACAGTCTTCAGGTATATTTATAGATACTGTACAATTCATTGTTTGATTTAACTTTGCTCGAGTGTATCTTCATCATGCATAGCAGAGAAATTACTTCTACTAGACAATATAAAGCAAACATAACACTTTCTATGTTTTGACCTTGTTTTTTATGTAAGTTTGTGTTTGTAAATGTGTGATTGAGTTATGTTTGTGTAATTTCGTAGCTTTTTATTGTTCTTCATTAAACAAGTTTATGTTTTATTGAGTTATGTTTGTGTAGTTTTGTAACTTTTATTTGTCTTTCATTATATATTGTGTTTGTAAATGTTTTATTTAGTTATGTTTACCCCGCAGGGGGTGCAGACTAGCTGCACCTATTGAGAGGATTTAGACGTCTCTCGCGGTACCCGAGTCTAACACACACTTACACTTACAATACTACACTTACGACTTTAACACTTTACACTCACACTTACATGTAGGCAGGCGATAATAGCATTAATGTGCTTTTCGCCTTAAAATAACAACAAAAAAGAGAGTTATGTTTGTGTAGTTTCGTAGCTTTTATTTGTCTTTCATTATATATTGTGTTTGTAAATGTTTTATTCAATTATGTTTGTGTAGTTTTGTAGCTTTCATTTGTCTTTCATTATATATTGTGTTTGTAAATATTTTATTCAGTTATGTTTGTGTAGTTTTGTAGTTTTTATTTGCCTTTCATTATATATTGTTTGTAAATGTTTTATTCAGTTATGTTTGTGAATAGATAGTTTTGTAGCTTTTATTTATCTTTTATTATATATTGTGTTTGTAAATATCTTATTCAGTTATGTTTGTGCAGTTTTGTAGTTTTTATTTGCCTTTCATTATATATTGTGTTTGTAAATGTTTTATTCAGTTATGTTTGTGCAGTTTTGTAGCTTTTATTTGTCTTTCATTATATATTGTGTTTGTAAATGTTCGATTGAGTTATATTTGTGTAATTTCGTAGCTTTTGAATGTTCTTCATTATACAAGTTTGTGTTTGTAAATGTTTTATTGAGTTATGTTTGTGTAGTTTTGTAGCTTTTATTTATTTTTTAATTATATATTGTGTTTGTAAATATTTTATTGAGTTATTCTTGTGCAGTTATCTAGCTTTTATTAGACTTTCATTATAAGTTTGAATTTGTAAATGTTTTATTGAGTTATGTTTGTGCAGTTTCGCAGCTTTTATTTGTCTTTCATTATATAAGTTTATGTTTTTAAATGTTTTATTGAATTATGTTTGTGTAGTTTCATAGCTTTTATTTGTCTTTAATTATATAAGTTTGTATTTGTAAATTTTTTATTGAGTTATGTTTGTGCAGTTTCGTAGCTTTTATTTGTCTTTAATTATATAAGTTTGTGTTTGTAAATGTTTTATTCAGTTATGCTTGAGTAGTTTTGTAGCTTTTATTTATCTTTTATTATATATTGTGTTTATAAATGTTTTATTCAGTTATGTTTGTGTAGTTTCGTAGCTTTTATTTGTCTTTCATTATATAAGTTTGTGATTTTAAGTGTTTTATTGAGTTATGTTTGTGTAGTTTTGTAGCTTTTATTTGTCTTTAATTATATAAGTTTGTGTTTTTAAATGTTTTATTGAGTTATGTTTGTGCAGTTTCGTAGCTTTTATTTGTCTTTAATTATATAAGTTTGTGTTTGTAAATTATATAAGTTTGTGTTTTATTCAGTTATGCTTGTGTAGTTTTGTAGCTTTTATTTATCTTTTATTATATATTGTGTTTGTAAATGTTTTATTCAGTTATGTTTGTGTAGTTTCGTAGCTTTTATTTGTCTTTAATTATATAAGTTTGTATTTGTAAATGTTTTATTGAGTTATGTTTGTATAGTTTCGTAGCTTTTTTTGTCTATAATTATATAAGTTTGTGTTTGTAAATGTTTTATTGAGTTAAAAGTTTCGTAGCTTTTATTTGTCTTTAATTATATAAGTTTGTATTTGTAAATGTTTTATTGAGTTATGTTTGTATAGTTTCGTAGCTTTTTTGTCTATAATTATATAAGTTTGTGTTTGTAAATGTTTTATTGAGTTAAAAGTTTCGTAGCTTTTATTTTCTTTAAATATATAAGTTTGTGTTTTTAAATGGTTTATTGAGTTATGCTTGCGCAGTTTCGTAGCTTTTGTCTTTGATTATATAAGTTTTTGTTTGTAAATGTTTGTTAGGGTTACGTTTGAGTATTTTCATAGTTTTTGTTTTTCTTTCATTATATAACTTTGTGTTTTTAAGTGTTTGATATGTTTATATTTGCGTAGTTTCGTAGCTTTTGATTGTAATTACGTATGTCGCAAGTTCATTATGTATGTTTGCAAATTTTATGTCCAAAGAAGTGTGTGACTATGTTTTATTCCTTTAAATTTCGCAACTAATTATTGTTCTCGTAAGTTTGTGTTTGCAAGCGTTTAGTTGGGTTTTTATTATGTTTGTCCTTCTTCAAGTAAATATATTATCACTACCTTCAAACTACAGCTGCAGTTAGACCAAAAAGTAAGCTCAGCTCCGCAGAGTGTGGCTGAAGGTGCAAGGTTTCCCAGCGAATGGTACGTGGTCGAGTCAATTTTTTTTTAATTTTATTTTTAAACTCTTTTTTACTTTCGGCTTGCAATAAGACTACTGAACTTAACTTTCCTATAAATAAAAATGAGGTAAAATTATTATTAAATAAATTGACTTTATTCCTAAATTTTAACTTTTATTAATGTCTTTTTAAGGTAGGATAACATTTTATGTGATATTTCTGTTCAATGAATATGAATCATACAAAAACCAGCCTTGTAGTGGCTGAAGCACAGCAACGTTTGCAAGAGCGTAATATTTTACATTTTTATAACGTTTTTATTAAGTTACTTTGGGCTTTGTTCGGGTGGAATTTTGCAATCGATTTTAAACGTCCCGATGAGCTAAAGGTTTGAAACTTTGTATACTGCTCTAAACTCGATGACAATACAATATTGAAAGATGCCATCAGCACTATTACTGGAATCCGTGTGTTTATCTCGCTATAGGTAGTAACGCTGTCGTCGTTCAGTACACGTTAGGTTGACCGAGTGGTCTAGGCGCCAACTTTAAGCTCTGGTTCCCAGTTAGAAGCATGGGTTCGAACCCAACACATGACATGGTTTTTCCGTCCTTTTTTAATTGAGAGAAAACAAATTTAGTAATTAACATAGATAAATATCTTTTTTTAACAAGTCTTGGAAAGCGGTAGCTTCATATTAATTTATTTTCATTATTGTTTAAATCAGTTCAAAATATACGTTTCCGGTGTATTTACTTTATTTATCAAAACAAGTAACAAAGCTTTTGTCCCTGAGTTTAAAATTCATTGATGGATATGTTAAGAACGCCTTGTTTCGTTTATGTTTGTTACAGACCATATAAGTAGCCTAATTTCAATAAATAACATGTATTTCATATCATAATATTCAATATATTTCAAGGACAGATGCCTCGTGTTAGTAGAGTGTGGCAGTAGTTGTTTCATGTGAGGAATTCACGATGTTGATGTTGATGTTGACATTGAGCGCGCGCGCGTGTTTGTGTGTGTGCTAAAACAGCTGTAATTAGTCAAGCCAGCGTGAGGCACGTCGAAATGTTCTGAGCACGGAGACAAACCGAGCTTCCGACGTTTTACAATTTTCTGTTCACACTTTGTGGCAAAGATAAGTTTACTGTGAAACGGCCACGCTTGAATAAATATCGGCTCATGTTTTTTTTCTCCTGTCATTTTTAACTGTTTGTTCTAGAAATATTTTTATTTTTCAGATAAAATGCAACAAGGAAACAATTTTTTTTAGTTTTGCTAATTTCGTGAGCTTGTTTTGGTATGCCTTGAAAGTAACTGCAAGTAATAAGTTCTATGAAGAAGTCTTTTGAGTAGTTCAGTAAGTGAACCTGTTTCAGGGACAAAAATACAAAATGTTAAAAATTATTTCAAAAAAATAATGTGTTATAAAGAACGTCAACAAATTGTTTTTAGTTTAGATATTGTTTTATTCAGTCTGATCGCTGCACGCAGCTGTCTCGCTGACGTTATTCAGTCATAATCATCATTAAAATCTGCATGCTTTAATATTTTGAACTTTCAAATTACATTTAAATTACAAAAAAATGAACCCTGATTGGCGTTGAAATTAATTTTCAAAATGCTAATTTATCTACATATATGCGCTGTAAAACCAAATTTTTCATTAAGTATGACAATAAAAAAGCTATATTTTTTTACTTAAAATTGTAGCTATTTTGAAACTGTTGAACGAATTGTGCGAACTTTTCTAAACTATTGTTAAAATCGATTTTTTACCAAGTTTGAATCAAAGAGTAGCTTAAGCGTGATAAAACATACACGCGCGCGCTCGCGCGCGCACATACGCACGCACACACACACACCATACACGTGCGCGATCGCGCACACACACACACACACACACACCATACACACACGCGCGCGCTCACACACACACACACACACACACACACACACACACACGCGCGCGCACACACACACACACACACACACAAGCGAGCTCGCACGCGCGCGCACACACACACACACACACACACACACACACACACACACACACACACACACACACACACACACCATACACACACGCACAAGCGCACGCGCGCACCCACCATACACACACGCGCGCGCGCACCATACACACCATATGCACACACACACACACACACACACACACATTTTCATTTCTCAGTTGAATTTCATTAATAAATGGAATTAAAAAACTTTTTTTTCTAACATACGAAACTCTTTCACAAAGATGTGTCTGTAAATTCAAAGTAACTTTGTTGTCATTTTGGTTGCTTTATTCTCGACTAGTGGATGGATTGTGTTTTTACAATTATTCAAAACATCTGAAGCACTTAGAAAACACAAATTTAAACCGACTGCTTTTTAATTTCCTGACTACTTTAAGCCCCAAACCCAGACCTACCGTAATCACACGCGGTTATTTCATGCCTTGCACACAACACGGCCTCTGCAATCGTGAATAATTAATATCTGTGTTCTTCGGTAAGAATATTATATGCATCACGTGTTACGTTGTATTGTCGGAACCAGAACACACAAAGATAATGCTTACTAAAAGTGAAAGTATTTTATATAGAGAAAGTATAAATACAATCAATTTATAGTTACAGAGTATGGAATTATCTTAGAACAACTTGTTTTTCCAACGAATCTGTATGCAGTAAAATACGAAAGCAGCACCTCCTTCAGTGACGTGATTGAAGCGATTTTAAAAAAAATAATTTTTATACTTATTTTTTTTACTATTTTACTATCCTAATGCTAAACTAAAAATTCTGATTTATTCAGAATTTAACGCTGATTACTATTGTAAAATATAATTTTCCAAAAATCTAAGATAAAAAATTATGATTTTTTAAAAAATTTTAAAATGATTAAAAATCAACAGTGGCCTAGTTGATAGCGTACTGAACTTTCATCCCGAGGACCCGGGTTCGATTCCCGGTCAGGGCTTGGCATTTGCATACACTATAAATCATTCCATCGTCTGCATTAGCCCAAGTGTGCACAATAGTCGGACGTTAAAAAAAAAAAATTAAACTTTTGAACGCATTTTTCTGAGTAATGAGTTTGTCCACATTTGCAACAAATTGTACGAAAATTGCAAACGCTATCAATGCCCGCACGAGGACGCCTGTGACAAAATAATAAACATCTGTAAGTATTTGATAACTTTTTGCAATATTTCTTTTTTTTTCAAAATATAATAATTAAAAATGCTAGATAACGTCATCTGTAATTTTCAGCTAAAAATTTAACTTAAAAATAATCTAATTAGAAATTTTTAAATCTAGCTGCGAGTTGTTATCCAACCTTCTTCTGTACACTTACGTTAAACATTCCTGATCTTTGCGTACCGTAGATTTGGTTGTAAATTGCACACACGCACGCGCACGCACACACTTTCACACACAACACACACAACACACACACACATCATTATAATGTATTTTTATTTTATAGCCTATTTACAATTTCTAAGACCCTCAAAAATGTTATAGAGATGACAAAATTTAATCGGTGCTCATTTCAGGATCCCTGGAGTAGATCGTACCAAGATGGCCGTTCAAACTGCTCATTTTCGAGTGTAAAATCGCCAATACTGTAAGCATTGTTTTGTATTCAATTCTTCTTATCGAAATCGAATTTCAGTACGGCATTCAATCAGACACAATTCTGAATTCCAGTTGTAACGGAAATATACATTGTTAATTTAAATTTAAAAAATATTGAAATTTATAATTTAGAATCATTTGCCAAAATTAAAAGAATAATATAAACAACTTAGGGTGCATCTCGCATCAGTGTTCTGGACAGTTTGCCCGCTTCTACACAGATAAGGAATTCCCTACATCTTCCATCAGTCAGATAAACCACTTGACCCGTTGAAGAGATTGTCGACACGATTGAAAAACAATCTTGGTTTTTTTACTGAAGTATTTCTGTTTAGTAAATGGTTTATAAAATGTCTTACATTAATGGTTAAATTTTGTAAGCTGTTCTCCGACCAGAGACAATCGTAAGCAGATAAAACTGACCAAATAGACTGTCAAACATAACCTAGATAATATAATCTGACCTTCACTTCCTAAACACGCAACATGGTAATTGGATACTTGTTCATACTGGCCAAGAAAATAAAAATATCTTATCTTTGTTTGCTTGAATGTGTACCAGTGTTTTGAATATGTGTTACATTTATAAATGCATGGAGAATTTTCGTTGCAATTGTGGGATAACGAACTACTGAAGCACCCATAATGGGAAAAACACGATACAGGGCAATTTTTGAATATATATGTGTGTGTGTGTGTGTGTGTGTGTGTGTGTGTGTGTGTGTGTGTGTGTGTGTGTGTGTGTGTGTGTGTGTGTGTGTGTGTGTGTGTGTGTGTGTGTGTGTGTGTGTGTGTGTGTGTGTGTGTGTGTGTGTGTGTGTGTGTGTGTGTGTGTGTGTGTGTGTGTGTGTGTGTGTGTGTGTGTGTGTGTGTGTGTGTGTGTGTGTGTGTGTGTGTGTGTGTGTCTGTGTGTGTGTCTGTGTGTGTGTCTGTGTGTGTGTGTGTGTGTGTGTGTGTGTGTGTGTGTGTGTGTGTGTGTGTGTGTGTGTGTGTGTGTGTGTGTGTGTGTGTGTGTGTCTGTGTGTGTGTGTGTGTGTGTGTGTGTGTGTGTGTGTGTGTGTGTGTGTGTGTGTGTGTGTGTGTGTGTGTGTGTGTGTGTGTGTGTGTGTGTGTGTGTGTGTGTGTGTGTGTGTGTGTGTCTGTGTGTGTGTGTGTGTGTGTGTGTGTGTGTGTGTGTGTGTGTGTGTGTGTGTGTGTGTGTGTGTGTGTGTGTGTGTGTGTGTGTGTGTGTGTGTGTGTGTGTGTGTGTGTGTGTGTGTGTGTGTGTGTGTGTGTGTGTGTGTGTGTGTGTGTGTGTGTGTGTGTGTGTGTGTGTGTGTGTGTGTGTGTGTGTGTGTGTGTGTGTGTGTGTGTGTGTGTGTGTGTGTGTGTGTGTGTGTGTGTGTGTGTGTGTGTGTGTGTGTGTGTGTGTGTGTGTGTGTGTGTGTGTGTGTGTGTGTGTGTGTGTGTGTGTGTGTGTGTGTGTGTGTGTGTGTGTGTGTGTGTGTGTGTGTGTGTGTGTGTGTGTGTGTGTGTGTGGACAAAAATACACTAACCAAAAAAATATTTGACTATTTTCGCAATAAAAGAGCCAAACCACTTTGGTTTAAAGAAACATAGAATCACATAACAGAACTAAAAATCACTGACTATATGCTCATGGACAGAACAGCCAAAACAATAACCAAAGACAAGAAGCAACGGTTCCAAGGCAAAGTCAAATCCAAGCGAACGATCCAAATCTCTGACGAAGAAAGAAAAGCAAGATCACAACGAATGAAGCAATACTGGGCTACGAGGAAGGCACAGAACATTAAAAAGTGATTGATTTGGTGTACCCCAAAGTTGGGTGAAACAAATAAAGAGATGAAATTGTTATTTTTCCACAACGAAACAGCTGTTTGCCATGTTTATTTGAATTCAATAGTATGTCCTATAGGCCTTATGTTGTCTGTACTCTGTATAACAAGATAAGCACTTTAATTTGGTACAAAACTCAAAGTTTTATTACCTATAAACGTCTAGAAATTTAATGCATTAAAACAAATCGATTTTGAAATAAAAATGCAAATTGTAGTTAAAAGCTTTTTGTTTAATTAATGAGATTCGAAATTAAAGTAATTTATTTCGACGTTTGTAGCGCACTCTACATAAAACTCGAACTGAATAGCATTTGGTTTTGATTAATTCCATCATACGTTACCGGCATTTTCAAATTTCAAATTTTTGTAAAAAATATTTTACATATCTATATTCTGTTGGTACTCTTAAATTAATTTCATTTTCGAACTTACTCCTAATATTATGATATTAAAGTTTTAGCAAATGTCCACCGGATCGGCCATTTTGGTAATACCCAGAACCAGATCTTGAAAAATGAGGGCCGATCTGACCTTTAGCTCACTTTTGACGAGGTCTTGAACGGAACGCTTGTTTCGCCGCTATAAAGAGATTTCTTCTATACAAAGAGCTCAATCAAAACGTTGTATTCAATGTGTTTTATTTATTTGCAAAACATATTATATTCTACTTTTAATTTCAAGTATTAGGTGCGAAGTTTATTGAAATAAAACTAAATGACGTACAGTCTTGAAAAACAATATTTAATAAATAATTCTTTATGAATAAAAAAATACTGTAATTGTGAGAAAACGGCAATATTTTGCCAAAACTACTGCATAACTGATTCATAAATTTCTTCATATTCTGGCTTTCGAATTTTCTTGAAACTATTCCCTTCATTACAGGCCTTCATTATTTTATTTTTATTTTTCAATATCGTGCCAACAGACGTAACAGATAAATTAAAATGTCAGCAAACATCTACTTCACACCTTTCTCTAACTCACGCAAAACTCTAACCTTTAAATCTAACAATACAATTGTCCGTTTAGACGTCAATATACTGTATTGAAAAGTAGAAAAAAATGTATTACTTGTAAAATGCACTTTTCATAAAACACTCGATTCAGTTGACGCATTAGGCACTGCTTTTATCACTCGAATGACGTGTTGACATACTGAGAAATAGGGTAGAAGAGTAAGAAGTGTGCACGTGTTTCGCCGCTATAGAGATAACTGTGCAATTCTTGGAATTTTGTTGGCATCAGTAGATGATTTTTTTTTGTGTTTAACGTCCGACTATTGTGCACACTTGGGCTAATGCAGACGATGGGATGATTTATAGCGTATGCAAATGCCAAGCCTTGGCGGGAATCGAACCCGGGTCCTCGGGGTGAAAGTCTAGTACGTTATCAACTAGGCCACCGAGGCTCAGTAGAGGAAGTCACAATACATATTTGTACTACAAGAATGAGAAGGGACCAACACATTTTGCCGTTATAGAGAGATTTCCGTTATACAGAGATCCCCGACAGAGAGATCTTACTGTCCATTTAAAATGCTTTATAATTTAAAATTAAAATGCTATATACAAGGTTTAAATGGTGATTATGATAATAAAATCAGACATTTTAATTTTTTTTTTAATTACAACTGAGGCGTGCCCCATCTAGTAATTTTTCTTTATCATTGTGTTCACTGTGTGCTGGGGTGCAGTCCGACGGCTGGTCCCAATGTGTTTACGGCCTGGAGAGGTCAATTGGCTTGGTCCTCTTCAGCCTTCTTGTGATGTTGTCACTGCGGCATAGTAGTTGGACAATCTCTGTATTATTATGCTGTTCTATCCTGCAATAATGCTTAACCGAGAGCTTTTTAATGACTTCCTGAACAGATTCAACATCTAGGTCCTTATGTATGTTTTCATTTCTCACATATCAAGGGGCGTTGACGATCGTTCTCAATACTTTATTTTGAAAAACTTGAATAATTTTACTATTGCTTTTTCTTGTACATCCCCAGAGTGGTGTACCATAGGTCCATATTGGTCTTAGAACTTGCTTGTATAGCAGTATCTTGTTGGCTATCGAAAGTTCTGAATTTCTTCCAATAAGCCAAAACATTTTATTGAATTTGAGCTGTAGCTCCTCTTTTTTCTTTTTTACATGCACCTTCCATCGGAGCTTTGCATCGAGTGTCATTCCTAGATATTTAGCACTGTTTGCATATGTTATACTCCTTTCGTTTAATATTATTGGTAATGGTTCATATTTTCTATTCGTAAAATTAATGTGTACAGTTTTTGCTTCATTAAGCTTTACTCTCCATTTTTTTGTCCATTGACTTACTGCGTTGGTGGCATTCTGTAATTTTTCTGTGACTTCTAACATATTGTCCCCAACTGTTAAAATTGCTGTGTCGTCTGCAAAAGTTGCTACTGTGGAGTTCCCAGTAACTGGTATGTCTCTAGTGTACAGAAGGTACAGTACAGGGCCAAGAACACTTCCCTGAGGTACTCCTGCATTAATTGTTTTAATTTGTGAGTATTCGAGTCCATATCTCCCGAAAATGTCTCTCACAAAGGTATGACTTTAAAATTCTGAAGAATTGCTCTGGTAAGTCCCGTTGTAGTTTATGTTCCAGCCCACAGTGCCAGACTCCATCAAACGCCTGCGCCACGTCAAGAAATATACCTGAGCAGATTTGCTTCCTCTCCATAGATTCCTCTATTATATCCACCACTCTATGAACTTGTTCAATTGTAGAATGTTTTTCCCGAAAACCGAACTGATGTGCAGGTATGAGCTCCCTATCTTCTATAATAACCTTCAGTCTTTTTAAAAGGAGTTTCTCAAAGAGCTTAGATAGTATTGGCAATAATGAAATTGGTCGGTATTAGGTTACCTCATGTAGTGGTTTACCCGTCTTAGGTAACATAATTACTTCTGCTACTTTCCATTGATTCGGAACATACTGTAACCTGAATGCTGCATTGATAATGGACAGCAGTCTCCTCAAGGCTTTCTCTGGAAGTTCTTTGATTATTTGCCCTGTAATTAGATCATATCCTGGAGCTTTTTTAGGATATAAATTATTTTAAAAAAATGAAAACAAAAAATTAACTTTGGAAATTTGCCCACATCACGTCAGTGAGACAACTGCTAATATTTGCAGGATTTTAAGATAAAGTCCAAACTGGTCTGAGAAGGCCAGGAGAACCAATGCTAAGTTTACTGTACTCTAGGTACCAGGACACAACAGGCTGACTGGACTGGGATCCTCAATTGAGCTTATTGGACCGGAACTGGCATTAGCGGTTTCTCTGTGATTGCCGCGCATAGAGGGTGCAGACTAGCTCCCCCTATTGAGAGGTTTTATCCACCCCTATTATCTATTGAGAGGTTTTAGACGTCCCTAGCGGTATCCGAGTCTAACACGCACTTACATTTAGGGAGGCGATAATAGTTTAGTTTTAAAAAAATATTTAAAAAATTGTCTGTTTGGCTGTACCAACTATCAGAGAGTAGATCTACAAGAAACATCAGGAAAGTTTGGGCATTCCAATTGTAAGCGTCTTCTGAGAAAGCTTCATACGGACTTAGAACAGGTAAAGGGCAACTCAGACAATTGACCTAACGAAGTAAGGTCTTTGTTTTAACTCCGTTTGGCTTTTGTTGATTGATTTGTTATGCAGTTTTGACTATACGTATTATTTTGAAATTTGGTATGGATGTATTTTGTATAAAGCCCGAACGATGTATGCGTAATATTTTTTCCCATTAAATTTCGTTTAAAGATGACGACCTTTGATTTACAACAACGATTGTACGCAGTTTTAACCAAACGTATTAACCGATTTTTTAGAAATCTGAGATACGTATGTGTAATATTGTTTGCTAATTATTTCTCTTACAAGGTGATGAGTACACACAATTTTAATTAAACACAACGACCGATTGATTTGAAATATTGTACGAAGTTACCTGGTATAAAGTCCGAAAGAAGTTTGTGTAAAAATTTTCCAATTCACTTCCGTTTCAAGATGGCGGGCTCTGATTCAACGTTGAAATGTAGTTGTTGGTTATATTCTGTAATACTGGCTGAACGGCAAAACATAATTTTGACCGTTTCATAGAGAAAGAGCACAAAATTTCCAATTTGATCCAGTAATATTTATGGTAAATATTACGGTTACCGGTTAAATTGGCTGAAAGCGTTACGAGCGCTGTTGTGGCGCGCTCCGAACATTAATTATGAGTATAATGTGAGGTCTACTGTTTTTGAACTACTGGTTTCAAGGCACTGTAGTCTGAGGATGCATCGAACGGGATTGGAATGTACCACGGAGGATCCGTATGGAGGCAGTGCAGGAAGGAAACAAAACAGCAGGTCTCATATTGTAAGGCTTTTGCCAGCTCAAGGCAAAGATGTTTTTTTTCGAAGACCTGGATGACCTCCAGCTGAACAAGCCAGTCGATGGACTGCTCAAAATCACTGAGGGAACCATTCTACTGAACTAAAATCTAACGGCACAATCTCTTGTCAAAGGTCAACAAACCCCTAACGATCAATGAAGCAATGCATTACTATTTATAGCCTATACGTTAAACCCTTTACCAACAAAACCGGATGACTGAATTTAGCCAATGAATATAAACGGACTAGAAGTACAGCAACCATTATAAAATGCGTGCTCGATATCAGAGGCTATAGTCAAAGTAATTGGACTATTTGCCGCTACGATCGCTGCAAGCTGCAAGGACAGGGGAGACATTTGAGAAAGAAGGCAATACTATTATCTATTTAACTGTAGTTGAACACTATGGCAAGATGCCACCAGCAGCTAGCGCTCACACATTTCTCATAAGGATTATTCTAGTACATAAACATATATTTAATGATTTCACTTAAAAAATGTGAGGAATATTTAATTTTAAGTCACGTGCATAACTCATTGTATATCAGTAGGTGTAACAAAAATGAAATAGCAAATAATATACGGTTTGATTGTAAACAGATAAAGTGAAAGTATGTTTTGACCTCTATACGGCTTTATTTGATTTACTTTGGAAACGTAAATTTGTTTTATTTCAAAATTGTTTAACTGAGTTGGGTTATGATTTTATGTATCATCAAGTTATGAGTAATACCAGAAGAACAGATTTGAAGAAATTATGATTTATCCTGTTTTTGTAGATCCCTTCCGAATCGGAATTTTTATGAAACTAATTGAATTTGAGAAAGTTTCTGTACTATTTTAGCGAAATTTATTTCAGTAGTTTAAAATGGTTGTGAAATGTCTGTAGCTTCATTTAGTTTGTGAGGCGGGATGTAAAAACTGACCATCACTAAATGATACAGTATTAAATGAATACCAGACACCGTTCACTGAACAAACCATTGCTTTCTAAATAGCCATAACCTCAATTATTTAAAACTAGGCAGTCAATTCTCATTCCTCAATTGTTTTTCAAACGTAAACAAATTAGTAGGCTATGATTGCCTGTATTTAGAAGGTTATGTCATACTTACCAACAATAATACAGTTCACCGAACTTACAAAACTTAAACACTTAATCACTGCACTTCACAGATTGTTGTTTTAGTGTTTATCACATTTTTTACACAACGTAAACACAACACAACCACAACCTTCTGTATTACACAGACAACTGATTGCCAACCGTTCATTCCAAGATCGAGAAGGCTGCGGTGAAAGTAGAAGAGGGGGTGTCACGTGACTACTCTTGTAGTCCACTAACCACAATATGAACCTTGCCAGAACAGCTGTATTTAGTACAGATATTGCCACGTTATAGCAGAAATGGTTTTAATACGCAACAGTAAATCGAAAAAGATTTTACTATATGTGGCCTACTTTTGTAGAATTAAGTTTAGTTATAAGTCAAACTATTTCACCAAATTTAAAATAATAGAAGTTCGGTAGTAAGCCAAAAGAAGCCGGATGTGACGTATATTTTGGTTATTTCGATGTAGTCAGGCACTATGCCTTGTAATATTAATATTACGTCATTAATCTATACATTATATAATTCAAATACCACTCATCACGATATCTCCTTCATTGTAAAGCTTACAAAGTACAAATTTGGCACTTATGTTGGTCTTGGCTTCAAAGCGCATGCAAGAAACGGTTTTAAAAAACATCCTTAAAAGGTTAAAATGGGGTGAAAACAATATTTAATTTTATCTCTGTATCTGCAGATCCAAGAGGTAAAGAAAGTTGAACTGTATACCAAAATGAACTTGGTATACAGGTTTATTTTAAGCTTTAAAAATGCACAAAGAAAGAATTTCCCAGATTCTAACGCTAAGGTTTAAATGGATTGTTTTAAAGACAATTAAAATATAGTGAGCGTTAAAATGCGTGTGAATGATTTTTTGGGTCTTATATCTTTATAAAGAAGTCGTTTGAAAAAGTTAAAAATTAAGAGGATGAAATAAGAGTTAAAGTTACGCATAATCCTATTACTGATATTGTCATTAATAATCATTAATAAACTAGAGCCGCCTCGGTAGCCCAGTGGATAGCGTACTAGGCTTTCACCCCGATGACCCGGGTTCGATTCTCGGCGAGGGCTTGGCATTTTCATACGCTATAAATCATCCTATCGTCTGCATTAGCCCAAGTATGCACAATAGTCGGACGTTATGAAAAAAAAAAAATCATGGGATGTTGGAAGGTAAAACTTTTTTTAAACTTATGATGCTTACTACAAGATCATTTCTAGAAACTGTACGATTTTTTTGGGTCTTATATCATTATAAAGTAGTCGTTTAAAGAAATTCAAAATTAAGGGGATGAAATAAGGGTTAAAGTTAGTGTAATCCTGTTACTGATATTGTCAATAATAATCATGGGATGTTGGAAGTGAAACTTTTTTAAACTGATGATGTTTACTACAAGATCATTATTTCCAGAAACTGTACTCCTAAGGAGTTGTTATTTAAGATTAAGATTATTTACTAGAGGAAGGGATAATTCAACCCCAGGCACTGAGATCGATTGATCTATTGTACCTCTTAAAATACCTAGTTCAGCAGATTAGTGCCCCTAATAAGTTCCAACAATTTACTAACTAGCTCACTCTGCTGAAGATCCCTAGGGTCTTGGAAACCAAAAACCTCCTACTAGCAAGAGCCTCACAATCATAAATCATGTGATCTGCAGTTTCCTCCTCCTTCCTGCACTATCTACACACGGTTTCTCCATGGTATACACCTATCCTGTTCATGTGCACCCTCAGACCACAATGCCCTGTTATGAGCCCCATGATCCTCCTCAGTTATGCTATGCCCAGGACATCTGCTGCCCCTTGGACTACAGTAGGACCCACAAGTGCTTTTATTGCTGCTTGACTATCGGTATGAATATGAATACGTGCCTTCTTGAAACCCCGATCTAAGTTCTCCCGAACACAGTCATTAATGGCCATCACTTCAGCCTGAAATACTGTTGTATGCTGTCCAAGGGTAATTACTTTCTTTAACCCCGGTCTCAGACCGTACACCCCAGCACTAGTGCCTGACTTTGTCTTGGAGCCATCTATATATCATACTATGTCTCCAGGTTTTTCCAACACACGATCTCTCCCCTCAAAGGCCAAGTTGACATCAAAGGGTCTAGATACTATGTGCCGATTAACCATCTGATCAGGCCCCATCATCAAGATTGGGTCAAAGATCTTGTCTGTGATTCTAGCTTGCCTAGAGTTGATATTTATAAAAAGCAAAATATAACCGAAACTTGAGGATTTTGAAGTTACTGTTGGCGTCAAAGTTTTCTTGAATTTCTGGATGGTTGAAAAAAATTATGAGTTAAAATGTCAAAAATTAGGAACTTTCAGGTAGGTTCTGAGGTTTTAGTATTTAACTAGTAACACTTTGTAGGTACACGAAAAGGTTTTTTTACGAAATGCCATCTAAAGGAGTAACAAATTTGTAATGATTGGCGAAGTTTCGACGGGGGAATTTTAGTTAAACAGAAAATTTAAAAAACAGTATTAATACGACAGTTTTTGAAAAACTAGAACCGAAATTCCAAAGTATAAAAGAGTTTGTTAGATGAGAATAAAAAATATTTTCAGAAGCAAAGTATAACGGCTAAGCTCAATATTAGTTGCAATTCGGAACACTAGAGTTCGAACTCGCAGTCCAGCAACTAACTATCGTTCACTTCTCTGTTAATTACCCCGCTCTAAGTGTTCATTAGACAACATTAATTAAGTTAAATTTTATTTAACCTCGTTACCAGTTTCAGTTACACATATTATTTTTAAAGAAATAGTTTCATAAAACTCGCCTCGGAAATTTCCAATTAAGTAGAGTGGACAAGGGAAACAGTTAATTGATTTATGTATCAGTAACTAAAGGGTGAAGGTTAAACAAGAAATTGTTATATGAGATAATTTGAAAATAGTCCAATTAAAGAAAATGATATAAAATATTTGTTTAAAAAGGGTCAGATATAAATAAAGTAAAATTATAATGAACTAATCAGTTTATAATCTTGTAATTTCTCAAAATCAGTTTGTCAGACTTCGCTCAAATTTTCATTACGAAGACATATAAATATATCATGTAGATATATGGATCAGGTCAGCGGATAATATTTCTGTTTTTTGTTTTAGTTGTCGATCACAAAATGGCTTAAAGTATGTTTTGAATGAATAAATATTGAAAACACCAGTAAATTTTGGCGTTCCAAATTGCTTTAGTATTTTCAATGTTATTTGAAAGTTTAAAATGCTAATTTATGAAAACTTTAATAAAGTGTATGGTGGTGAAGTCAGAGTTTCGATAAAATGTAGAATAAAAAAATTACTTTCGGAAATTCGCTTCTATCACGTCAACAAGACTGCTGAGTGCCGTAATTTTAAAAATTTAAAGAAACAATGCAAAACATTATGTTTAGGGAATTCGCATTGGAAAATAAACTGTCAGGAAACCATCATGGTAAGAGCCAGACCCGGAATCTTGAAATGAACGATGATTTTATATAAGTACATATTTATATGTAAGCATATTAGTCCTTTAGGGCACGAAATGCATTATACTTATATGGGTTCTAGTTCGCTCACGTGTGCAATTTTATTCCGATTTAATTCAAACTTAGCACGAGAATCGATTTTAACAATAAGTTGGATAAGTTCGTTAACCAGTAAAATTCGTTCAAAATGGCAGCCACTTCAGATCTTCATAAATTTAATAATTTTTTTTGCCTTAAACGCATCGAAATCAACGTCAAAAAAGCATAAATGAGCATTTAAAATTTTCTAAGTCCTGTGAAATTAAAAAAAAATATTTGATGGCACTGACATGGCATTTTTGTACAATTTAATAACAAAAATTAATTAAATTAACAATACAATGTATTGTGTTGTTTAATTCAATACAACAATTTTGCGCTAAAACTTACTGGTTGCGGAAATTTTTAACATAAAAGACACTTTTAACTGTCACAGGCAAAACGGCATCATGGATGCGCAGCTCGCATGCGCGTGCGCGGCACCACAAATCAGGCAATATTTTGTATATTTTACGAAGCTAACTTATTAATCACGAATGGAAAATCCCATTACAAATGCAACTTTTTGCATAACGTGCTTTGAACAATTTCAATGTTTATCTAAAAATCATTAAACTTACAGGTTATGTGACCCTACTGACAGTCCCCTATCCCTGCCCGTCGTACAAGCCGGGACAAGCATTTGGAATACCAAACACATATTTTGGATACTGTTTTTACTCAAATATATTTGTAATTTCTCCTTCAATTGTGAATTTATCTATTGTTCATACGGATATCATAAAGTACGAAGTATAATTATAATGTCGAAATAAAGTTAGAGGTTATCAAACATGTCTTTTCAACTGACCTATTAAAATTGCGTTTGCTATCACTATAAACAAGTCGCAGGGACAAACACTTCAAAGAGCAGGATTGTATTTACCAAATGCCGTCTTTACTCACGGACAATTGTGTGTAGCCTTGTCAAGGGTAACTATATAAGCTAACATGTTTGTATGAATTAAAGAAAATTAAATACAAAAAGTACAAGATTACATTCTTACATCAAATATCGTTTACAACGAGGTTTTGTAATGTCCTGTAAAAATTGCTATTAAAAAAAAATTATCTGTATTGAAATGTATGTACTACAATGACCCATAAATTTGCGATTATTATTTCAAACCGATCGCTTTTCGATTTATTTTTTTAAATGTTTTCCCTTCCTTTCAACTACCGTCCTCATCACGACTACTCTTATTCAAAAGGCTGTGTTTATTTAAAACGGGCAAAATTTAATACGGGCGCCCTGGTTTAGTATAATTTGAAAGTTTAAAATGCTAGTGTATGCAGATAGTATTGCTGTTTATAGTGGTAAAATTAGAGTTAAAAAAGGGTAATATAAAAAAAAATTGGGAATTTACTTCCATTACGTCAGCGAAACAGCTGAGTGTCACGATTACTTTCAAAATTAAACAATGTGATTTTCTCTGCAGCAGGCCTGGGAAGGATTTATTATTACACAGGATAGGATGTAATTTTGCGTTTTTATTCCCACCTTTGGGAAGTAAGTTGAAAGTGTCTTAAGTGTTATGAAGGCTGTGGAAGCGTTGTTGACGTAAAATCGATGGTTCAGTTATTACAGTAAGAAGTACTTAAAACCGCAGCATGCATTAGGTAGGCAATGAGGTCATTGCAACGGCGCGAGATAAATGCAATATTTATTCGCTGCACTCTCAGATTTGTTTTATAGTTCTGCACTCATTTGTTTACTTCTCATAACTATATTTTTTAATACTATTATAGGATTTTAAAAAAATTTCGTGCGATAATAAAAGTTATAGTTATTGGTTTCCTTAAAGTTTCCCACCAGAACTGAATATTTGACAAAAAACAAACACAATTTTCTAAAAATCAACAATTACGTTTTGCTACTGTATACGAGGTGTGTTCCGAAAGTAACGAGAATTTTAAAATTTCGCTGGCTTGGAGAGTCCGATTGTCAAACATTTTTTTTTATTATGTTGGTTTACATGCCCTTGAAATATGATAAAACTTTCAGCTGTTTTCATTGTTGACTTTGTCTGTGACAGCCACTAAGGTTAGACGTATTTTTATGAGCTCGGCGATTTTCGTTTGTTAAAAGAAATAGATCAAAGAATTTGTATCAAATTTTGCGTAAAAAATGGAATAAAGTGTAACAAAGTGTGTGAAATGTTATGGTGAGTCTGCTATGAGTAAAGCAAGAGTTTACGAGTGGTATAACCGTTTCCAAGAAGGCCGTGAAGACGTTGAAGATAACGAACGCCCTGGACGCCCCAGCACATTAACAACCGATGAAAACGTGAAAAAATGAAATAAATGGTTATGAACAATCGCCGAATCACAATTAGAGAGGACGCTGATGATGTTGGCATATCGATTGGATCATGTCACGACATTGGTCCAATGTTTTGTGTATGAAACGCGTGGCAGCAAAATTCGTTCCAAAATTGTTGAATTTTGAACAAAAACAGCGGCGAATGGAGGTTGTTCAGGAGTCACTAAATTAAGTCAACGACGAAGCAGAATTACTGAAACGTATTATAACAGGTGACGAAACATGGGTTTACGGATATGACGTCGAAACTAAGGCTCAATCATCTCAGTGGAGGCATTCTGGCTCGCCAAGACCGAAAAAGGCTCGACAAGTGCAGTCGAACGTGAAGGTGCTCACTGTGTTCTTCGATATTAATGACATAGTGCATCATGAATTCCTGCCACCAGGTGAAACGGTCAATAAGGAATATAAATTATATAATATTTATAATTATTATATAAATATTTAATCCGGTGTTGTTAAATATAATAATTATGGATTTAATTTATTATTTAATATGAAAATAATTAACAAGAGTAAAAAATTGATAAAAATTGAATTTCATTTTAAAAAATGTTTACCGATAAATAGAACAAGGTAAATATTGAATCTTTATCTTCACTATATTTTCTAAAGAAATTTTATTCGCCGAACGCTCTGGCGGAAATTAATGTAATATTGAAACCTTGATACATTTCATATAGTCATACAAAAGTGATAAAACACAATTTTTATAAGAGCGAAGCACTGATTCGGTTTTGTTGAACGAAACATTATATTTAGTCGTTACACTATACGCCAGTTGTTCACAAAAACTTTTTAATATCTGCCGCTTCTTTTACATTCTGAAGCAAATAACTGCAGGAAATAATATCTCCTTTACACTTTTAAATACGAGTTCAACAACCGATGAAAACGTGGGAAAAGTGAAAGAAATTGTTATGAACAATTGTCAAATCACAAATAGAAAGGTCGCTGATAATGTTGGCATTTCGATTGGATCATATCATGACGTTATTTCCAATGTTTTATATATGAAACGCGTGGCAGCAAAATTCGTTCCAAAATTGTTGAATTTTGAACAAAAACAGCGGCGAATGGAAGTTGTTCAGGAGTCACTAAATGAAGTCTACGACGATGCAGAATTACTGAAACGTATTATAACAGGTGACGAAACATGGGTTACCGAAACTAAGGCTCAATCATCCCAGTGGAGGCATTCTGGCTCGCCAAGACCGAAAAAGGCTCGACAAGTGCTGTCGAACGTGAAGGTTATGCTCACTGTGTTCTTCGATATTAATGGCATAGTGCGTAATGAATTCCTGCCACCAGGTGAAACCGTCAATAAGGATTTCTACCTACAAGTTCAACGCCGTTTGCGTGAAGCAATACAAAAAAAAAAACGCCCGGATCTATGGAAAAACAATGTATGGCTTTTGCACCACGATAATGCACCAGCCCACACTTCATTGCTTGTTCGTGAATTTTTGGCCAAAAACAGTACTGTAACGATGCCCCAGCCTCCATATTTGCCAGACATGGCTCCGTGTGACTTTTTCCTATTTCCAAAAATAAAGAGAACCTTAAAGGGCCGTCATTTTACAGCCGTAGATGACATTAAAAGCGCATCGCTGAAAGAACTAAAGGCTATCTCAAAGATCGAGTTTGAGAAGTGTTTCGAGGATTGGAAGAAGCGCTGGCACAAGTGCATAATCTCCAATAGGGACTATTTTGAAGGCGACAACATCAATGTAGAATAAATAAATATTTTGTTCAAAAATTAAAATTCTCGTTACTTTTTGAACATAACTCGTATTTAAACGCAAAAAAATATATACAAAATGTATATAGCGGACAAAATGTTCACGTACAAGACCTTTAAAAATAAGATGTCAAAATAGTAATATCTTAACAAATAGAAGCGTAATAATTATCGTTAAATATGTTTCCAACATGTGATATGTATACGATATTCTACTGAAATAATTGTAGTATCAGAAAAACGTCGACAAATCAGCAACGGGAAAATTTAAAAGAACCTGTTTCTTAAAATCGTTCTACAGAATTTACTCGGAAATAATAACGTTCAGGAATTGAATTAAAAGAAAAATATAAAAAACGAAAACAAGATGAACTATTATCACTAATTTCGATCGACCAGAAATAATCACTTAAAAATCTGTGAAAATTGTCGGCCATATTGAACCTATTTCTTATAAGGTTAAAATGTTAACTCACGATACATATCGCTCCGTTTGATAACTCATTTAAAAAGTCTTGTATGTGGACATGTGGTCCTGTAACTTTAAAAGAAAAACCAATACAAAATGTTAAATGTGGTCGCGTTGCCATACACAAAACTTTCGAAACAACAACAAACATAATGTCACCTTAATATATAGCTGAGTAATCTCTACCGTTAGTTAACGTTAGTCACATGCGAAATAGATTCAAATGGCAGACAGGGACCTTAGGCGTTAAATTATAAACATAAATATTTCTCTAATATTCACTTTAGACAAGTAAGTACAATTAAGCAAAGATTTCTGTTATTGAACCGAAAATAAAAAACTTGTATCATGTTTTTTCTTCTTTTTATTTCAATTACGATAATTTGTTACGCGATACATGATTTTTGGTTTTGGTTGAATTTTATTATTTTTAAACTACAATTAGGCCTACATGTATTGTATGTTATTGAATAATTTTGTATTTATTGTTATTTTATTACGATATTTTCGAAAACACGATAAATTATCATAACTAGTTATTAGCAACATAACCTGAAACTTATTACAGCCAACCAGCTGTTCAGTGAAATCAGCTGATCGATACGAATTAATATAAAACAACTGAACTTTTAATGACTACCAAAATTAAATGAACGATACACTTGATATATTTACTTCCGGTCAAACTTCTTCGTAGTTTCCGTAGTGCAATGGTTATGACGTGCGCCTAATACGCGCAAGGTCCCCGGTTCGATCCCGGGCGGAAACACAGGAAATTTTTAATTATAATTAATTTAATATAAGACTTGTGACGTGCAAAATATGTATCAATATATTCCTCGCATCACGCGGATCGCAAAATCCAACATCACAAGCAACCCTAAAATATGATACATGTTAAAACGTGTAACCTGTCTTTGGACTGAAATACATCCAATACCTCTTTACTGAAATACTGAAATACCTCTTTAGTGGCTCTGAGGTTCCATAACTAACTTTAAATTTAGCTTACTTTATTCAGCCCTATAACTGGGCTCAGATTATACTAATCCGGCCCAATAACTGGCCTTCCGATTTAATACAGTAAGTACAATAACTGGTCCCAGATTCACTTTACTATTTAGATTTACCTAAAGCGTTCTATAAATATATTCAGAGTTAAATCTTTATAAAATTGAATTGTTCAACCTACTCGGCATTGATAACAACCCTGTTTGTATAATGTTACCTTCAATCATTAAGACAAGCATACAAATTAATGTAAGGGTGGAACAGCTCTTGAAGAGTTAAAGGGGTCAAGTGCTGATTACATTTAGTGTTTGAAGAGATCAGCAAACATCTGGTACCATGTACCCAAGTCAGCACCGACCTTCTATATGGGCTGAACAGATGGGAGGGGCGTGCTGAGATTTTTATATGAAAAATCAGTAAAAGCATTCAGTAAAAACAGTATTCATAATGTAGAAATAATATTAGGTATCATGCCTTCATATTCAATATAAAAAATTGCAATTATATCTGTAGTGTTGACTGTATTTCTGTTAAACTGTTATATTATAGTACTGACTGTTATTCTGTTAATAGACAAAATAAAACTAAGTAACATATAAAAATAATACGTGATTTGTTTTCCTTTTAAAAGCAAAGTTAATTTTTTGGACTTTTTTTTGTCCATCAAATTATTGTTGTACGTCAGTGATGGGACAATGATTAACAGTTTACAGATATTAACTGTTGTTAATTTCACTAAAAAGTAAAAGTATTTCCCCTTTTTAAGTATTTCACTGTCCCTTTTTTGTTAAAAGGTTAGAAAATTTTCACAGGTCAATTGTGGATTAGAGTGAGAAATATCTGTTGGGGGTAAAATATTCCTTTACTCTGAAGCCATTCCTTTCCCTTCAGAAGAAATTCGTTCGCATTGTCACTAATATTAAGAGGAAGTGGCAGACAATGCTAATATTTAGACTTTTGAAAACATTGCCTCTTAAGTTCCCGTACGTTTACAAAGTACAAGTATTAAAGATTTGTTTTACACGGAGTGGGGACAAACTATTACTGCATGATAAATAAAAATCTTATCATATTGGTTTTTCAAATTCCAATGCTTATTACAGCTGTTCATAAAAAAAGTATTAATTTTTAGCGCCTGGGATTTTTAATTAAATTCCCGATAAAATGAAGCAAAGCTTGACGTTAGACACATTTTTAACACACGATGACTTCAACGAAAATATGGTTTTTATACTCGTGTTTCAGATGGTGTACAACATTTGTTTAATATATCAAAATAATTTCGGTATGAGATCTCAAACCAGCTAGCCAAACACTATTTCATAAAAATAATTCATATTTAGATCGGTTCTTTATCAAAATATTTATTAATTGCACTACAATTTTTCTGTGTAGTTTTTTTATATATAGTTTTATTTTATCTAACTCACTACAGGTTACATTATATAATAGAAGTTTATTATGTTTTGTATATATTTAGTATTTTATCTATTAAGGGTATTTTATTCGAGAGTAAATTAATTTCCTCTATCAAGTTAATTTATTATTTTAAAATAACATGGTTTTTTGTTGTAGTTGCAGTATAATATTATTATTTTTCAAGTAAAAAAAGTCTGTAAGGCTTACGATTGTAAATAAAATAAATGAAATAAAATTTTAGAAAAGCATGTGCAAGACGTAAGATTTTGGAGTGGTGGTCGTAGTTCAGTCGGTAAGGTGTCAGACAGTTTGCTGGAACTAGGCACGCACGCAGGTTAAAATCTCATTACTTATTCCGTGTGTTATGTTGATACTAGTTGTATATATAATATATTATGTATATAATTATATATATATACATGTGTGTGTGTGTGTGTGTGTGTATGCGGATGGCCACCAAATGCGGAGAGGATAGGGTTTGCGCATTCAAAACCTAACCTGTTATTTTTAATGTGAGGCCACTGAAAGCGTAAAGGAGCTGATCGGCGTCAAGAAACACGCGACTTTGTCTTGGTTCGGTTTTCTAGCTAACTCTGCTTTCCTCTAAACTTATTATTTCTTGTTGCCTACGTTACCGTTACCAAGGCTACGGTTTTTAAACATAATAGTTCCTAGTATCCGTTAAAGTAGGCCCAAATATTTAGAATTAAAAGATCCAAGCGCGTTCTTTAAACTGACCCCGATTATTGTTGTCGTTCAACTTCAAAATTTCCAAATTCTCTAAAATGTTCATACATTTTAGGTACTACATATGGCAATAAAAGGAAGACGTGTACCATACATTTTAGGTACTACGTATGGCAAAAAAAGGAAAACGTATGAACATTTCAGAAAACTTGGAAATTTTTAAATCTAAATTAAAGGGAGAAAACATAATAAATGAACAGATATCGTCGCAAGCAGATATTACATTTAAAAATCTAAAAATTTTCAAAAATTAACAGGAGGGACGACCGTTGAAGAGAAAGTTTGAAAGGAGCCAATCAGAAGCAAGAGAAAACGTATGATTTTTAAGAGCCAATCAGAAGCGAGCACGTCAGGTTTAATGTACACGTTTTAAATAGAGGAGGGGTACAAAGTGGAGATAGAAAATTATAAATAGGACGGGCCATAATATTGGTGACCAGTATAGATATAGTTTTTAAGGTGGAGGTTCTCCGAAACGCGTCAACGAAAGTAGAATTGACGAAGCTAGGGAAGGCAGATCATTATACTGAACATAATGTATTTTAATAAATTTATTTACCATGAAGAGTATTTGTGTATATCTTTTAAATTATATTTTTAAAGTGGAAGACATTTATGTAGAAAAAAGAGTAAAAAAAAAAAAATGTATTTTGATGCACGTCTTCTATATTAGATATAGAAAAAACTGCATAGATTTCCAAAAAATCCTAGAGAATATTATCCCCAACTACTGTAGAATATTTTAATAATATACGCTAACGAAATATAAAAATATTTACCCAAAAATTGAAATGGACGGTTTTGAATAATTCCATTAAAAAACAACTCTGATCCACATTAGAAACAAATTTACAAAAATTATTAAAAACAAAAATCAGACTTGGTACAAAAATTTATTTTGATAATTGTTTAAAATTATGTTTTCTTTAATCATAACCAGGCCTTTTTAAAATCTGATTTCACTATCAAAATCAGTGCAATTAAAAAGCAATTCTAATTAAAAATGTTTTCTTGATAATACAAAGAAATCCCTTGTAGTTTCAGGAACTGGCGCATTTCATAGTTCTCCCGTTACAATAGCTCATTGCCAATGTAAATACATTAATAATAAATGACAAGTATTTGTCAGAGTCGATAACAAACCGAATAAGATAAAGTTCAGTTGTAAATTACTTTAAATCATTGTTTGCATTGAACGTCTCATTAGTGTACATTACAACATCTGTTCGTATCATCGAGATGTTTATATTAATCGATAGCTCGATTGCCGATATCGATTTCATAAATCCAAGTGAACTGAATAGCAAATTTAAATTTTAAACCCGTATTGCAAAGACTCGCTTGTAACTTAATTTATTTTTTCCATTCAAGAAATATGTTGGCTACATTGAAGAGATTGGATGTCAGACGACAATAATTTTATCTCTGGTATCAAAGAATTGGAACAAGTAAGACTGAACAAAATCTATAGTGTGCATTCTGTTTTTGCAAGTCAAACAAAAAATACTAATAATTATTAACTGTTAAATTATTTGGTTTTTGTGCAATGGTTTAGTTATTACAAAGATGCAAAAAAACATCGTTAAAAATATCGTGCAGTTTAAGCAAATTTCCAAAAGTTTTTTCGTCTTGCCCTTTTTTTTGAAATTCTGATTTCACCAATATAATCAACACTGAAATCTGCAGGTATCAGTTATATTTTAAATTACTTTATGAACCTTGTTCGTTGTCAAATTAAATGTCTGATTACAAAGGATTTTGCAAACTCAAAAAGCTACTTTTATAACTGATTACTATAGTGAAATCATATTTTGAAAAAAATTAAGACCAAAAAATATGGTTGAAATTTTTTTATATTCTTCTTCTTTTCTGCTATAATTGTTATCACTGTGTTCAGTATAGTGATCTGCCTTTCCTAGCTTCGTTAATTCTACTTTCGTTGACGCGTTTCGGAGAACCTCCATCTTCATGATAGATATAGTTTTTGAAGATGGAAGTAGAATTGACGAAGCTAGGGAAGGCAGATCATTATACTGAACACAGTGAAAAAATATGGTTTTTGAAATAAAAACTTCTATGGGCGGGTCCAGCACATTTTTTGGGGAAGGGAAAATAAAAACCTGCGATAACGAACAAAATGTAAACAAGCGTCACCCTTTTTACAGTAACCAAAGTCTACCTGTGAGCTATCAGTTTCTAGTGTATTCGTGGCTCCGTGCTACGATTTATGCTTAGGAAACTAAGTGATGTAAGTTCAAAAACCACTACTGGGCCTTTAATCTTTTATATTTATTTATTTATTATTTTTAAATATTACATTTATTTCTTTAAAATAAACGAGATTGTGTCACATATCCGGCCTATGTAGCAAAAAGCTAAATACATCTTGCACATTATATATAAATATATTCATTTATCAACATATTTAAATTATTAACGAACATGCCCAGCCCAACTATCACAATTATTAAAGCGTTAACGGATTGGATATATTGTAGAAGAATGATGTTTTACATTTGTAAAATGTTGAAGATAAGAGTGCATTTTCTTTATTATCACATGCGTATAATTTCAATTTAACAATAAAATCTGTAATATAATTGAACCAATTTTTAACTTAATTTTCTAATTTCTCACATCTGTCGGCCAGTCTCCCGTTAGTTACATATTTTTTCCTTATTTATTATTTAACCTAAAATAATCTTGTATTTTAAATTTTATAAACTGTCGAAGAGTTATAATAAAATTACCGAAATGTAATTGAATAATATAAATATCCAATTTTTGGTAATTGTTAATCAGAAAATATCAACTTATCTAATTTCGAAATTAATCCAAGTTTCTCTCTCAGGCGCGCACGCATGCACACACACACACACACCTAGTCTGTCCTTGAGATTACACAGTTAATCGAGTGAAGAATTCGAATTAAGAATTTAATCAAGAATTCGAAAAGAAAATAACGGCTTTGTTCAATTTTATTTCAAGACTAAAATAAACCGAGAATAAAATGAAAACAATGTGCATAATAAAATAATATGAAATTCAACCCAGGTAAGCACTAAACCTAATTAATTGTGTACTTAAAATGTTTTGTTGGAAGAGGAGTGATTATTGTTGTTTTGGTACTTGAGAAAGTCTGGTTGAAGAAGAAGTGGGAGTTTCACGGTGTCCTTATTATGTCTCCCACAAGCACTTCAGTCACTCTCTCCGCAAGATAGCATAATACCGAAGCTTTCATGACATTATCAATTCTTATTATTTCTTTTACTGTTTTCAAGGAGCGCCAACAATAAAAGTATTCAAAGCAGTTACACATTAAACGAGATGGTTTAACTGGTTTTATTGCTGATATAAATGTGGCAAGTACTTATTATTGCACAAACTTTCTCACATTCATTTATAATTTTATTTATAGAGGGTTTTAATAAAACTGTTATGAATTTAAACGAAATATACCGGTCGATATCTGTTAAAAATTATCTTTGAGCACTATTGACGGTGAAAATCAACCGTCAGAGAAGCGCTATTCTGATTTTAATTTTGGTTATTAGGTTAAGTTAGGTTATGGTTAGGTTAGGTTTTGGTTATGTTGGTTTAGTTTAGGTTAGGCTATGGTTAGGTTAGGTTAATATTTGGTTATGTTCAGGTTAGGTTGGTTTAGTTTAGGTTAGGCTATGGTTAGGTTAGGTTAATATTTGGTTATGTTAGGTTAGGTACTGCCTATAGGGAACGACTTTACTGATTTCTTATTTTCTTGATGTGTCGTTAAACCTTTGATATATTTACTAACACGTATCCCTTCACGGATGAAAAGTATGAATTTTTCTACACTGAAAATCATCATACGTCCGTTAGAAACAATTTTTCGTAAAAGAAACATTTTTTTCTGGTGTCTTAGAGGTGGCAGTATTAATTCTAACTGAAATAAACTGTCATTTGTTTGCTTCTTTTATGAATTCACTGTGACTCAAGTGAAAAGTGGGCTGGCTTGAGCTGACGCAGATCATCATCAGCCTGGCTGATTAAGTTCACTGACAATCACACGACTGCACCCAGTTAGAATACAGTTGAGAGCATTCCTCCAAACAGTAGGTAAATTACGGGCGTCGTCCTCCATGTTTAATTCAGATTGTTTCTCTATTTCAATGGCGTACTGATATTACAATTTCTCACTCTAGCTCTTGTCTCAAACTCTCTGTTTCTCTTTGACACTGCTAGAGTCTTGATCTCTCTCTAATTATGTGTTACCACTTGAACTTGATTCCATAACTCAAAGCATCTCATACAATATGTATGGTGTGAGTGTGTGTATATATATATATATATATATATATATATATATATATATATATATTCAAATCAAACTTTTTACAAAAAATGAAACGCTTATAAAGAAAGATTCGTTACCCAATAAATTCTATTCGATTATTTTAAAATGGCGGATTACACCCTTTCTAACTTTTAAAAACATAATGTTTTTTGAAAATATTTTGAAAATCTAATTTCACTATCGTAATATGTATAAATTAACATTTTAAATTTTTAATATAATTTTAAAGTTTAAAAGAAAATTCAACGCTGATTATGATGATGATATCAAAATTATATGACGGAAATATCGTTTAAAATTCGCTATCATAACGCATGCGAGTGACACTGCTGTTCGCGTATTATACTAAACTGATTACTAAGTGTAATTGTGTTTGTAAGTTGATGACGTAAGGACTACAGCATGACCTAACATAAAAGAAAGAAAAGAAAAGAAAGACATCCATTCTGTTACTGTCTTGGCAATGAATACAAAGAAGGGCGTATAGCCGAGGGACAGACAATTTAATATTTAAACAGTTTTGGGTTAAACATTTTGCACCATTCCACAACTCTTTTGAGGTCTTCTTCTAGTTTTAGATCTTTTTCTAACTTTTATCTTTACAGACGAATCGATAACGTATACATTTCCAATGATACAATTGTATTTAATTTGTTCTTAAATTACCACAAAATGTGGAACAATGAGATTCTATTAAACAATTTCAATCCGATATAGAAGTTTAAGTGTATGAAATAACAGTGTTTTATGTTGGATGTTTACGTTGGCTAGTTGTGTGGGATATGTGGCACATAAACAAAAGTTAGAGAAGATATATTTTCCACTGAAATGACGCACATTTTTCGATTTATTTTGTTGACAATAAATACGTTCAAATTAATTAGTTACTGCTTTATAAAATAATATTTTTAGAGTCTGTTATCAATGCAGCAATCATCTGAAGATGTAAACGGACAAACATGTTTTTAGGTTCCTCAGCCAAAATAATCGTGGCACGCAGCTGTCTCGCTGACGTGATAGAAAAGTAATCTTACCCTTTGGAAACTCTGATTTCACCATCATAATCAGCAATGAAATCTCCATATATATTATCATTTTAAACTTCAAAATTATATTGAAAATACGAAAATTAACACTGACCGACGTCTAATCTTTCTTTTTTCAAAGGATTTTGAAAATTCAAAATGATATTTTATGGAGTTTTTAATTCTGACTACGATTGTGAAATTAGATTAAAAAAACACTATAAAGACATAAAAGTTACGTTTTTTTAAATATTTAAAATGACCACAATTTTAAAAATGTTGAATTAATTTTGCTGGTTAAGTGACTTGTCCAAGCTATTACCGTAATGGGTTTTGTGCCAATAGTTTCTATGCGCTAAAACCCCCCAAACACATATCTAATTAAACAATATTTTAAAAGAATTTCAGTAGTGTGTGTGCGCGTGTGCGCGCTCGCACATTAGCAGATGCTAAACTGAGTGCAAGTACTCGTAGTTCTGGTTTGTCCACATACGTGTATAAATTAAACAAAAACTGTTTATTTGTGTCTAAAAAATATTTTAATATCCGAACCTCTCAAAAACATCGCAAACAATCTTGATTAGGTTTTTCTCAAATGTCTCTTAGTATCCAAAAATCTTGTCGAAGTCTGTGTACCTTTTATTAAAATAACGGAATAGTCAATATTGTTTCAACGTTTATAGTTAATTACATTTTTACCAACTAAGTCATAACAATTAACGTTATCTTTTGCATTTTCTTTAAAATATAATCTATGACACTTAACTCTTGTCGTGTGACAACCGTTGCAGTAAGCACCTAAACACAAGTTTGATATGACAACAGCTAATCAGACACTAATTAGACGGTTAGGTTTTAATCAAACTGCTGATCAGATGACACTAATTGTCCTGCATAACCCTTTGTGTTCCAACACCCGCAATCATGTCCTTGTAATTACCTCACACTTAAGTGGCAATGTGTTTGCTTGATGACCGTGTTAACCCCTAGCGCCCCTAGCGTGCATTTACTTCATTACAATACACTTTTGTCATTGAATAAATCTTTCACCTGTTTAAGGTTACAATAACTAGATTCAACCTACTTAAGTAGGTCTCACTAGCGCACTCACAAAAGGTGTAGATGAATAAAATAGCGAATAGTAAAAATATATTGTAGTGTAAATAGCATTTAGTATAAATATTTTGTAGTGTAAATAGATTGTACTTTGAATAAATTATAGTGTTAATAGCTTGTATAGTAAGTACATTGTAGTATAAATAGGTTGTATTGTAGGCAGATTTTAGTATAATTAGACTGTAGTGTAAATAGATTGTTGTATAAATAGTTTATATGGTAAGTACACTGTAGTCTACATAGATAATAATATAAATAAATTGCAGTGTAAATAGATTGTACTGTAAATAGATTTTAGTGTGAGTAGATTTTAGGGTAAAAATATTTTACTTTAAATAGCTTGTAGTGTTTATTGTAGCTTAAATAGATTGTAGTGTAAATAGTTTATAGTTTAAATAAATTACAATGTAAATAGATTGTAGTGTAAATAAAGTGTAGTGTAAATAGATTGTAGTGTAAATAGATTGTAGTGTAAATAGATTGTAGTGTAAATAGCTTTTAGTGTAAATAGATTATAATGTAAATAGATTGAAGTGTAAATAGCTTGTAAAGTATATTGCAGTTTAAATAGATTGAAGTGAAAATAGTTTGTAGCTTAAATAAATAGCAATATAAATAGATTTTAGTGTAAATAGTTTGTAGTGTAAATGGATTGTACTGTAAATAATTTGTAGTGTAAAATAGATTGTAGTGTAAATATATTGTAGTGTAAAATGATTGAAGTGTAAATATATTGTAGTGTAAATTGTTTGTAGTTTAAATAAATTGCAATGTAAATAGATTGTAGTGTAAATAGATTGTAGTGTAAATAGCTTTTAGTGTAGATAGATTATAATGTAAATAGATTGTAGTGTAAATAGATTGTAATGTATATTGCAGTTTAAATAGATTGAAGTGAAAATAGTTTGTAGCTTAAATAAATAGCAATATAAATAGATTTTAGTTTAAATAATTTGTAGTGTAAATAGGTTGTACTGTAAATAGATTGTAGTGTAAATAATTTGTAGTGTAAATAGATTGTAGTGTGTGTGTATATATATATATATATATATATATATATATATATATATATATATATATATATATATTGTAGTGTAAAATGATTGAAGTGTAAATAGTTTGTAGTGTAAATAGATTGTAGTGTAAATATATTGTAGTGTAAAATGATTGTAGTGTAAATAATTTGTAGTGTAAATAGATTGTAGTATAAATATATTGTAGTGTAAAAAGATGGTAATGTAAATAGATTGTAGAGTAAATAAATTGTAGTGTTAATAGATTGTAGTTGAATAGTTTGTAGGGTAAATAAATTGTAGTGTAAATAGATTGTAGTTAAATGGTTTGTAGGGTAAATAAATTGCAGTGTAAATAGATTGTAGTTAAATGGTTTGTAGGGTAAATAAATTGCAGTGTAAATAGATTGTAGTTAAATAGTTTGTAAGGTAAATAAATTGCAGTGTAAATAGATAGTAGTTAAATGGTTTGTAGGGTAAATAAATTGCAGTGTAAATAGATTGTAGTTAAATGGTTTGTAGGGTAAATAAATTGCAGTGTAAATAGATTGTAGTTAAATGGTTTGTAGGGTAAATAAATTGCAGTGTAAATAGATTGTAGTTAAATAGTTTGTAAGGTAAATAAATTGCAGTGTAAATAGATAGTAGTTAAATGGTTTGTAGAGTAAATAAATTGCAGTGTAAATAGATTGTAGTTAAATAGTTTGTAAGGTAAATAAATTGCAGTGTAAATAGATTGTAGTTAAATGGTTTGTAGGGTAAATAAATTGCAGTGTAAATAGATTGTAGTTAAATAGTTTGTAGGGTAAATAAATTGCAGTGTAAATAGATTGTAGTTAAATAGTTTGTAAGGTAAATAAATTGCAGTGTAAATAGATTGTAGTTAAATGGTTTGTAAGGTAAATAAATTGCAGTGTAAATAGATTGTAGTTAAATAGTTTGTAGGGTAAATAAATTGCAGTGTAAATAGATTGTAGTTAAATAGTTTGTAAGGTAAATAAATTGCAGTGTAAATAGATTGTAGTTAAATGGTTTGTAAGGTAAATAAATTGCAGTGTAAATAGATTGTAGTTAAATAGTTTGTAAGGTAAATAAATTGCAGTGTAAATAGATTGTAGTTAAATGGTTTGTAAGGTAAATAAATTGCAGTGTAAATAGATTGTAGTTAAATAGTTTGTAGGGTAAAAAAATTGTAGTGTAAATAGATTGTAGTTAAATAGTTTGTAGGGTAAATAAATTGCAGTGTAAATAGATTGTAGTCAAATGGTTTGTAGGGTAAATAAATTACAGGTAAAGAGATTGTAGTTAAATGGTTTGTAGGGTAAATAAATTGCAGTGTAAATAGATTGTAGTTAAATAGTTTGTAGGGTAAATAAATTGTAGTGTAAATAGATTGTAGTTAAATAGTTTGTAGGGTAAATAAATTGCAGTGTAAATAAATTGCAGTGTAAATAGATTGTAGTTAAATGGTTTGTAGGGTAAATAAATTACAGGTAAAGAGATTGTAGTTAAATGGTTTGTAGGGTAAATAAATTGCAGTGTAAATAAATTGCAGTGTAAATAGATTGTAGTTAAATGGTTTGTAGGGTAAATAAATTACAGGTAAAGAGATTGTAGTTAAATGGTTTGTAGGGTAAATAAATTTTAGTGTAAATAGATTGTAGTTAAATGGTTTGTAGGGTAAATAAATTGCAGTGTAAATAAATTGCAGTGTAAATAGATTGTAGTTAAATGGTTTGTAGGGTAAATAAATTACAGGTAAAGAGATTGTAGTTAAATGGTTTGTAGGGTAAATAAATTGCAGTGTAAATAAATTGCAGTGTAAATAGATTGTAGTTAAATGGTTTGTAGGGTAAATAAATTACAGGTAAAGAGATTGTAGTTAAATGGTTTGTAGGGTAAATAAATTTTAGTGTAAATAGATTGTAGTTAAATGGTTTGTAGGGTAAATAAATTGCAGTGTAAATAAAATGTAATGTATGTACACTATAGTGTATATAAAAAATTGTGTAAATAGCATGTGTAATGAAAAATTAACCTTTTCACAAGGTTTTATGATGAATGAAATAAAATAAAATTTGTAACGTAGATTTGTATTTAGTTTTGATGTTTATCACTCTGACCACTCTGTATAATGTACGAGTATATAAACTGAAGTAAAAACTAGTTTAATTGGCAGTTTGGGAGGTACTAGGCTTTCACCCCGAGGACCCGGGTTCGATTCCCGGCGAGGGCTTGGTATTTTCATACACTATAAATCATCCCATCGTCTGCATTAGCCCAATTGTGCACAATAGTCGGACGTTAAAAAAAAAAAAAAAAATTAATTTGGTTTGGCTGATGACTGGTTTTTGATATGCCCTTTTATAACCAGTTATGACCTATTATAAATCAAGGGCAATTTATTATAACGCAAACTGTGCTTACAATACAAGTAAAAATAAAATATCTTACCTTTTACAACACTACAATATGAGCTCTTCGGTTATGAAGCAGGGCACTTACTAATTTAGAATAATATTATTTGTGTAATTTGAAAAAATGTTATTAGTTTTTTGTTTGTTTATTCACTAATAAAAACAAAATATTAGTCAATTTGTTTTCGTTTTTTCCTTCTTATATTTTACACTAAACACAAAATATTTACACAGTTCCAATTAACAATTAATTAAAATATCACATTTGATTTGAGTGTAATTCCCTAATCTATTCACAACTAACAATAGAAAAGCGTGGTTTGATACTTGTGACGCATGTAAGGGAGAGCGTGTCCATCCATTCTCTTCTATCTGGTGCCTTTCCTCCTGTAACAAAATATTATCATTCAGTTCTGAAAAAATAATTTAATAAAAAATATTAAATATTAAGACAGTAGATAATGGTAAGTAGTTTTATTTCAAATATAAACACAATATTAACAAGAATGGATCAGCTGAATCCGAGTCGTCCGCATTGCCGCGAGCATGATACTACTTGAGCGCCTGACTTTGGTGACCAAACACAAAAAAAGACTTTTGGATTGTGTACTACTTACCAACTCTGCAAAACGCTAAGTGGTAAAAAAACCTTTTAAAGTTGTTGGTGAATTTGTTACTAGATTTAACATGTCTAAATTAGTACGGGGACATGAAAACTAGAACGTTTGAAGAGGTCTTAGATATATAAGAACTTAGAGGTGGTACTACATAAACGTTTTTTCTGCAAAAACTATATACATATTAGGAATCAATAGTTCTCCTGCTTTTAAATGATAACCTGAGTTAGACAAAATAAAAATAACAAATATTTGTACCCTTACGATTTTACTCCGTTATCTACCACCGACAAAAATATTTTGCTTTCATTTTTTCTGGAATTCAAGCCTCTACAAAGACCATTTTTTGGTTAAATGTTATAGAGATCTGTCAAATCTTTTACATGTAATAAATGAATTAACGGCAGACGGATTACACACACGTGCGAATCTATGAGTTAACATTATATCAGTATATTAACAAATATGCCATCACAATATTTAACGCAAAATAAGCACAATCAAGTTACCAGTTTAAATTTTAAAATTACATTGAAAATACGGAAATTAACCCTGATCGAAGCTTGCTCTCGTTTTTCTAAACTTTCAGCCGGTTTATTCGAATCAAGTTTTAACAATAACCATAATTGCCTTTTATTTAGTTTAATTTATCATTCTTCCTTGATTATAATGACATCAAGTCATCGTAGTATTGTTATAACTTTATGTAAAAATTTTATTGTATTTTCTATTCTATAGGCCATCCTTTATTTTCTTTTTGAAACGTTCACATATCAATTTATTACTTTAAATAATATTTGTCAGTTTGAACGATTATTTCATGGTCCACTATTGATGATTTCAAACCGATCTTTACACTGCTAGACAGCTGTATATTTAGATTAAATAATTAATATTTCATTTAAAGCTTTTTAAATCCGTAATTGGTATTCCATAGATAGTTACATGCATCAATATGCACAGTATAAGTGGTGTATTGGTCGCAGGAACGAATCTGTTTGTCGATATTCGGTTACGGTAAAATTGGTTTACGCTGAACGAAACTAGCGTCGGTTTTTGATGGAAAAATAATTTTAAAACAAAGCTCATACAAGTCTAACTATATGATTCAAATTATACTTCAGATTACATTTTTTTAATTAATTTTAGTTAATTAAAAAATTAAAGAAGTTTTTAGATTATGTATTGAAATATATCTTTTTCGTTTTTATAATATGCACTAAAATATATTTTTATCGTTTTTTAGGTTATGCACTGAAATATATCCTATATCGGTTTTTAGGTTATACTCTGAAATATATCATTTATTGTTTTTTAGGTTATGCACTGAAATATATCCTTTATATTTTTTTAGGTTATGCACTGAAATATATCTTTTATTGTTTTTTAGGCTATGCATTGAAATTATCCTTTATCGTTTTTTAGGTTATGCACTGAAATATATCTCTTATTATTTTTTAGGTTATGCATTGAAATATATTCTTTATTGGTTTTTAGATTATGCACTGAAATATATCTCTTATTGTTTTTTAGGTCATGCATTGAAATATAACCTTTATCGGTTTTTAGGTTATGCACTGAAATATATCTCTTATTGTTTTTTAGGTTATGCATTGAAATATATCCTTTATATTTTTAGGTTATGCACTGAAATATATCTTTTATCGTTTTTTAGGTTATTCATTGAATGAAATATATCCTTTATCGGTTTTTAGGTTATGCACTGAAATATATCCTTTATAGATTTTTAGATTATGCACTGAAATATATCTTTTATTGTTTTTTAGGTTATGCACTGAAACATATCCTTATTGATTTTAGCACTAAAATATATGTTTTATCGTTTTTTTTTTTAGATTATGCAATTAATTATATCTTTTTTTTTTTTTTACGTTAAGCACTGAACTATATCATTTATTGTTTTTACGTTATGCACTGAAATTCCTTTATCCTTTTTTTAGGTTATGCACTGAAATATATCTTTTATCCTTTTTTAGGTTATACACTGAAATGTATCTTTTATTGCTTTTTATGTTATGCACTGAAATATATCTTTTATTGATTTTAATTTTATGCATTGAAATATATCTTTTATTGGTTTTTAGGTTATGCATTGAAATATATCCTTTATTGGTTTTTAGGTCATGCATTAAAATATATCCTTTATAGGTTTTTAGGTCATGCATTGAAATATATCTTTATCGTTTTTTACGTTAAGCACTGAAATATATCCTTTATCGTTTTTTAGGTTATGCACCGAAATATATCTTTATAGTTTTTACGTTATGCACTAAAATATATCTTTTATTTTTTTTATGTTACGCACTGAAATATATCTTTTATCATTTTGAGAATTAATGTCACTCACCCTGTTTTCACGGTCAAATAAATTACAATATTTTTTTAATAAATTAATTTTGTAATGTTGCATACACTGGAGATGCGGGTGCCTGCAGCGGACATCGCTCTATTGTGACTCCATTTCTTCTGTAATTAATTACTAAATGAGGCGGTACAGAAACAATTTGATTCAGGTATTTGTACACAAAAGCCTCAAAACAATTCTGGCTGGAACACTGCGGTCTGTAGGAATTCCGTTATTTTAAATTTAGAACGCTGTCATTTAACTTACTACAAACGTAAATCCGAAGCGAGGGTGGAACACAAATGGGTTCGTATTTCATTTTTTTCATTAAAGTTTCCCCTTTATTTTAGACTATTAAATTTTTGATGTAAAAATATACTGTTGACAAAGTACTTTGCAGTTTTAGCCTGAATTAATTTGAATAATTTTATCAGTTTTGAGTCGTTTTTACGAATTTCATTGAATTCGAACTTTGCAAAAAAATTTTAAAATAGGCATTTCGATTAGAAATTATTTTACTGAGAGCAATGACAAATACACCATAACGTATAATGTATTGTCACAAATTAGTTCGATGTAAAGTGTTCAAACAAACGCAGCATTGAAATTATATGAAAAATAAAGAATTGTTTCATTATTTTAAAAGTGGTGTGGTTTTGAAATCCCGTTCGAATATCTCAAAACTGTTAATTCACAAAAGAATTTTATGTGATTTAAACGTTTTCTTTTTTTAAAGTCAAACAAAATTTATTTTAATTTTTACTATTATTTAATAGACAATCAAGTTATAAAAAAACTGTAATAATGGACTAAAACACCCGATATAAGGGTTATGTTTTCGTTTTATATATATAATTACATATCAAGAAAGCTGCAGTAAAGCAGTAAAAATAAATAATTTTATTTATAATTGAAAAGAAAAACTATTGTTATTTCTTGTAACATTTTGTAAAGTTTTTTTTAATATTTGACATTAAAATATTAAAACAGCTGCAATTTTGAAAATTAAAGATTAAATTCATTGTTTTCGGGAAAAAAATTGTATTCAAGTATGAATTTATTTGTTTCTAAACTTAAAATGTATTTTGTAAAATAAGCAGCTTGGCAATATTGTTTAAGATAAATGGAATTTGAAAATATTTTCCCGAACATTTTTCGTTCCATTTAGTCAGAATATAATAAATAACACGCTCAGGTTTCTTGTGTTACCTGTACAGCAACGCCACGCGCCTTGAAACGGCAGGTTATACTAGCCCGCAACACTCTCCTGTACTAACGTTGCATACGGATGTAACGGCAATAAAATAATTCAATGCTTTATGTCGGTTAATGTGTTTCAGGTTAGCGGTATCTCTGTAATATATTAAGGCCAGATTACGTTACGTTAGAGCAGAGATGAAGTCTATACCAGGGTCTCTACGCCCAGCATGGCCGGGGCTAGATCAATAGTCCCCTCTCCACCCCACCTCACCCCACCTTTCCTACCTCCTCTTTCCCTTATTTACTCATTGTTACAACTATTGAAGGCTGAACACTTTACACAATGTGCAAATATTATAAATAAAATATTTAAAAAAGTATCATTTAAACTATACTTGTATATTTTTTTTATTTTAAGAATATTTAAAAAAATACCAAGATGTTTATTTTAAATGTTTTAACTTTTCAGTTGTACCTACTTTCGTTGGCGTATAGACATTTCCAGTTTAATTTGTAGTACTAAGTCATTTTAAGGTATTAAAAAAATATATACACTGAAAATATTTTTTAATAAAAACAACATATTTTTATAATTATATCATAAAGATAATTTTTTTTTACATATAGGAAAAATATTATTTACAGATGTAGTGAGAAAACTTGTACATAAGTTTTATAGAGCTAGACAATCCTTAATTTATAACGACTTTAGATATTTGCATAAGTTTATTTTATATAGTTGATTTTTGTATATCTGAAGTGATTTCTAATCACTTTTATTGTGTTAAATTTAAATATATTTTCAGTAAATTCTCACTGGTCAGTATCAATCAAAGTATGATTTCTCATTGAAACGAGAAATAAAGATAACAAAAAGAATCTGGGAATTGAGACGAGCGACGATCCAGCTTTGTAGCAACAAGTTTTGAGGAAACATTAAAAATGAAAAATATTTTTTTTAAGAAGACCAAGATGTTCTCCACCCCTTGGCACGTCACCCAAAATTTAGGTTTCTTCTGTGTAATTTTATCTTAACAAATTCGTGAGTAAGACAAATCCAGTTCTTTGACAAACTGGAATTTCATTAAAAATGAAAAATATCTTTTTTTAAGAAGGCCATGATGTTCTCCACCCCTTGGCACGTCACCCAAATATAGGTTTCTTCTGTGTAATTTTATCTTAACAAATTCGTGAGTAAGACAAATCCAGTTCTTTGACAAACTGGAGTTTCATTAAAAATGAAAAATATTTTTTTTTAAGAAGGCCAAGATGTTCTCCACTCCTTGGCACGTAACCCAAATTTAGGTTTCTTCTGTGTAATTTTATCTTAGCAAATTCGCGAGTAAGACAAATTCAGTTTTTTTGACAAACAGGAGTATCATAAAAATGAAAAATATCTTTTGTTAAGAATTCTAAGATGTTCTCCACCCCTTGGCAAGTAACCCAAATTTAGGTTTTTTCTGTGTAATTTTACCTTAACAAATTCGCGAGTAAGACAAATCCAGTTCTTTGACAAACTGGAACTTCATTAAAAATGAAAAATATCTTTTGTTAAGAATTCTAAGATGTTCTCCACCCCTTGGCACGTAATCCAAATTAAGGTTTCTTCTGTGTAATTTTATCTTAGCAAATTCGCGAGTAAGACAAATTCAGTTTTTTTGACAAACAGGAGTATCATAAAAATGAAAAATATCTTTTGTTAAGAATTCTAAGATGTTCTCCACCCCTTGGCAAGTAACCCAAATTTAGGTTTCTTCTGTGTAATTTTATCTTAACAAATTCGCGAGTAAGACAAATCCAGTTCTTTGACAAACTGGAATTTTTGTTAAAAATGAAAAATGTCTTTTTTTAAGAAGGCCAAGATGTTCTCCATCCCTTGGCACGTAACCCAAAATTTAGGTTTTTTCTGTGTAATTTTATCTTAACAAATTCGAAAGTAAGACAAATTCAGTTCTTTGACAAACTGGAGTTTCATTAAAAATGAAAAATATCTTTTGTTAAGAATTCTAAGATGTTCTTAACCCCTTGGCATGTAACCCAAATTTAGGTTTTTTCTGTGTAATTTTATCTTAACAAATTCGAGAGTAAGACAAATTCAGTTCTTTGACAAACTGGAGTTTCATTAAAAATGAAAAATATCTTTTTTTAAGAAGGCCAAAATGTTCTCCATCTCTTGGCACGTAACACAAAATTTAGGATTTTTCTGTGTAATTTTACCTTAACAAATTCGCGAGTAAGACAAATCCAGTTCTTTGACAAACTGGAATTTCGTTAAAAATGAAAAATGTCTTTTTTTAAGAAGGCCAAGATGTTCTCCACCCCTTGGCACGTAACCCAAATTTAGGTTTCTTCTGTGTAATTTTATCTTAACAAATTCGAAAGTAAGACAAATTCAGTTCTTTGACAAACTGGAGTTTCATTAAAAATGAAAAATATCTTTTGTTAAGAATTCTAAGATGTTCTTAACCCCTTGGCATGTAACCCAAATTTAGGTTTATTCTGTGTAATTTTATCTTAACAAATTCGAGAGTAAGACAAATTCAGTTCTTTGACAAACTGGAGTTTCATTAAAAATGAAAAATATCTTTTTTTAAGAAGGCCAAAATGTTCTCCATCTCTTGGCACGTAACACAAAATTTAGGATTTTTCTGTGTAATTTTATCTTAACAAATTCGAGTGTAAGACAAATTCATTTCTTTGACACACTTAGGAATGTCCTTTAAATTTGGGTGGAGATTACTCTCATTCAAAAGACACGCAAGCAAGCGAGGACACAAACAAACACACACACACACACACACACACACACACACACACACACACACACACACACACACACACACACACACACACACACACACACACAATTCCAACTCTAAGTAGTGACCCTATGTAACTATAATATGTAATCCTATTGCTAACTTTAAAGCGTAAAAAGTGAAAGGAATAATACAGGCCTCATTGTGTATCAAACAGAGCCCAGGAATTCCTGGTGACCTCCCAGTGTACCACAGTCTTATGTATGTATGCGGGCTGCATGAAAGAATATAATATCACTAGCTACTCATGGTAATAACATTGTAAGGATATAAAGCGGGATTTCATCGCACAATGAAAAGCTGGACAAATTGATTAAAACCTCTGTTATAAAGGTCAATAGAAGAAAATCAGAGCAACTACTTACAGAAATTGCAATAACGAAATGAGAATTTACTAATCAGATGTAAGAAGTTTCCCATTTTGAATCTCCTCCAAACTCTAGATTTTATCAAAAAACTAGAGCTGGAGAAAGCACCGTAACAGCGTTTCAGGAATCTTAGGAAAACGGTAATAGTAGATCTAAACAAGGTTTACAGTAACCATGTACGCATTCATGTCTTAATTAACCCTCACATGAACACTTGAAAGCTAGTTCCTAACAAACCTTGGGATATCTCTGTAGACGCCAAAGTACGTTTGGGGATAAGCAGCCCGTAAAGCTGTGGTTGTCACACCGCCCTTTCTCTTCCAGTAATACTGGGGCCAGTTTTAGTCTAATAAAGACGCCTTCTTCCATTTACCTTTAGAGGCAGAAGTTTAACCACCGAAAGCCCCATTTTCTTGAGAGGAAGCGAACCTACATTGTTAGCTTTCAAAGCCCGAGTTCTCCTCGGAGTTTATAAAAAATGAAATTGGAATTTATGTTTCACGTCAGTATCATTATATACTGATATCAGCTTAAATAAGTTAAGATCTACAAATTATATTTTGATTCAAACTTAGCACGATAATAAAATTTGCATTTGACATTTTGTTATTATTTATTTTTATCGCAAGTATTGCAATAAACACAATCAGCTGTTTAAGTGGCTTTATTTCTACACTGTTTCCTGTATTTTATAATCTTTTCAATATTTTCTACTTTTGTCACTTTCAGGCGTCGCACGTTATATATTCGTTAATATTATTCGTCAACACTAACAATTCGAAATAAATAAAATTGCCGACTGAATAATTAAACCTGAAACCGGGTTTGTGTTAAATTGTGTTTAAGTATTGATGTTGTAATATGTTAAAGAAGACGTCACTTTGAAAGTGGTTGTTGGCGTGAAGAGGTCCTTAAAGCGGGAAGCAGGGTGTCAGCCAACAAGTGAGGCTCTCCTCTCCCCTCCAAGGATTATCTGTGCCAGGACAAGAATACATCTCTTGATCAACATCCCGTAAATTTGACGACTTCCTCATTAGTACATTTAGCGTTACTGGGATGTACCCAACCAAAATGTAACCGGTTATAAGTGTCTGAAAGATATATTTCTTTCAAACAGGTTAATAAATACGAAAATCCTGACAGACAATTTTTCATCCGAACTAGGTGAATATTTTTTCGAGTAATTTTCGAGAAATTAGAGTCTGGAGAAATGAAAAGTTGAACTTTTGGATATCTAGCAACCCTGTAATAAACTTATCTGCAAAAACTAGTAGTATTTATGTTGGAATCAATATCACTTTTTGTACAAAAATGTTTATCCTAGACATTTTACTCTTTAATCGCCCCTAAGTGATTGTTGCCGTCAACTCCTATATTTTTCATGGGTTCAGGCCGCTACACCATTTTTGAAAAATTGTATAGCGGTTGGTCCCATCGTTTATGAGCAAGACGTGCTTCGTAAGTTATGAAGTACCTTATTTATAGACACATGAGCAATACAATTGTTTTTAGTACTTCAACGTTTTAAGTTGGTACTTGGCTTTCACACAGCTGTGCAATGAAGTTAAATTTACAAAATAGGCACTTTATCGATCAACCGAGCTTATTGTTAGGATTCTTTGTTTAACTTGCTCTGTATACAACGTCACGTCTCTCCCTTTCTACAAACTACTAATTTGCCAGTTACAAACAGAGAATTGTCAATGTATTCAAAACAATCGTAATACCTTTGTGTTGGCGTTACGGATTTCACGATAATTTACCAAATAAATGACAAGAAAACCTTTTTGTATTTGCAAACGAATCCACAAAAAACTCTTTTGTAATATTGCAAGGTTGTAATTTTATTAATACTGAAAATTTGCCCAAAGTATAAATTTCTGAAGTATTTAAAATAGCAAATTTTCAAATTACAATAGAGACGCAATAATGTCTCGCTAAAAAAATGAATTCGAATTTTCAAAAAGTAACAATTTCACGTCAAAGGTAAAAATATAGCGATAATTTTAACGAAATTTAAAATTTATAAAACTAATTACTGCTATTTACTAAGGTGAAGTCATATTTTTTATATAGTATAAAAAATAATTTTGAATCGCCACCATGTTGAAATCTTTGAAGAGCCGGGTGATAAACGTATCCAAGTTCATACCCAGAAAGTTCGTGTCAAATTTGAACCGAAACGGATCGAAATTCCTAGCGTTACAGTGTCATATTGTACATATGAAATTTTTTAATACTGCTGTAAAATTTTACAAGACATTGGTGCTCATTTCAAAGTCATCGTCTGAGGCTTCAATAGTTCATTTTCTAGTGGAAATTCTTTAATAAAATAATAATAGTAATTACAATTTTATATAATTAATTGACATATTACAGACCATAAACAGTGCAAAAACCTTGCACACACTTTATTACGTAAAATTCAGTTATGAAGCTATAAAATTACTTGAATAATTATTACTCAAGTCAGTGTATCAAATTCGAAATAAAATGATAGAGTGGTTCCAAAAAAAACTCAATATACTTTTACATCGAAAACAACGGTAATTTTTGTTTCGTTTTTTTTCTGTTGCTAATTTTTTTAATATATAATTTGGTACAGTGTTACGATATTTTTTAAAGATTAAGTACAGTTTTGTTTTTGGATACTTCAGTTGTAGATTAGAGTATTGTAATTTTGTAAAATGCATTTGTTGTGTAAATTTAATAAGAATTAGATCATTAGAGTAGAAGAGTATAATTTAGGAAACATTGTGTTTTTATTTTGTTGAAGTGACAACCTATTTAGGCGCATCGTGAGCGGTTTTTTCTTGGTGATTGATAAGTTCTACTTATCGGACTCGGAAGTGTTTTTTCGGTTTTTTTTAAGAAGAGCGGAAATATAGCCACGAATAATAATGAAAATGAAAAAGTATAACATATTTTAGAAACGGGTCAACAATCTTCTGCAACTGAACGTAAACTATAACAAAGTAATATTTGACATGTATATATTCCTGGATCCCTGCTGACGTGTTAAAATGAGGCTTTATTGTTATTGAGTGATATTTTTTCTTAAACAATTTTTGTGAACAAAAAAAAATTAACGTTTATAAAAAATTTGTGTACTTCGTTTTAAAACATAAATTCAAAAAAAAAACTTTAAAACAATTTCAGTTATACAAAGAGGAAAAGAACTGAAAGAAGAAGAAGAAGAAAAGAACCGAAGGAACTTTAAGCGCATAAAACAATGCAACATAATGTATATACCTGCCGCAAAAATCCCCTTGAAAGCATTAAACAGCGTTGAACGTGATTGAATAAGTTTGCGGGGTAATATAATATATGGCGGAATAGGTTTATCAAGTGGAGGACATTTTATCTCTCAAAAGACTTTATCCGCTTAGAAAAAGTTGAAGAGCCGCATTATTTTAGAAAGGGGATTCCGCTGCAGCCTCTTCTACCCCTTCTACAGTATTAAGCGCTTGTATCCGATTGTGTTTTCCGTTTTGTACGAGTTTAACATAACACATTGCATAAGACTCGTACGCTTCAAGCACTACATACGAGTAAATATTAATACAAACTTTAATTATTTTTTAAACAACAAAAATATTTTAATTTTTACAAAACTTGAAAAAAAATTATATTAATATTTTTGTTTCAAACTTATTAGCGAATTTCCTTAGAAAATGAGCTATTGTACAACCCGAAATGAGCACAGATCCTGACCTCTAGAACACACATTGAGAGGTCCGTAATATTTTTATATTTATATGCGTCACGCTCACTTTCAAAATTTTAGTCCAATTTTATTCAAACTTGGCGCATGAATCGTCTGCAATACCTTGAACCTATTTGTTAGCTAGCAAAATTCCTTAAACAGTTTCAAAATGGTGGTCATTTCAAATCTTTCAAAAGAAATTCACTAGTTTTGTATTTATAATGTTTTTTGAAACACTGATTTCATCAACATAAATAGAGTTAAATTCTGCACATTACATTTTTGTTTTTTTAAAATCAGTTAAAATTAATAAATTTAATATAACTGGAGAAGTCAATGTTCGTTTTTCTATTTTCAATTCAATTTAAAAGTTTGTTAATATATTATTATTATATTAAATAAAATTAAACTCGATTTTTTTGGCATACCTTTAAAACTATGAGATCGATGGTCCAAATGAAATAAGGTTTTTTAAATGACAACACTGACAGCAATTTAAACATCTGTAATGCAAGCATATTCATTCAATGTTATCACCTGCTAAAAATCACATATCGTGTTAAAATTTAAAGATGCAACACTGAAACGTGCACATACCTGGTTCTATTCTTCGTAGGTCGTGTTTGACGCAAACCTAATTTGCTCGGGTCATATTAAACAGAAGCAGAACTCTCAAACTTGTGCTACTCAACCGCATGCAAATACAACCCGCTTACGAAATGTCTGCACACATTACATATGCAAACTGCCATGTTTGAGTGGAACAAAAATATCCTCCCTACACGAACCCCCCAATACAACGTTTAGGCTATAACATAGATTCTTTGTAAATATTCCGTGTAAACTTTCGTTTACTTGGGGATAAATTGTCGTTTCTTTTCATAAGTAATTTGAATTTAAATATAAACATATAATTATATATATATATATATATATATATATATATATATATATATATATATATATATAATTTGAGGGAGTTCTCGCTCCAAGTTTGAAGTCAAAATAAAGGAACCTTTCACTTGCTTATTTATTTTAAATCCTTCGTTTGAAGCAAATAGAAAGTGGGTCAACTTGAGCTGACGTAGTCCGACTCGTCATTAATGCATAGCTGATTATTGGACCTATCGATTCCAAAACGACACGATAGTTCGACGAAATGGCTTTAACACGACTGCACCAAGTACTAACACAATTGAGTTCAGCCCTACAAACATCAGGTAAATTACAAACGTCGTACATCCAATTTAGTTCTTGTTTTTTATTTTTAGAATTTAGGCAAACAGCCAGTGTGAACAATATAAGGTAATTACTGTTAGAGAAGACATCGAAATAAAAAAAAACAATTGACGAAATAGGTGGGGAATTAAAACGCCTGTAATTCACTGGACTTTTTTTAGTTTTAAAAGTAGATTATGGTAGTTTAGTGATGAATTAATTGTGTACTGTCAAATTTAAGTATATTTTTTTCAAAGTTATTAAATTATACATAAACACAAATTCAATGTTATACTTGTTACGTGTTTAATAAATTGGGAAATATACCTTCACAATAAGTTTTATTTTTTTTCAAAATTAATGTTTTAAACAGGTTTTTGTGGCTATATCCATATGTTTTTTTTATTACATATGAACTATGTTTGAGCAAAAGATTTTACAGTTTGTCAATAATCGAGCTTTCTGAACACTTTTTAGATGATTTCCGTTGAAAAATAAACTATATGATGTAAGATACCACTTTCATCATGGTAAGACCTAGACCATGATTTGAGGGGTCCTTAATATATATATATATACGCGTATATATATATATATATATATATATATATATATATATATATATATATACACAAAATCATCTATTACAGTAATAGCTTGGACAGCTTTGTTGATAAGCAAAATTCAATCAACTGTTTTAAAATGGCGGCCATTTAAATTTTTTTTAAATTCATATATTTTTTTGTAAATTTTTTAAAATTGATTTCATAATTCTAATAAGCTATAAGAACTGCATAAATTAGCATTTTTAAATTTCAAAAATCGTTGAAATTAAGAATTATTTTGACGCGATCAATGTCCATTTTTATATCTTCATTGTAATTTGAAAGTTTTCAATATACCGATTTCATTTTTTAAAT